>PRKT01000814.1:0-25206 GCA_003671525.1 Saccostrea glomerata
AACTGGGGCCAGCAAGACCTCAAGATATCATAGTCTTTATCTTGTTTAGTAAAAAATTATGAGGGAATTAGTGGTTTCTAGACAAATTCCCATTGACTATTTTTTTCGGTTTTAAGAAAAACACAAGAGTACTACGTGTAATACAAAGAGGAATGAGATTCAGAATGAAATGGGTTCTTGTAGATTAATCGGACTTAACTCAATATGAGTTAAGTCATGTTATGGAGACAAATAGAGGTATAGCCCAAGAAGGATAACTCTCACTCAAAATCACATTCTTTTACCCACATCTATTAGACATGCGCATTTAGCACTTCCTTTTCCATCCTCCATCCTCCATTGTCCAATTCAGCATCTAAGTTGGGCGCAACACAATTTATCTCTACTTGTTACCTCACTCACCATCCAACGTCGCAAATAAGGTTAAGTATAAACATCAGTTAAGGTCAGTATTTTCTTACAATTTTAAGACAATTATTCGCCTGTTTAGTCAGTGAGATTATTTATTTTGTGTGTCGTCAATCTTTTTTCTTTGTTCACTTCTCATGAACCACACGCTTCCACGTGTAGGTAAATTTGATTCAGTATAAATTTAATGAAATAAATCATACACTTATATATATATATATAAGGTAAATAAAACAACAGATATATATACGAAAATTGATTAAATCATTAATTTTAAAAATAATTCTAATAAAAAGTAAAATAAATAAATAAAATAAATAAATGAATAATAATAATAAATAAATAAATAAAATAGGAATTAAGGATTCTAACTAATCCTTTTTCAATTAAGGCAAGATAATGCTCCGGGCAAACAGATCCAGGACAAAGCGTCCGTCCACGTCACCCTATGCCAGAATCACCAGGGCTTACACATCTATCATCACGACATCAGAAGTGACCCCTCCAGTAACCACAGAAACCACCCGCACAGCAGCTATTGCACCGGTCGTTCCACCCATCACATCTCAGACAGCACCCATCACATCTCAGGCAGCATGTGTATCCTTTGCCTCTTCTCTGTCTTCTTCAGTCACCTCAGAATCCACTACAAACCAATCAGGTAATAGCATTACACCTGATTTCGTGCAACCAATCCCTAACACTCTAATTAGTGTTACTGATGATTTGGCGGCACATGTACCACAGCATATAAAAGAAAAAAATTGGACTAAGGAATACATTGAATTGTCAAAAGTTATGCTGTCAGAAAGTGATCCTCAAAATGAACAAAAATTTTCAATTGTTGATGGGCAGTCACTTATGCAACCAAAGCAAAACACAAAGAAAATTACTTCCATTCAAATGTGGTCTGACGCGTTCTTGATATTTGCAAGTGTCTATTTGACAAGGCATCCAGCCGATATCCAAGGCATCCTCAAATACATGCAAGTAATTAGAGTAGGGGCTAGCCGTTTTCCCACAGGTGGATGGTTAGAATACGATAAACGATTCAGGCTGAAAATGTCTAAGAATACGACCTTAGCTTGGGGGTCTGTAGATGCTGAGTTATGGTTATTGTACATGTCGAATCACATGCAAAGTCAACAAACGCACTCTTCTTCACTGAAATGTTTTGACTGCAACTCTAAAGGCTCCTGTGCTAGACCAGCATGCATGCATGTATTGTCAAAAGAATCACCCCCGAATTCATTGCCGGTCAAACATAAACAATTCCCCATCACCAACTGTTAGGCAAAATTTTAACCAAAGGCACTACAATCAACCTTCTCAACCCAATTTTCGTTTCCAACAGCCCACAAGTAGACCAAGGCAATCCTTCCAAAGACCAAGACATATGGGCCCTAGGTTCAACACCCATTAAACCCAACATACTTCTAGCATACCTTCTCCAGTGCCCTGATCAGCAAACAGCTCATTATGTTATCTCGGGTGTACTCAATGATTTTCGTTTAAATTATTCTGGGCTGAGGATCTCCCTCCAACCTGACAAAAACATGAAATCGGCCGATTCTCATAAGTCTGAATTACTTAAAATAATAAATAAAGAAGTACAATTAGGTCGTATGGCAGGACCTTTCCATTGCCCCCCTCTATCAAATTTACGATGCAACTCGGTTGGGGTCCTCCCTAAAAAGATTGGGGTTGGAGGTTAACTACAAATCTTTCAGCGCCAATAGGTTATAGTTTAAATGAAATCATTGAACCTACCTTATGCTCGGTCTCACATGCCTCTTTCGATCAAGCTATTGAAATGATCCAAAAGTTGGGAAAAGGTGCTTTAATCTGTAAGATGGATTTGTCAAGTGCGTTTAGGCTTTTGCCAGTAAACCCCTCAGATTTTTGCCTTTTAGGTATTCGTATTCGAGATAAATTCTACATAGATAAGTGCATGCCCTTTGGCTGTTCAATAGTAATTGCTATGTTTAAAAAATTTTCATCAATACTTCATTGGATTGTCAGTCAGAAGTCAGAAAACTCAAAAATCATCCATTACTTAGACGATTTTCTTTTTGCGGGTTCCAAAGACACTTCGGATTGTACAATTCTATCTAAAACATTTCAAGAAACTTGTCAGGAAATAGGGATTCCAATTAATTCAGATAAAACTGAAGGCCCAACCACTTATTTGACATTTCATGGTCTAGGCTTAAATACCATAACCCGAACCATATTCATTCCAGAGCATAAGTGTCAAGAGTTCG
This sequence comes from Saccostrea glomerata, assembly GCA_003671525.1. Taxonomy (NCBI): domain Eukaryota; kingdom Metazoa; phylum Mollusca; class Bivalvia; order Ostreida; family Ostreidae; genus Saccostrea; species Saccostrea glomerata. The sequence continues at coordinate 2,673 of PRKT01000814.1, forward strand.
AATTTGCTCTATTATCAATTCCAAAAAGGTCACCCTAAAGCAAAAGCAATCTCTTTGTGGGTCACTGAATTTTTTTGCTAAAGCTTTACCTGGAAGCAGGGCATTCAGTCGAAGATTTTACAATGCAACTATAGGCATAAAAATAATCCTACCATTTAGTAAAGAGTACTTCGGGCATAAAAGAAGATGCCAAAGTCTGGATCAAGTTGTTAGAAACCTACAATGGCAAACCCCTTTCCCGGCTTTGGTTTGGTCATCAAACGATAGTCTAAATCTTTTTACAGATAGCTGCGGATCTTGTGGTGTGGGTGCTTTTTTCAATAACCACTGGCTTGTTATTCAATGGCCAAGTACATGGGATGATAATACCCTTAGAGATATTACCTACCTTGAAATCGTTCCAATACTATGTGCAGTATGGACATGGCCTGAACATTTTGCAGCCAAAAATCTGATTTTGAATACAGATAACATTGCTCTGGTTTATATTTTAAATTCACTGTCTAGCAGGTCTTCAAGTGTTATGCAGTTAATTAGACCACTAGTTCTGTTGTGTATAAAAAAATAACATCAAAATCAAGGCAAAACATATTCTAGGTTACACAAATGTTATTGCAGATTCTATTTCCCGATTTCAGTGGGATCGCTTCAAATTCTTGGCACAAATGGTAAACAAGAACCCTTCACAGTTACCAGAGGAATTATTGAATCTCTTAAACCACATGTAGATTCTATACTAAATGCAACAATTTCAACAAATACAACTTTAACTTATAGCAGGGGCTTAGAATCATTTGAGGCATTTCGTAATAAATACTCCTTACCATTATTGTGGCCACCTCCTGTAGATCAGCTTATCGACTAAATAGCTAACCTCGCAGTCATTCCTTTGGCACATTCAACCGCATGATGCTACATTAGTGCCATTAGTTAAGAAATCAAAATACATTCTCAAACCGATACTTCTAAAACATTTATCGTTAAAAAAATACTCGAAGTCTTGAGCAGATTGAAGCCAACTAAAGATACTCGTTCCCCAATTACACTGTCTTTGCTTAATCAAATAGCAACATGCCTCCTATCGGTTTGTTCAAACTCATATGAAACTACTTTGTTTACCCTCGCATTTCACTTGGCCTTTTTTGCCCTTTTTAAATTAGTGAGTTTACAGTTTCAGCTAAAAAAATCATTTGTATTGGCCCATGAGGATGTTAAGTTACACCAAATGCAAATTGAAATACATATTAGAGGTTCAAAAACTGATCAGCATGCAAAAGGATCCCAACATTCCAGGTCCATTTTTCATCCACCTTCGTGGAAAGCCATTGACTTCATACCAATTTACTTCAATCCTACAAAAATCTATTCAATTTGTTGGTTTGGACACAAAGACATTTAAGTCTCGTTCATTTAGAATTGGCTGCGCAACACACTTGTATGCATCAGGGTTCTCTGAAGATGATATTAAGATTATAAGTAGATGGAAATCCAATGCAGTTCATACATACATTCGTTTATAGTCATAGTTGTTAAAATTGGGGGACGGGCACTTGCAACATATTGCTACTGTATTCTAACAGTATCCTAAGTTTGCAGGTGCTCCCGTCATGGTTTGGATTATTGGATCATCTTTGATATATCATGCTAAAAACCACACATCCATCAATTTTGGTAATGAGCATTTGAAATTGCAACAACACAACATCCTTATTAGATGGTTTGGCCAAAGAGGAATGACCTGGGAACAGGTCGAACCGAAGATTCGCATGCTTAATTTTTTACAATTCATAAGACAACCATTTGTGAGAGGAACGTTCCTCAAATGCAGAGAATTTGAGAGAGGAACATTCCTCAAATGCATGATGTTTGACAATTCATGAAATAGGCAATAAGTGAATTTGAGAAAGGAGCGTTCCTCAAATGCCTGATGTTTGACCATCTATGAGATGTCTTCAGAAAAAAAGCGAATTTGCGAAAGGGACCTTCCTCAAATGCTAAGATTGATATGGTATTTAAAAGTTCACACTTCGAAACATTTAAAAAAGCGACTTGTGAAGGCACATATAAAGGTTATAAGACCAAAATGTCTTTAGATTGTAAACCGTGGATGAAAAAAGGGGAATTTTGATTTTCACTTTTACTTTTGGATTGTGTTTGATGCTACTCTTTACTGTCATCAATTAAGAAAATATTAAGTTCCATTAACACATGGAACTGTCAACGGATTTACCTGTAATTTCCCCATCATGTCACAGAGAACACTGTGGGTGTCACTGGCCGGCAGGTGAAACTTACAAGTACTCCTCTCTAACACCTCTGACATGTACTTCTTCAATTTTGTTTTTCTTATTTCATGTCACAGAGCATACTGTGGGTGTGGCTGATCAGCAGAAGATACTTACAAGTACTCCTCCAAAAGACCTGTGACATGTACTTTTTCATTTTTTTATTTCTTATTGTTCAAAAAACTTCTGATCTTGAATAATGTTGTTAGGGGAAGGGGTCGTCTGAATAAAAATTCTATCTTCTAAAACCAATTCGTATAAGAACTTTTTTTCTTTTTTTTACTTTTGTCACAAATTGGATAGTTCCCTTTTGAATGCCCTATGATTTCTATACATCGGTTTTTGTTTTATCTATTTCTAATTTTTTTATGGGTACATGTACGTGGTGTAGGAATTTAGATCCCTGATAAATTACTATTATATTGTGAAACTAATATCGGTAGAGTTATTATTTACCTTCCCGGTCTACAGAAGTTGACTCTGTTGTAATCTGTACAATTGTTTTGAAGTTTGACAATTAAATTTCCTTCATTAAAGATAATTTATACAGTGATATGAACTCTTATAAAACGTATGAATATTTCTTATTGCTAAAACTATCATTTTTTGTCCAAAGCAGCATAATATTAATAATTGTTTTATCTACAATCAAGGAGCAGACCATGCTGAGCTTTCCATCAGCGGTGAAAACCTTTTCACTTAAGCCAAGCATCTGTTTTCTGTTTTTATCCTTAGCGACAAGATTAATATTAAAACAATAACGACAATGGTCAAATGGCTCAACAATGTAGACAATGATATACACTTTCTACGAGTTTCACAAATTCCCTAACTTTCCACATGTTTTTTTTTTTCTATTTTTATGCATTTGTTTTGATATGTTCACCAACTTTCACAATTCTCGTCCTCTGGTAAACACGTTTTCTTTGAGATCTTACATAATACATATTTTATTATCTGGGTTTATTGAAAGCGATTCGATTACCGGCTTATTTTAAATACATTTTGACATGCTTGTTTTGTTGTGAAACACAATATTAACGCGTTTAGATCTGAACATGTAATGGAAGTGTTTATTGTCTAAGCATATTTTTAGAGTGTGTTCAAGGCAGAAAGTCCTGTCAATGGTCGCAAAATGGAACTTAATATGAAATATATATCAATAAAATTATAATCCTAAGATGATCAGAAATATTATTTGAGATGAATAATAAAATAAATTATTTTTTCTTATAAAAAGGAACAGCAGATTTTTTAAAATTATTTTCGTATAAGAATGTTAGCAACGACAGGATATCGCAAATTTGATCCTAGCTGTTCCCATTTCGATAAAATATTCACAAGAGTACTTTCTGCAAGGATGTGTGATATTGGGTTTTGAGATGTTGAAAAAATTGAATGCGTTCATCTTAATCTTTGAATTTTTTTTAAATCTGAGAAGCAGTTCTCCTGTTTATAAGGTTTATGACGAAATGGGACGCTACCCTTGGCCTTTTTTAGATATAAAATGCTTAAATAATATAGTAAACATTGTACATGTAATATGCAATTTTTACAATTTTTTTTCATTTGTTGTCAACTATCAACTCCTGGGTATTAATCAAGCTATACAACTACACATATAGGGTACCTGTACGCGAGTCTGTCGTCCTTAGTTTTTTTTTTTAATTTAATTTAATTTTTTTTTTTTTTTTTTTTTTTTTTGGTTTCTTTATCATTTAAATGTATTTCTCTTATTTCATGTGTATCTTGTATTCTGTTTTTGTAAATATTGTACATAGAACCTCATTTATCATCTATTGATTTGAGTGAATAAATTGAATTTGAAATTGTTGATTGATAAAAATTAAAGCAGAGAAGGAAGACAAAGTATCCATGCCACATAGATACTTTACTGGAATAAGAGACGCTTGTTGTATAAATCGTTGATAAACAACTCATATGTATTTTTAACCCACTGTTGGCCAGAAGAACTGTTTTGATGTCCATTCTATTTTTATGTTTCATTTTCTACCTTTCTAAGAATATTCTGAACATATTTAATTTTGCTGCTTGGGTTCTTAGAAACCCCCCTGTAATCGACCATTTTAGGGTCTAGCTCTCACAGATTTGGAGTCAAAAGAGGTAAATAAAGTTGCCAATGACGGAAGAACCTTAACAAAAATTACTATCAAATATTTTACTATTGTAAATCAAAGTTTTTACTAAAGGAAGGATATGGAGATAACGAACAGTATTCAATATCAAAGTCCATAAAACAATACAAAATAGGAGCAGAGCAAACACGGACCTCCGAAACATCAGAGGTGGGATCAGGTGCCATGGAGGAGTGAGCATCCCCTGCTGACCGGTCACACCCGCTGTGTGCTCTTTGTCATGATTGTGAAATAATGGAAAAATCCGTCGTCAATTCAGTGTATAAATAATGGACTAACAATTGGTATGAAAGTGAATCAAAACGTCATTCAATGGATTTCAGATTGTTGTTAGAAATTATTTTTTAATTCGTAAACTTGGCATTTGTAATAGTAATTTTAGGTATAATAAAATGTTCAAATATTTAAATAAAATGAATTACTACATGTATAAAGTCACATGTACTCTAAAAGTTACTTTCACGTGATAGTTACCATTCTCATCATTGCTTTTTTAAGCGCACCTCAGCCGAAGGCTCAGATGAGCTTTTCTGATCACATTTTGTCCGTCTGTCTGTTTGTCCGTCTGTTTGTCCGCCTGTAAACTTTTCACATTTTCCACTTCTTCTCAAGAACCACTAAACCAATTTTAACCAAACTTTGTACAAAACATCCTTGGGAGAAAGAAAAATTAGATTATTAAAATGAAGGTCCAGGTCCTCTCACCAAGGGAGATAATCAAGAAGAGACAAAAATAGGATGTAGTCATTAAAAATTCTTCTGAAGAACCACTGGGCCAAACAAACTTATGTGAAAGCATCCTGGGGTAGTGTAGATTATAAATTGTTCAAATCATGACCCCTTGGGGTTGAGCAGGGTCACAATGGGGAATCAAAGTTTTACATAGAAATATATAGGAAAAATATTTCAAAATCTTCTTTTAAAGAACCACTGGACCAGAAAAGCTGAAACGTAGGTGGAAGCATGCTGGGGTAGTATAGATTCTAAATTGTTCAAATCATGACCCATGGGGGATGGGTGGCGCCACAGTAGGGAATCAACGTTTTACATAGAATTTTTTAGGAAAAATACTTTAAAAATCTTCTTAAGAACTACTTGGCCATAAAACTGAAACTTACGTGGAAGCATCCTTGTGTAGTGTAGATTTTAAATTGTCCAAATTGACCCGTAGGGTACAATCGGGTCACAATAGGTATTACAAGGGGGAAATCTGGTTAAGAATAGCATGGTCAAAGCTTCTCAGGTGTGCGATGTGGCCCATGAACCTCTTGTTTACCTATTTTAGTTTGAATGTTATTACTAATCCTGGCTTGCTGACCATGAAGTATAATTTATTATTGTTACGATCATCTATTGCTTTTAAGGTTACTACGGCTGCACCAGTGATTACAGTTTTTATAATCATTGTGAATGTACATGTTAATATGTGACAGAATACCTGCCGCGTGCATAATCAATCTAATTCTATAAGTGTTACGCTATAGGAATTATAACTTGTTTAAACCGTTTTAAAATACATTGATAAATTATTCATATTCGCGGAAATTCCTATCTGAGCACGATTTTGGTAGTTCTGTAATTTGTAGTTATTTCCCTTTTTACATATTCATAAATTCTTAGTATCTTGCGCGCTTTTATCTTGCTGTGACGTACAAAAAAGCATTAGTAACAACACAGTGGTGTGTTTTTAACGATGCCCTAGTGCGTTAAACTTCAGAAAATGCGATCATATAACCTTTTACCTCATTTAATACCAAAAAAAAAAATTAGATAATGTCAGTCGCACGAACCTGGACCCATTACCATTTTATGATATGTTAAACGTAAAGCCCTATCAAGATAATTATCTCTCTCCAGAGTTGTCTTCCGTGGTGCTTCAAACTCCTCTTTCAGTGTTCGTCGTAAAAACTCTTGAAAAAGTTTTAATAATTTATGTTTTAATTTTAAACAAAAATAAATTAGCGTAAATATCAATAAAGATGTAATTATATCATTTATTTTAAAACTATCACCCTTTATGATGATTAATTTTCTCAGTTATTAAGGAACTATATTGTTGAGTATAAAACAAAAACTTAGAGGGATACTTTAAGGAGACGGTTAAAAATGAATTTATTTTACTAAAGATTGATATATGAATTAAAACTCTTTTTTATTTGATTAATCATCCTTTACAATTTTTCCAAGATTCTTGTATACCAGGTGTTGACAGAGTTGTATGTGGTAAGGTAGTGGACAGAGCAACTCTGGATAGAAAACGATCTAAGTATATTAATATCATATTTTAACTTGTACTTATTAAAATAAGATGTGTCATTGATGTCAAATGCAAAGCTTCTTTTTTCTTTTTCCCGCAAAATTAAAATGGGATAAGAGCATCCACCATGACATAAACAGGACATCGGACTGCACCGTAACAAGACATCAGTAGAAATAAGAATCAATGGCGGATCCATGTAGGAAAGGGTCCCGGGCGTACCCCCCTCCCCCGTTTTTTGTTTGTACTATTCTAATTTCAAAGCAAAACACGGCTTATTTGTTAGAATTTCCAAAGTTTTTAGGTGACTTAGCCCCCGGACTCACATCAGGATTTACCCGGATCAACTGGGCTTCAATGCATCCCAAGACCCCTACTTCTATTGCAACCCTTTGAAATTCTTGGATCCTCCGCAGAGAAAAATTCAATGTTTGACCTTTGAACAGATTGTGGATAAGATAGATTGCACTGCAACATGTTTTATAATACACTTATCATTATCCTTATTGTTCTTCCAAAAACTTCTTTTGCTAGAATTCCTAAATAAAAATGAAACTTAAAATATTTCAAAAGTATATTTTATTACAACACTTTACAATATAAAAGTTTAATCTACAAGACAGTTGCAGATATAAGATAACATCTTTCAAAAAATAATGAATCAGTGCTTATTTCTTTCTAACTCCTTGTCTTGTTCTGCAAATTTGATTTCTTTTTCAACTTACATGAATTATCTCTAACCTAAATAACAATGAATTTGAATGATTTCAAATTTTGGTTTTCGCTTATGACATTCCTCTTGCATGGTATTAATTGAATGGCGGACACCACAGTAAAATGTATTGCAAATGTGTCGGATTAAACAGGTTCCACTGTAATAGGTTTTACAATAAAGTAATCTGCATCCTAATTCTCCGTCCAGACATCTTCATTTATTAGTGTGAATAACAACGAAATATTTCTAATTTCAAATTTATTACAACACATATAAAGTACATCTTTTAAAGAATATATTCAGTAGAACAAGATCACAATAATTTATTGCTTTACATAATCCTTCATACCCTGAAAACATATTTGTTTAGTCACTTGATGTCACACAATCTTACAAAACAAGAATCCCCGTGATAAATGTTAAATTTAAAAACGTCTCTTGAATCAAAACGGATTCGTCTCATCGATGGATGATCTTTCGTCTGTTAAAAAAAATAGAATTAAATTAATGTTTCACAGAAATAAGAACATATTTCACTTTGAAAAACCTCTTATAACCTTTTGAAATTTTCACAGTAATACAAAAAGAAAATAAAAACTCTGTTATATTAGGATTTAATGATATTTACCTAATGACGTCTGACCATCATAAGAGTCTTTTTTATCTGTGTACTACCAGTCACTGTAGGAGACCATGGGTTGTACCAGTACCCCGGGAACCATTGACCGTTAAGGAAGGCGGCGTGACAGGCGTTGAACCACCAGCCTCCTCTAATGTCACTCCAAGCAACACAGTTACCTCCACTCCACCCGTCGTTATCCCTGTCCGGGGTCGAGAAGTACATCCCAGACAGATCTCCCCAAGAATTACCGGTGTGTAACATACTGTCCCCTGTGGAATTATCAAAGAAAAATATATCACAGAGATAATGGATTCCAATATCTTCAATAATTTCTATCCAATTATAATTGTCAATACCGATGTACATTGTAGGGAAGTTCGATCCTGAGCTTTTGAGTGGTTTTCGGTCCTTTCCTTTATTTATAAAATTCTGCATCATCTTTTTGTTTTTTATTTCGAACATATTTTATTGACAAGCAAAAGGATAAGAAATAAGTTCTAACAACTTACTACCTTTTCTCCTTAAGTTCTATTAGAGCAAGGTCAAATAATTAATTATGCGAAGCAATTTGAACCCATTGTTAGTCCATTATTAAGCAACATACACAATGTTCACATTGGGAATTTAACGTTACTTTTTCATCGCTATAGCACTTTATAGCAGGATATTTTTATCTGAAATTTAGCTTTAATACTTACTATGTACGACGCAATATTTTAATAAGATTTTGACTTTTCATATTTCATGAAATCTAATTATATATAAAGTACAAAATCAAATAATAATTCTTTTTGATTGAAGAATTATTTTTAACCTCGAGTCATTTTATTTTAACGTCAGCTTCTTGATAGTAAAAAATAATCCTAATTTTCAAGCATAATCTTCTTTGTTTTTAAAATCTATAATTTCAATTTTCTTCGACTCAGCAATGACGAATTCAATGTCCCTGGAAATTGTGAATTGTACTTACAAATGAGATCGTGAAATATTAAAAATGTTTAATTAAAATAGAATCAGAAACGTTTACAGAATACTTGAAAAAAAATTCATCATTTACTCCAAATCAACATCAAAACAATCTTTCAATGAAAAGAAGTATATGATGATATACATGATTTTGATCCGGTTTTCAGAAATTAACGTGAATACACTTACCTAGGGTCCCCGTGGCAGGTCCGGCAAGAAAGAGTTGATATTTTCCTGTTTCGTTGGAGACAGAGAATCCGTCGTACATTTCATAAAGCGTTTTACCATTCTGGAGAGTGATGGACACATAAAGGGATGATGAGTTTTCTTTTGTTAATTGATGGATTATGTCATTTCCTGTATTAAGAAAAAGCCATTGATTTTAATTTGAATTCAATCAGACATTAATTAGAAATCAAATTAGTTTTCTGTTTTAAGATATTTTCAAAGTCAACAAGAATGTGTATAATAATACTATTATTTAGTAGAAATAGCCCAAGAGACAAAAATATTGCAATCTGGAGATTTTAGTAAAATAAATTGTTTTAAACCATGTCATTCTATATACATATATCGTTTTAAAATACATGCTATTAAAGTACGTAATCAATGTCCCGGTATCGGTTCATATTTACCAATCCAAACTTCCTGTTCCGGTTCACCAAAACCATTTTTGTAGTCTGTCCAGTTCCTGTCAAAGCTGACGGATCCATTGAATCGTTTTTGGATTGCCTTGGAAAGATTTATGTACATTTGTTAGGCTATTTTGGATTGCCGTGTAAAGATGTAGGTACATTATTTTATCAGGCTAGTTTTGGGTTGCCTTGGAACGGTGTATGTACATTTATTAGGCTAGTTTGGATTGCCTTGGAAAAATGTATTAAAATTTATTGGGCTAGTTTGGATTGTCTTGGAAAGATGTATGTACATTTATTTGGCTAGTTTGGATTACCTTGGAAAGCTGTATGTAAATTTATTAGGCTAGATTTGATTGCCCTGGAAAGATCATTGTGAATAAATAAAAAGGTGGAGATAGCGAGCAGTGATTGGTCTTTAAAAAAGCAACAACCAATCCGTATCAGTAAACAGGGCATAACCTCCACCCACACCTTCGGAAATTCGGTCTTTAAAAAAGGAACAATCCATATCATTACATAAATATAGGTATCACAATATCATCACAATATCATCACATTATCATCAAAAGGCTAAGATGTAAAAAGAAATCAAAACCTACCGTCCACCCGCCGCCCATTATATCCATATTACAATGAACCTTGACCGGAATGGACTTTATCCCGTATGGGTAAATATCGTACACGTCCGAATTATCATAACCATTGTCACGAAGTGCCTTACAATCTGAGGGAAGAACTAAAGAACAAAAGTGAGAATTATATAGGATTAGGACTTATAATAAGTAAAGGAAAATCTTAGATGAAAACTGAAAATTATTTAGGATTTAAATTTAGACCATCTGAAGGAAGAACTCAAATCAAAACTAAGAATTATATAAGATTATGACCTAGACAATAAATAAAATAGTTATCTTCACAATACAACGATTGAAACGACTCATAAGAGTAAACAATCAAAATAAGGTAGATAAATCGGCTACATGTGTAAGATTGAAGAAAAAATTAAATGAAAACCAATACATACATTCCGGAAAGTAATACCGCCATCCGTTTTCGTCCGACATTCCGGAGGTAAAGGGTTTCTTGTGGGTCCGGCACTTCTTCAGCGTAGGATTGTACCCGAAGAAACCGCAATCTCTCTGACAGGTGGCAGCACACTCGCTTAAAGATTGGGCTCCGTGTTGTCCTATAAGTTCCTCATTGGACATCTTGTTATCGAGTTCCAGTTTCGCCATATATCTGAAGGAGGAGATGGTAGCACGAGAAACTGTAAAGAGAGAGGCAATTAAACAAACAATACGAAGACTGATCATTTTGTAGTCTCTAGTGTGTATTTAGAGGGTTTCTGTAAGAGCTTAGAATTATCCGTCAACTGACGAGTTTAAATATCAAATTATTATCCATTCCTGCAAAACGATTGGCTTGTTATTATGTAATCATTATTTCTAAAGTATCGATTGTGTTTAATTCCTGGATTTATTGTATTTGCCGTTCTTATTTATGTATAACCAATGGAATTAATTTTGTTTTAATTGCGTTGTTCATATTTTCCATGTAAAGTCAATGATTTAATTTCAAGAGAAGTGCTCGGAATCTATAATATTTTATTTTATCCTTTTTTAGATAAGGCAGATTTGTATTAACGTTATCAAATATGGCAAGTTCTATATAACTTTTCTTTTATAGTTTTGACAATTGTAAATTCTTCTTATTCCTGAGTGAACTTCAGGCAGAGTAAAACATACCGGTAGGGGTGTCAATGCAATAACAAAACTACGTGAACATTTTACCAAAGTGTCATACTAGAAAAAAAATAAATATTTTTATATGATGTGCTAACGAATTTCCATTGAAAAATGAACAGAATGAAACTATTCCTTTGCATTTGAGATTGAAATAACCTTCAGGATATCAAAAATATTAAAGGAAAAATGGATATACCCCTTATCTAAAAGAATTGCTTTCCTGAAAGATTTTATGCATGTTTCTTTCAAAAAGAGATAATATAGCTCATTTAGATACTCAGTAACCTGATAAATATCTAATTCAAGTTTACACTTTACAAATTTTATATGCTTTTTTTTCTTTTTTTCCCCTCAAAAAAATATGATCCCTATTTTCTGATAAAAGCAATTTTTTTGAAACGTTTGGTAAAATTTCAATGATTAAAAATATATAAAGATGATATCCCACAAGATATATTCTATAAAATTGTCTTTCACAAAGTGCACTTTATGTCAATTAAGTTTTAGCAAACATACTCTTCATTATTACTCCTTCCATCTTGCTGTAATTGCTTTATCCCATGAAAGCTTAGGTTTCCAACAATTTAACAAAATGTTGTAAGAGAAAACTTCAGTTGTTATGATAAGAAATATATACAAGAAAAAATCAAATAACAGTTTTGATCGCCATTAATTCGGAACCTTTGAAATGTTCCCCTGGAATTTCCGGATCCGAGGTTTTGAGATGCTCCCCGGGATTTGTCAATGTGAGTAGTTGGTGTTGCTCCTTCCACAGAGAATCGACGTCCATGTTGAATTCTAGTGACTTTTGTCATCAGCAGGGGGCTCACATGGTTGTCCTAGATTCGGAGGAGAAAGAAAAAGTACTCACCAAATATATTGAAAGTAAGAGATCAGTAGTGGATGTAACTTAAAAAAAATCAAGAAAACGAAGATGTTTATTTGTTAATTTCTGGCTGCTGTAGTCGAGGCGTCATTATACAATGAATTAAATTTATAAAAAAAAAAAAAATACTAATTATCTTACAACCTGAACCATATAATAGTGTCTAGGTTTAAAATCTATTTTATGTGAACACTCTTTCTGAATTACTTACTGCTGAGACGATAACATGCATTAAATTGCCATGTAGATCTAAGGTTACATAACCATTATACACATTTGTAAGAGGAAAATTGCTTGAAAAATTACTTATAGCCAAGTGTATACTGGAAATAAAATAATATATTTTTTGTCGCTTCAGAGATGAATTTTTTCAACATATATCAAGAAAGAAATGTAAGTATGAGAGAGAGAGAGAGAGAGAGAGAGAGAGAGAGAGAGAGAGAGAGAGAGAGAGAGAGAGCTGACCTTTAATATATATTAAGGGTACACGTGTTTTCCATTAAATCCTCAGAAATGCTTTTGCTCTGAATTCACAAGCTGCAGAAATGTAGAGCTCTTAATAAGAAAATCGAAAGTTCATCGAATGCTGTACAAGGATCTGTGGTTCTCTGGTTCATCTGTTCAACTTTTCCTTTATCTATGCCACAGTCTTCTAACGGGCTAAACCTGCATCATTCTATCGCATTAACAGAAATTTATTATATTAACAGTAACTTTATCATATTTACTGGAACTCGTTTTCATTAATAGGAACTCTATTACAATAAATGAAACTCGTACAATGAAAAAAATTTTATGACACGAACAGGAACTCTACAACAATAATAGGAACACTGTTACACGAACAGGAACTCTATTACATCAACAAAAACAATAAAAGATATTCTATTACACGAACTCTATTACATGAATAGGAACTCTATTAATACATCAACAAAAACTCTATTACAATAAAAGGAATTCTATTACACGAACTCTATTACACGAACAGGAACTCTATTACATCAACAAAAACTCTATTACAATAAAAGGAATTCTATTACACGAACAATATTACATGAACAGGAACTCTATTACAATAACAGGAACTATATTCTAATTACAGGAACTCCATCACATTAAAAGGAACTAAATTACAATAACAGGAACTCTATTACATGAACAGGAACTCTATTACATTAACAGGAATTCTATTACTATCATTGGAACTCTATTACTATCATTGGAACACTATTACATTTATTGGAACACTTTTACATTAACAGGAACTCCATTATTTTAACAGTAATTCTATTACATTAACAGGAACTCTATAAGATTGCTCAGAGGGAATGGGACATTGAGGCTGAGAAGAACAACTGTAAGTATTACTGTACATCAACAGCCTGATAGGAGAGATAACTCTTATTATAATGAGTGTTTGTTTGTTGCTGTTTTTATGCCCCCGTAAACGAAGTTTCGGGGGTATATAGTTTTTGTCGTGTCTGTCTGTCTGTCTCTCTGTCTGTCTGTCTGTCTCTCTGTCTCTCTGTTTGTCTGTTTGTCCGCAAAAACTTTAACCTTGCCCATAACTTTTGATTTAGTGGAGCTATGACTTTGATATTTCATACCTGTATTCCTTGTGACAAGACCTTTCTTTAGGTACCCCCAAATTTGACCTTTTGACCTGGACCTTGGAGTTTGACCCACTTTTACATGAAAATTTTAAAATTTTACTTTGGCCATATCTTTTGAACAGCAGACACCAGGACATTAATACTTCAAAAATGTAATGTTTGTTAAAAGACCTTTCACTGGATACCAACAACCTTGACCCTTTGACCTTGAACTTGTAGATTTCTGTACTTGTAAAAAAACTTTAACCTTGGCCATAACTTTTAAACAGTAAGGGATAGGGCTTTCATACTTCATATATGTAATCCTTGTGAGTAAACCCTTCATTGGATTTGAAAATCCTGACCTTTTGAACTTGACCTTTGAGATTGACCTACTTCAGAAAGGCAAACCTTGACTATAATTTTTAAAAACTTAGGGCTAGTGCTTTTATAGTTTACATATTTGATCCTTATGACAAGACCTTTCATTTGATAACAATAACTTTGGCCCATTGACCTATACCTTGGATTTTGACCTACTTTTTAAGAAAAAATTTAAAATATTACTTTGACCATATCTTTTGAACAGTAGACACCAGGACATTTATACTTCACAAATGTAATGTTTCTTAAAAGACCTTTCACTGGATATCAACAACTTTGACCCTTTGACCTTGTAGATTTTGTTACTTGTTAAAAAAACTTTAACCTTGGCCATAACTTTTGAACGGTAAGGGATACGGCTTTCATACTTCATATACTGTATACAGGGAAATTTTCGCCCCCGTTTTATTTTCGCCCCTTTCGCCCTATCCTCATTTGGGCGAATTTAAAACGGAGCGAATTCAAAGACTACAGTATAATTTCTTAAACAAAACTATGACTGGGCGAATTTAAAACGGGGCTAAATTGTTTGCAGGTATGAAAGGGCGAAAATAACACGGGGCGAAAACAACCCGGTATACAGTATGTAATCCTTGTGAGAAGACCCTTCATTGGATATGAATATCCTTGACCTTTTGACCTTGACCTTTGAGATTGACCTACTTTAGAAAAGCAAACCTTGACCATAGCTTTTAAAGACTTAGGGCTAGTGCTTTTATACTTTACAGATTTGATCCTTATGACAAGACCTTTCATTTGATAACAATAACTTTGACCCTTTGACCTTGACCTTGGAGTTTGACCTTCTTTTTAAGAAATTGAACTTTAACCATAACTTTTGAGTGGTTAGGCCTAGGACTTTCATGCTCTGCATAAGTATTTTATGTGGCAAGACCTTTCATTTGATAATAATTACATTGACCTTTTGAACTTGACCTCGGAGATTTTTGTACTTAATAAAAAAAACTTTAACATTAGCTTACTTTCAAATTTCACAATTGTTTTCCAGTGAGAATACCCTACTTTTGGTACCAATTAATTAAATTAGAATCTAAGAAAAGCTTAATCTTTGCTATGTTGCCACACGGGGGCATCAGTGTTTTACAAACACATCTCGTTTTTTAAAGAAAAGGATCAAATAAAATGTCATTGTCTGTCAGTTTGTACATATTTTAATCATAAATTAGATTTTTATGAGAAAATGTTTTTACAAGTAAAGGAAATACAGATAAAAATGGATCAAATACTAGTTAAATGCCTTATTTACATGTTATGATACGTTTGATAAAAATCTACCTCTCAAATAAAGACGGTGATAATACACACTTAAATTGTCAGAGTGCTTCTATGGATAGAAACTTTGAACGTTTGTCATGCTAAAAAGATATTGTTTTAACCATGTTTGGTTTTTTTTATATATTGTCTAATAAAGTTTTAAATTCATTTTATATCAGGGGAAAAATATGCTTGCAAAGTAAGGACAATATTCTAAGTGTATTTATTTTCTCTCCTCAGTTTGTGCAGATTTCAGATTTCATATCAGGTAAAAATAAAAATTGCAAAGTAAGGACAATATTCTAAATTCATTATTTCTCTTTCCAGTTTGTGCAGATTTCATTAAGCATGGTGTACACAGTTCTTAATATAAACACATTCCTAATGCAAAGGTATGTACAGCCAATGAAAAAAAATGCATCGTTTGGAGTTTGCTTCACGATACATATTAGAATGCCAAAAATGTCGTATCTTAAATATCTATATAGGCAATACTTCAACACAAAAATACACTAAACTGGTTTGTAGACCAAAGGTCTCTGATAAGTGGCATAAGGAACTCTTTAATGTGCAGTATTTAGAGCTTCCTTAATGTTAGACCTCTACCATTAAGTTTCCCTTAAGTAGAGTTTCACTGACTTTGTTGTTGTCTAAATGTTATATTAGTAGTGAGATAAATCATGTAAGAAGTTAATATTATACATAAAATCATTTGTCCTTGACCTCTGTTTCGTGTCCTTGACATTATCTTGTACATGTAAGATTCCTCTAGGTTCTCTGTCTCACCAGAGAGCTAATCTGACCACGCCCGCAGGATTCGCCATCACATTTTCGTCACTTCCGGGAGCAGGGATGGGCGCATGGGCGGAGACCTTTGTTCCGAAGTTCACAATCCTCTGTGTATATGAGGGACTTATTCACACTGTAGACAAGAAAGATGATTTCTATTCATGGCAGGTAAAATCACACAAAGAATCAAACAAAATGAAAACGAATCGCAGTTGCATATTTTAGTTACATATTTCTGGTTCCTTGT
This sequence comes from Saccostrea glomerata, assembly GCA_003671525.1. Classification (NCBI taxonomy): domain Eukaryota; kingdom Metazoa; phylum Mollusca; class Bivalvia; order Ostreida; family Ostreidae; genus Saccostrea; species Saccostrea glomerata. Next base: position 19,233 of record PRKT01000814.1, read on the forward strand.
CGTTGAAACCAGATGGACTAAATATTTCCTCTGCTTTCGTCACTCCCTGTCCGTCTGTTTATCCGTTAGACTAGCTTCTGTGTATGTTGATTGACTTTGATGAGTTATAGATGAATTCTTATTTTTGATCCTCTTCAGTGATTTCTGATAAAATTTTCAATTTTAGAGGAAACCAGATTACACGGTAGGGGACTAGTATTGCTAATGTAACACTCTCACAACGCTTTATTTTTTAGATTCTTTTAATCCCTAAATATTCATTACCTTAAAGTTATTTTGATCAACATTGATCTGATTGCATCAAGTATAAAATATACAACATATTCTGAACTAAAATTCATTCTTAACCATTAGGATCTTATTGTTTTCAAAGGTAGATAAACAAGGGACTAATGGTACTTACAACATAGATGCAGAAGATCCGGCCTGTAGTAACTGGTTACGATTCGTTAATTCTCCCGCCAAATATCAACAGGAAAATGTCGTTCCTATCACGTGCGAGGGCATCATCTTCTATATGACGTCACGTGACATAGAGCCGGATGAAGAGCTTCTGGTCTGGTATGGGGACGGATATGGGAGGTTTTTAGGCGTAAACCGCATACATCCGGGTAATGAAACAATACATTTTATGGTTAATTGTTTCCATCCGGGTATTTAAACAATCTTCTTATCAGATAACTTGACCATATACAATGTGGTCATTAAAACATTTTTATGCCCGCGTGAACAAAGTTTCGAGGGTTTATAGTGTTTGTCGTGTCCGTCCCTTTGTCTGTCTGTCTCTCTCTCTCTTTCTTTCTCTTTGTGTGTCTCTCTGTCTGTCTGTTTGTACGCGAAAACTTTAATACTGCCCATTGCTTTTGATTTAGTGGAGCTATGACTATCATATTTCACATGTGTATTTTTTGTGACAAGACCTTTCCTAGGGTACCACATAACTTGACATTTTGACTTGGCCTATGAGTTTGACCCTGTTTTACATAAAAATCCAAACTTTTACTTTGGCCAAATCATTTGAACAATGGATACCAGGGTTGTTATAATTTACATATAATTCACATATATATTTTGTTAAGAGACCTTTCATTGGATACCAACAACTTTGACCTTGGAGATTTTAGTTCTTGTGAAAAAACTTTAACCTTGGCCATAACTTTTGAACGGTAAGGCCTAGGGCTTTCATATTTCACCTAATTGATCCTTGTGACAATAAATTTCATTTGATATTAAAATTCTTGACCCTTTGACCTTGACCTTTGAGTTTGACACATTTTTACACAAAAATTCTAACTTTTACTTTGACACTAATTTTTTTCAATGGTAGATTCTAGGAATATCATATTTTAAATATCAAGTCTTCGTGACAATATCTTCCTATTGAAACCAACAATTTAAACCTTTTGACCTTAGAAATTACACATTTATAAGAAAACTTTACCTGGCCATAACATTCGAATTATAAGATTTAGGTCTTCCAAACTTCACTTACATGTATGTAGTCATTGTGAGAAGACCTTTCATTGGATTTCAACACTTTTAACACTTTGACTTTGACCTTGGTTTTTGACCTACTTTTTACAAACAAATCGGAGTTTATCCTACCTTTAAAAACGCTTACCTTGGCCGTTACCTTTGAACAGGTTGTGCAAGGGTTTTCTATGTCATATTTGTATTTTTTGAAAAGGCCTTACTTTATGTACCAACATATGTGATCTGCATTTGAGAAACCTTAACCTTCGCTATATTGCCATACGGGGGAATCAAAGTTTCACAAACACATCTTGTTATTGCATGTTGTTGTTTCTTGGAAGGATTTAAGACATAAACCCCATACACCTGGGTATATACGGAAACAATTAATTCATAACATGCTTTCATTTTTATCAAATGCATACAATAACAAAAATATTTTTGTCAAATTTCTCTACAATGTAATTGATTAAAAACTTGATACTCTTTAATCAAGAAATATGTAGATTATATTTTAACACCTTGATAAAAAAGTTATTTAGATTGTTTTTGCTTTCTAAAAATCTGATTTTAAACTTAAAAAAAAACTGCACATTAAATCTGGAAAATATATTTCTGCAGTGTATCAAAATTGTTTATTTCTAATTTCACCCATAAACATTATATTCCTATGTTATTCAAATTGAAATAAAGTTTGGCCTAGGTTTGCTTATGCTCGTTAAATATTCTATTGTTACACATACCACGACGCAAAAAAGAGAACACTTTCCCTTCAAATGTCTCCTGAATTTGGATACAGCGGATCAAATCTTATAATTTTTAGAACATTCAGGATGTAAAGCAACAATTTATATTGTATCGATGGTGTTTCAAATTTGAAGATTATATAATTTTTTTCTTGTCCTTTTCTGCAGAAGTTGATCTCAACGGTTCATTTGCATTTCGTGCCAATGTTTTGACATTTGACGACAATGAAAGACTCATTTTTGATAATTGGACACCAGTGACGTATCAGAACTGGAATCCTAACGATGAGGGCGAGACAGCAGTTGACCCAATCTTTGGCCTCCTTTTGACTTACCATAACGACGGCAGGTGGCGCTGGGTGACTGAGAGAAACTACACGTACTATACAGGAGAAGACGGACTAAAACTCCCCTTTATTTGTGAGGATTCTCCATTTTATTTGGAGCATGAAGAGTGTTCTGTTACATAATGATTCATTCTCTTTACATAAAAATAAACATTTGCAATCATTATCTTTTGTTATATAATTTCATTAAGCATGGTGTATAAAGTTCTAAATCATTAAATGGAGTATTCTTAAGTTAACGTATATTCGTCTCCTCGGAAGTCATCTAGATTTATCCTCGGATCGTACATTCCTCTCCTCGGAAGAGATCTAAATTTATCCTCGGATTGTATATTCGTCTCCTCGGAAGAAATCTAGGTTTATCCTCATGTTTTAAATAAACTATGGATAGCATGTACACAAAGGCAGACAGTGCATTATATTGTTTCGTTACTTTCCCAAGAAAACTGACTGGGATCTCCTCACACCAGACAAACAAACATTTAATCACAAAGTGTTGTTTTTATAATTTCTATCCGTAATCCAAAAAATAAGGGGTAAATATATTTTACTAGGACAGCCGGTCCAGTTGTCTGTTTGTTATTTTTTTTTTCCTGATTTATCTGTAAGTGGTAAATCAATTAGCCCTGACTACAGCCTTTAATTGGTTTGAGCTATGAATTTCATATTTCACAGGTTTTTTTCTTTAGTTTGACGGTCAATTTGGAATTTGGAATTTGAGCCTTGGTCATATGAACCATGACTTTAATATTTCACTGGTGTATTCAACGTGTTAAAACTTTTCCTAGGGTAAAAGTATTTTTGACTTTGACCTTTATGTTTGACTCACTTTTAAAGAAATTTTCAAAATTTTAAGCTTAGCCATAGCAACTACACGTAGCTTAGCGTAGCTATTACACGGTTTAATCAAGTGATATCATACTCCTCACCCTTATATTTTGATAAGACCTTCTCTTGAGTACAAACAGTAATGACCTTTAACCTTGATCTTATGGATTTGACCTACTTTTCAAAAACGTAAACTTTGGTCGTATTTACTAAATATTTAGTGCTAGGGGTTAACTATTTTACAGGTTCATTTCTTGTGGTAAGAGCTTCTCTTGAAAACCAATATTTTTTTCTTTATATTTTTATCCTTTTATTTGGACATCAGACTTTGACCACCTTTTGAAAAACTTTGGTAATAACTTTGAAATGGTTGATTTCGTGACTTTAATATTTCCCCTGTGTATTCTTTCTGAAATTCTTTCGGGCATCATTAATATTGACTCCTTGACCTTGTCCAGTTTGACCTACTTTTGAAAATTTGGTCATAATTACTGAACTGTTGCTGCTTATATGGTTTTTATTTTAGAAGGTAGACTCATTGTGAGGAACGTTTCTTTTGGTACCAACACTACCTTTATATTGACCTTGGTGTTTGACCTGAAAACGACAACATTTATCATAAGCTTCTTTGTTTCACAAACTTTTCTTGAATTTTTAATTTGAACATTAGCTCCTAAAACTTGTCCTATTGATTTAATAACAAATTTCAAGTTGTAGTCTATCAAATTTTTGATATACTAGTATATAAACCATCGTATACACATTGCATAAAGGAGAATGACTTGTCACACATATTGAATCATTTTTTAAAAATGTAGTCTCATAATTACAAAAGTTTTAGCAAACATATTGATTAATGTTAGCTTGCTTTTTATTTGCAAAGGCAGTTGCAAATATAAGATAACATCTTTCAAAAAATAATGAATCGGTGCTCATTTTTCTAACTCCTTGTCTTGTTTTGCAAATTTGATTTTTGTTCTAACTTACTTTTATTATCTCTAGCCTAAATAATGAATTTAAATGTTCTCAAATTTTGCTTTTAAGATTTGTGACGTCAAAATAAAACACGTATTACAAATGTAACCTTTTAATCCCCGATCTGTGTTAGAGTGTTTTGAAATAAAAAAAAAACACACAATAAAAAATTACAGTCGATTTAAAAAAAATATATATCTTAACATCTTTATTGCAATGAAACTTGTTTTATCCGACATGCACGGGGAACAGATTTAAAATATATGTGTTGGAATAAACAAGATGTAGTATTGCAGCGTGTAAAGATCATTGAGATAATTATAAATGACAAATGAAATGAAATAGCTGAAATCACAGTAAACAGTATTGCATATGTCGGATTAAACAGGTTCCACTGTAATAGGTTTAACAATAAAGTAATCTTAATCCTAATTCTCCGTCCAGTTATCTCCATTTATCAGTGTTTGGAAAAAAAGAACGAAATATTTCTATTTTCAAATTTATTACAACACATATAAAATACATCTTTTACTAAATACATCCAGTATCGCTTTACAGAGCCGTTCAACCACCTTCTTTTACTGTTTGTTACTTGATGTTAAATATTAAAAAAAGAACTCAGCGATAAAAATTAATTTAAAATCGTCTCTTGGATGTTTCCGTAATCCATGGATGATCTTTCGTCTGTTAAAAAAAAATTAAAATTAATACTTCACAGATAAATGTATGATAGCATATTTTTTCTATTAAAAAAAACAACTTTTATAACTGAAAATTTCAGAGTGATACAAAAAGAAAAAGAATGGATATTAAGATGTAATGATGTTTACCTAGTTCCGTCTGACCATCATGGTGGTCCCCCTCACTGACGTCCCCCACTCTACTGTGGGATACCATGGGTAGATCCAGGACCCCGGGGACCATTGACCGTTAAGGAAGGCGACGTGACAGCCGTTGAACCACCAGCCTCCTCTACGGTTACTGTAAACAGCACAGTTACCAGCACCTACGTCGTTATCTCTGTCCGGGGTACTGAAGGACATCCCAGACAGATCGACGTGAGAAGAACCGGTGTCCAACATACTGTCTCCTGTAGAATTAACAAAGAAAAATATTACATGGACACTTGTTTAAAATAGATCAGCAGAGTTATATCCACTATACTCGTCGTGATCTCTGACTGGTGTGGAGAAGAACATCCCAGACAGATCGTGGTAAAATAAAACCTGTATTTAACATACTGTCCCCTGTAAAATCAAACAAAGAAAATCACAAAGTTATTATATATTTTTAATCTAATTGTCAATAATAATACTAAGGCACATCTAAGATAGACAGCTTTATGTGATGGTAAGAGTGATAATATTTATTTAGTTTAGTCCTATTAATTTATTATTAATTTACATCTCATTAATCTTAATACTGAAGTACGTCTGAGATGCACAGTTTAACGTGTTGTTTCTTGTATAGAGAGATAAAAAAATACAAGCCAACAATATACTGCGGTATTCATATAGCATCTTATCTAGTGTAACAATAAACCACTGGCGTGTTACACCTCTTAAGCATGGTATTTTTTTTTGGGGGGGGGGGGGGGGGGGGGGG
>PRKT01000814.1:25317-59233 GCA_003671525.1 Saccostrea glomerata
GGCGTGTGGTTGCAAAGATCACTGAAAATATCAGAAAACATGAATAAATGAAATATTCGTATATGTCAGAGACCGTGCCTATAAAAATATACAATATACAATACGAAGTAAATCATTCAAAATTTTAACGATATAAGAAATAGTGTAACTGTAAATGTCTTAAAATATTAGAGTTTCATTAGATAAAGCATATGTATTGTTAATGTGAAAAAGTGAGATGTTTTAAATATGGCTTTTTAATGTTTTTTTTCAATTTAAATGTATCTGATCAAATACTTTTTTTCTGCTTAGTATCACTTGATATTTAAGCTTAATGACGCTCTGTAAAAGTCATTCCGTAGTAGTAAAATGTTATTTTCAAATTTTAGCTTTCTGGCTATAAAAAATTCAATGTTTGCAGAATTAGAGAATTGAACATGCAGATGATATTCTGAAATTTTAAACATACTTAGTGTGCGCTGAATCAAAAAGAATACCAGAAAAAACGTATCTTTTTTCAAAAACTTAATAATAATTCAATACAAACATGTATTTTTATAATAAAATGCGTAATTTAAATCAACTTTTAGAACTTAGCGTAGATACACTTACCTAAGGTTCCCGTGGCAGGTCCTGCAAGAAAGAGTTTGTATTTCCCTGCTTCATCGGAGACAGAGAATCCGTCGTACATTTCATGCAGAGTTGTACCATTCTGTAGAGTTATGGTCACATACAGGGATGAGGTGTTTTCTTTTGTTAATTGATGGATTACGTCATTTCCTGTATTAAAAATTCCATTGATTCTTACTTGAATATAATCATACCTTATTGAGTAATCAAATTACTTTCCTGTTTTAAGATATATTCAAAATCAATAGCTAAGTGTATTACAAAATTATTGTTTCGTAAAAATAGCCCAAGGGAAAATAATATAACAATCTAAAGATTTTTGTAAAATGCATTGTTTAAAACTGTATCAGACTGTATGCCCATTGTATAGTATTGTATAGTATTTAAATGCATGTTATTTAACTACGTAGATACAGATATCTATAATCTGCTCCTATATCATGCTTTATTTAGATTTACGAGGGTTGTCCGGGAAAATCGTGGACAAGATGTTTCTTTTTGAAAATAATGGCACACTAAGCTGAAATTTTCAGTAAATGTTTATTTATCACACTGAAGTGCATCATAATTTTTTGATAAAATTATTGACAGAAATCAAGATTTTATTATTCTTGGATGTGTACAGGTTCGGTCCTACGGTTCACGGTAAAAACAAAAACAAAGGTTATATTAGAGAATACATGGGTATTGATTCGGAATATAAGATTTAAACACATAGGATTGTGGCGAAAATTATCCTTATTCGCTTCCACAATTTATATTGTCGTCTTTTCAAAAATAATAGGGCATTTGGTTATTATTTTTTTGCACTTTCCTGAGCATTCGAAATTTGAAACTGGTAAACACAACACACGAAAAATGTGACGTTTGATGACGCTACGGCGCAGTTTGGTTTGATTTAGATGGTGTGATAACATCTTAAGAATCTTTAAATGAAAAAAGAAGAACAGAATTTCAAAATAAAAATCCCCAGATCTTTAGTATAAAAATGTAATGGGGCTTTTCATAGAGAAGTCGTTCTTGATCGAGTCCCCATGTAGTACACATACGGACTGACTACTACTGTAAGAACAAAAGACGCTGTCATTATTGACCGTCAATATAAGTTATGTAAATTATGGGTGTGCGAATGACACAGACTTGTACGTAGGTATATTTTTCATTTAGCTCAAGCGTGCTTAATAAAATATTCCTACGTGACAAGTCTGTGTGATTCACACACCCATAATTCACACAAAACTTAAAAGCATAAGGAATTTCAAAAACTAAAGGACTTTCAAATACGGAAGTCTTTTGAATTACCATTCTTGTATGTTTATCTTTCCTTTATTTTGATAAAAACTCGTAAATGCATTTTTTATTAACCATTGAACAGCTGAAAACAAGACCAAAGCAAGTAGAGTACTGTTTATATTATCCGTGCATCATTTTATTTTTTTTAACTGATTTCAAAATTCGAATGTTTATAAATATCTTGATTATACTTTTAAACCAATTAAAGACCCGGTATTGGCTCATATTTACCAATCCAAACTTCCTGTTCCGGTTTGCCAAAACCATTTTTGTAGTCTGTCCAGTTTCTGTCAAAGCTCACGGATCCATCGAATCGTTTTTGGATTGCCTTGGAAAGATTAATGGTCATTTGTTAGACTAATTTGGATTGCCGTTTAAGGATGTAGGTACATTTATCAGGCTATTTTTGGGTTGTCTTGGAAAGATGTATGTACATTTATTTGGCTAGTTTGGATTACCTTGGAAAGCTGTATGTAAATTTATTAGGCTAGATTTGATTGCCCTGGAAAGATCATTGTGAATAAATAAAAAGGTGGAGATAGGGAGCAGTGGTTGATCTTTAAAAAACCAACAACCAATCCGTATCAGTGAACAGGGCATAACCTCCACCCCAACCCTTGGAAATTCGATCTTTAAAAAAGCAACAATCCAAATCATTACATAAATATAGATATCACAATATCATCACATTATCATCACAATATTATCAAAAAGCTCAGATGTAAAAAGAAATCAAAACCTACCGTCCATCCGCCGCCCATTATATCCATATTACAATGAACCTTGACCGGAATGGACTTTATCCCGTATGGGTAAATATCGTACACGTCCGATTTATCATAACCATTGTCACGAAGTGCCTTACAATCTGAGGGAAGAACTGAAGAACAAAAGTGAGAATTAGGACTTATAATAAGTAAAGGAAAATCTTAGGTGAAAACTTAAAATTATTTAGGATTTAGATTTAGACCATCTGAAGGAATAACTCAAATCAAAACTAAGAATTATATAAGATTATGACCTAGACAATAAATAAAATAGTTATCTTCATAATACAACGCTTGAAACGACTCATAAAAATAAACAATCAAAATAAGGTAGATAAATCGGCTACAAGTGTAAGATGGAAGAAAAAATAAAATAAAAACCAATACATACATTCCGGAAAGTAATACCGCCATCCGTTTTCGTCCGACATTCCGGAAGTGAAGGCCTTCTTGTGGGTCCGGCACTTCTTCAACGTAGGATTGTACCCGAAGATACCGCAATCTCTCTGACAGGTGGCAGCACACTCACTTAAAGATTGGGCCTCGTGTTGTCCTACAAGTTCCTCATCAGACATCTTGTTATCGAGTTCCAGTTTCGCGGAATATCTCCAGGAGTAGATGATAGCACTAGAAACTGTAAAGAGAGAGGCCATTAAACAGATAATACGAAGACTGATCATATTGTAGTTTCTGGTGTGTGTTTAGAGCGTTTCTGTAAGAGCTTAGAATTATCCGTCAACTGACGACTTTAAATATGAAATTATTATCCATTCCTGCAAAACGATTGGCTTAATATTATGTAATTATTATTTCTAGAGTATCGATTGTGTTCAATTCCTGGACTTATTGTATTTGTCTTTCTTATTTACGTGTAACCAATGAAATTAATTTTGTATTAATAGCGGTGTTCATAATTTCCATGTAAAGTCAGTATTTTTTTCAAGAGAAGTGCTCGGAATCTATAATATTTTATTTTATTCTTTATTTAGATAAGGCAGATTTGTATTAACGTTATCAAAATATGGCAAGTTCTATATAATTTTTCTTTAGCAGTTTTGACAATTGCACATTCTTCTTATTCCTGAGTGAACTTCAGGCAAAGTAAAACATACCGGTAGGGGTGTCAATGCAATAACAATACTACGTGAACATTTAACTAAAGTGTCATACTAAAAAAAAATATTCTATATGATGTGCTAACGAATTTCCGTTGAAAAATGAAAAGAATGAAACTATTCCTTTGCATTTGAGATTGAAAAAACATTCAGGATATCAAAAACTATTACAGGAAAAATGGATATACACCTTATCTAAAAGATTTGCTTTCCTGGAAGATTTTATGCATGTAATATACTGTTTCTTTCAAAAAGAGATAATATAGCTCATTTAGATAGCCTGATAAATATCTAATTCAAGTTTACACTTTACCAATTTTATATACTTTTTTCTTCCCCCCCCCCCCAAAAAAAAAAAAAACAATGGAGAGAACTAAAATAGGCCCTTGGCATGCTGTTCAATCCATATTCATATTGTACACTTTGTATATTATGAATAAAATACTTTTAAAACTAAAAAACTATTATCCCTATTTTATGATAAAAGCAATTTTTTGAAACGTTTGGTAAAATTTCAATGATTAAAAAAATATAAAGATGATATCCCACAAAACATATTCTATAAAATTGTCTTTCACAATGTGTGTTTTATGTCAATTTAGTTTTAGCAAACATACGCTTCATTTTTACGACTTCCATCTTGCTGTAATTGCTTTATCCCATGAAAGCTTAGGTTTCCAACACATTAATAAAATGTTGTAAGAGAAAACTTCAGTTGTTATGATATGAAATCTATAAAAGATAGAACAAATCAAATGCAAACAAATTTTTATTTATAGAAACAGTGATTTTTAAGGAATCTGGTTCAGTTCTACCTTCCTCAACTTATTTGCCTCGATTAAGAAACTTCTTGCAGTTTTGTTTAAAAATGTAATTCTCGAGAACCTTTTCATCATAATTGTGAAGTTCACACTTGTCCTTGGGCTCAAACAAAGGAGTATTATAGTCAACTTTTATTTACTATAATAGTAATAATAAAAGATAAAGGATATGGAGATTATTCAATATCAAATTCCATAAAACAATACAAAATAAGAACGGAGCAACACGAACCTGAGTGAGGATCCTCTGTTGACCGGTCACACCCACCGTGTGCTCCTTGTCATGATCGGGAAATAACAGAAATAGTCATGCGTCTGACCAAAACTCCTCCAAACCACTAAATGAAACTTATTGAGACTTTTTTGTATTCTTTATAACCTAGTGTCATTGTACACCTCTTGCATGTATTTTACTTTTTCATAGATTACATGTTTACGTACGGGTGTCACAGCAAAACAATGACAGTGCCTGTTAATACATAGAATTTACAAATCAATTGCTTTAACAAAACTGCTGTTATTCTTGCTTCATCAACTTAATTGTCAATAATTTACCTCGTTTAAGAAATTTTTCATACGTAGATAATGCTTTTCTTTATCTAATTAACGGAGAGATATAAACCCAATATGTATGTGATGAAGGCATAAGTAAGGAATACTGACGATTGAAATATTTAAGTCATAACTTTTATTTAAAACATCTGGTTGTTATATTACCATTAACATCTAATTCAATTAAAATTTCCAGATATTGCACAGATGTTTCATATTCCGTGTTAATTTTTATTTTTTATCTCAAGCTCCTAAGAATATATTTTATCGACATAGGCATTATAAGATTGAAAATAAGCATTATTTGTTGCAAATACGTCGTCGATTTGTCTTATTGTCCAGTTAAAGGCTGGAGTAAGCTTTTTTTTTTTAACTATATAAGATTTTGGAAATATTCTACTTCGTATGATTTCAAGAAAAGGACTACTTATAAAGAAAATCTGTATCTCTTATTTTACAATTTGATCTGACATTTATTTATTTTGAGTCTACCATAGCAATACATGGACTTTGCCAATACAAATCATATGAGAGGCGGGGGTATCATTTTGTGAGCTCAGTACTCAGAGTACCCCGTGTTTTTACTGGTTTCATTCATAATACACCATAATCGTCACCAATACAGTCTAATCTGTTACAATTACCTGTATTAGGCAATTCAAAATTTGTCATTTGAGCTTACAAATTTACATCAATGTTTAGTTTCAACATAAACATCTGATCTCTTTACCAATCCTAGTAATCGCTTGGAAATGACACAATCAAGAGAAAGGAAAGCTTTTGTTGTAATGACAAATATCTCCATCATTACCAACCCTTTCAATGTATGCATAAGTTAATTATTCATTGTAGAACTATGTAATAAATGTCACACAAGGAAGATTTAATATAATATTTTAGCCTTATTTTTTCTACATCTTTCTATCCACAGGATGTTTACTATAAATGATTCCCCCTTGTGTATACGGGTACGCATAATAAATTGACATTCTTTGTGTTAAATAGGTTTACTGCTCTAGACTTCCTTCTACGTATGCGGTGATAATCTTCCAATGAGGAAAGCTAGGGACTGTTTATTTAGCCTTGACATACAATCGTGTATGAATCTCTGTAACAATGATGAATATCATTTCCACAAAACATGTATGCTTTAAAAAAGACCCAAAACCCCCTCACAAACACACATGCATGCTAGAAAGAGAGATATTGACATATAGAATCTAAAAAAGTATCAGTAATAACAGGTTTTTAGTATTTAATCCTTATTTTAAAAAGAACAGGTAAATATACACATATCACATGCAGTGTTCATTTAAGGACATAGGGAATTCTCGTCGGTTACAAAAGACACAAAGTACGTCTTATGCAAGTGAGTACAATGTTAGAGACATTGTTAACTGTGAAACTCTTTACGCATGAACTAATTGATAGTTAATTTCCCTTGTTATTATTGTGAAATGTAAAAAAAAAAAGGCTTCAATAGTCGATCGGGGTCAAGAAGATAATTGATTGTTGTCAAGGGAATGATATGGAGAAAACGAACAGTATTCAATTTCAAACTTTGTAAAACAATACAAATTAGGAGCAGAGCTTTTTCTTTGCCTGTGTAAGATTTTGGACAAATTCCGTTTTATATATGAATTGAATATGAATTCAAAATTTGACTACTAAGAATGCAATTTTACATCTCCTCTTGTACAATTTGATCTGACATTTATTTCTGGAGTACGACATAGATGTTGTCAATATATAAAATATTTGAGGCGGGGGTTAGGGTATCAATTACTTATATCAGTGCTCATAGTAACTTTAGGTTTTCTTGGGTTAAGTCATAATTTAAACTTTACAAATTTAGTCGGATCTTTTACAATCATTCACGCAAATAAAAAAGTGTCACTCGAGCTTACAATTGAACATCAATATTTAGTTGAAAATATAAGCAACCCATCTCTTCAACATTCGTTACAATTGTTTAGAAATGACACAATCGATAGACAGGAACCCCTTTGTTGTAATAGCAAACCTCTTAATTATAATCAACCCCGTGGGGATCCGGGTTAGAATAGGTCCTCAGTACCCCCTTGCTTGTCGTAAAAGGCGACTAAATGGGGCGGTCCTTCGGATGAGACCGTATAAACCGAGGCCCCGTGTCACAGCAGGTGTGGCACGATAAAGATCCCTCCCTGCTCAATGGCCCTGAGTGCCGAGCATAGGCCCAAATTTGCAGCCCTTCACCGGCAATGGTGACGTCTCCATATCAGTGAAATATTCTGGAGAGGGACGTTAAACAGTATTCAATCAATCAATCAATATAATCAACCCTTTAAATATCTGTACAGGTTAATATTCACTATATAACTATGTAATAAAAGCCCTACAAGGAAGATATAAAGTAATATTTTAGCCTTATTTTTTCTACATCTTTCTATCAACAGGGTGTTTACTGTAGAAAATACCCACTGATGTATTCGGGTACGCATAATAAATTGACATTCTTTGTGTTAAATAAGCTTACCGCTCAATACTTCCTAATACGTTTGCAGTGATAATCATCCAATAAAGACAACCTTTTTTTATTTAGCCTTTACATAGAATCGTGTATGAATCTCTGTAACAAAGTTGAACATAATAAACAGAACAATTTTCGGGATATTAGGAACCTAAAAAACCACATTAAATTCCAAACTGTATACATGTATATGAACGAATTTTCTTTTCAAATGTTACAATTTACCATTTTACAAAACAAAAAATACTGTATCATCCTGTGTATTGTCATTTCTTTTTGCAACTTTGTCCGTTTTCGGTGCTATATTTCAACAAAGTCAGGATGGCTCTGATAATTGTAAATGCAAAGTACTTAGATCGATTATGACATCATAATCAATTTCAACTTTTCTTTTCACGTACTTTACGGCTTAAGCAGAAATATGTTGAAAAAAAGGGTATTTCCATGGCATTCAACTTGAAATCCTCTACCAAGTAATCCCGATACAAATATTAAATTTGATATCATATTAAAGAAGAGGCGATGAACATACGAATTATTTTTCCTGAGAGACTGTAGGCAATCTGGATACATTTCCTTTGTTGAATATGAAAAAAAAAACTCCCATATTAATGACTGATTTTAATCACTTTTCATTCAAAATGACAGTTTAAAATATGGTTTTTCATCCTGTTTACCAACAAATTAGGCCCGGAAAGACCATATAGTTGTAAAGCATTATTAAAGGAATTTATTTCTCGAATTTGATAAATCTGTAGACATTTTTCATTTACTACATCTTGACCTTAATTTAAAAATTTTGAATAAATAGTATTAAGGAAATATTGATCAATCAAACTTAAATCAAATATATTTGTAAATATATATGGTAGAATTGTTCAGATATAACATCATACTATTTATTGACAAAGTCGCTTTTAACAAATAAGAACAAAAAATTAATGGTAATTTGGTATGAGGTATTTTATATACATTAGAGTTATGCGTCCGATTTTCGAACAATGCAATTGTAGACAGAGTACATCTAAAATTTTGTAAATTACTTCTTAACCTTAAACAATCTACTCCGGACTGTATGGTGTATGGTGAACTCGGTCGACATCCCATGTCCATTGAAATACAAATGCTTATTATTTCCTATTGGTGTAAACTCAAACTTAGAAAAGAAACAAAATATCAAGTCTGCTGTTTAAATTAAGTGATATTGTAAATCAAATGACTAAGAAAATTGTTTGGATATATAATGTCTTGAATATTTTAAACAATTGTGGACTTTCAATTATTTTGAACTGTCAAGCCTTCAATCTAAACTGGTTAAGAGCGAAAGTAAAACTAACTTTAATAGATCAATTTAAACTAAATTGGAATTCGGATGTTCAAAATTTATCAATGACTTTAAATTAAAATTCAAAAATACAATTACATTTAGAGAAATAATGAATTCAGATAAACAGTCATTTTTAAGAAGACTGTGTATATTTATCAAAAAAATTACTAAAACATGCTCCCCAAACTAGTAAAGACCTAAACCTATAATTGTATTATTTGTCTATCCTCATACTCACGCATGCCATATACAATGTATGTGTTTTCATTTGTCATCATTGTAGTTTACATTCATATCTCGCTATACAATTGTAAAATTGTGAAGAGATTAATAAATTCAGTTCAGTTCAGACTTAAGTCCGATGATTTGTTCCCGTTCTGCACACATTTAATAATAAGGTAAAGAACAAAAGTTGTGAAATGTGTTTTGATAACAAATATAGTTATGTTCTGGTTAGGATATACTTGGGTTTACCTGTATTTTACCTATTTATCATGAACAAGAAGAATAAATTTCTATTTGATGTACATGTATATAAATATTTATTGGAGAAAGTGAATTATTTCAAATATTTTACTTAAGGAAGGCCCACACTTTTACGGATCCGGTTCTAATTTTACACATCAATATAAAGTTATGATTTTCACTTTTCTATCATGTCTATTGATATAAATCTTTTTGGGTGATTGAAAATGATTTAGCAAGTAAATATTTGTTTATTATAGTGTTATTGTGCATATGAAGCATATAATATACATTATTTATGGAAATTAACACTTTGCACTCTGTCCATTAGACCTGTATGTCATTTAGTACATACACAGACACAAAATTCTTAATTGCTTTTATGGACCTAAATCTTTTTAATTTTCTTTTAAGCAAACTAACCTGCGATCTATTCTTATTGATTTAGAGCCTATATCATTCATTTAATTTTTATTATTTAAAAATTTTACATTGAATAATTGAAAAAAGTTATTTTCCAAAATTGGGGGTACACGTCTTCAAAAGACTGTTTTGTTAAAATTCTCTGGTCAACCATAATAAAGTAGCTGTTTTTGTTAACATTAGATATAATTCTTAATAGTTTTACAGAAAAAATGGCATCTAAACATTTTGGATTTTAAGAATTATAAAAAATAAAGATATTTTGAGATTTTTTTCTGAAAGACATGGACAGATTCAACACCGATTTGTTAATGTTTTGCAGTAAAGATTTCAAATATTCTCTTGGCAAATGAATATTTTTGATCTTCATAAGTTTTAACATAAATTTGATGTGATTTGGTGCATTACTAAGAGAAATATGATATCACACTTTTTTATGTTCAATTTTGGCTGTTGAGTTTTTAGAGGTATGTGCGCTGGAACATGTTGTATGAAAATTAATCTGCAAAGATATGTCTCTTATGGGTGTTTTAGTAAGTTTAAGACTTGTTCAATGTATTCAAATTGAAAAATTATCAGTTTGACAGAAATTTCTGAAAGTACGGACCTACCTTAATTAATCATTGTTAAAACAATAAATGTTACTTCTTGAAAATAAATAATTTTAAAGCTGATATTCAGGAAATTGACACTGACTACTGATACTGTTCATGATTGATTATTTAATATAAACTGTTTTGTTTATAAGAGTAAGGAAATAGATGAAGACTCATAATGAGCATACTAATTTTTTTGGTTTAATTTCTAATTTAATTTTCCTATTCTCTTCTATATAGGTTCACCTTTCCCCTATCTACTAACTTTGGTATAGACTATACCAATTAAGTCATTATCTTATCTGGTCAGTCTCATTTTGCGCATATTTTTTATGCCTTAAATTCAAATGCGTGCAGAACAGGAACAAAACAGTTCAAAAATGTTAAGAACTATTACACAAAGAACGTGACCTTAATTTGTGCGAAAAAAAATATGAGCTTAGAATGTGTCTGAAATAGTATAATGATCGAAATATCCGTCAGTATGTCTGTTCGTAAATGTATCTGTAAGACTTTAAGTTATCCTCGACTCCTTTTTGAGATGTCAATTATTTGGGATCTCCAAGACCTCAAAATGGATTTTGCTATTTTTATCATTTGGGAAGTGGTGTTATTATTTAGTAAGCGCATTAATCATAGTACTTTTAGATTTTTAAACTTTCTGCTTTTGACTTCGTATTAAATTAACAACCAAAATATTTACTTTTTATAACTGTGTGTCAACATCTAACCTTCATTTTTTCACCGGATACTTCCACTGTGGGACATGGAGACCGGTCCTTCGGATGAGACCGTATAAACCGAGGTCCCATGTCGCAGTAGGTGCTGGCACGAAAAAGATCCCCCCCCTGCTAAATGGTCCTAAGTGCTGAGTAAAGGACAAAATTTGCAGCTCTCCACCGGCAAATTGTGCCGTCTCCATATGGGTGAAAAATTTCTCGAGAGGGACGTTAAACAATATAAAATCAATCAATCAATCAATCGCCGCTTTCAGTTTATAGAGAGGTAAAAAGAATTTAATCATACTATCAAATGCCAGCAATTGATGATTTATTTTCTATTCTTTTTTTAATTAAAATAGGTCCATCTTTTTCTGATTCTCTTGATAATACCATAAAAAATACTTTGAGGAATCTATTCAAAAATTTAAAGGAGACACCAGAGTACATACTTTTATCTGTAATTATCAATTTTCAAAGAAATTGCAAAACATAGATTTTTTTTTACATTACCACTTACGGTTGAAAACACATCTCAAGCTACCCGCTTTTCCCTTATACTTCAATTTGCCATCAAAGTAAATAATAGTAATAACCTTTATCAACAAGAAGAATGTTTTTTTTTTAATTGTTCAAATCATGACTCCCATTCATGATTCAACGCTCACGTAGGTAACTTTGGTTATGCTTTTCTTTATAACCCCCCCCCCCCCCTTGGAACACCTGCTGTCGCCTAATTCAATGCCCTGGGATAATGCTTTGAAAAATTTAGAGTATACAGTACCCCAGGATGTTTCCACATAAGTTTCAGCTTTCCTGACCCAGTGGTTCATGAGTAGAATTTTTTATGAGGTTTGTTCTAAATAATTCAATGTTAAACGTCGATTCCCTGTTGTGGCCCCAACCCTTCCCCTGGGGGTAATGATTTGAATAATTTAAAATCTACAGTACCTTTTTGGGATGTTTTTGTCCATATATCACCAACGTCAGACCTTTTTTCTTCTTACAAAAGTATATATATTTCTTTGTATCTTTAGTTTGCACGCAAATGGGTCATTTTACATAGTTACTCAAATTACTAATACCGATTATGTCGATATCAATTTTGCAGACAAAATTTTTATATGTTAGCAATATTGTCGTTTCTCATTTCGTCGAGGAATTGCTTATACATGTATAGCCATGTGGCCATTAGGAAAGTTATGTCTCTTTAAAACTCTTAATCCTTCTGCTTTAATTATATTACTGTTAAATCACAGAATGGGATTAATTTTCTTTGAAAATATATATGATCCTCTCTTGAGTGTTTCAAAGGCCTTTTTTTTTTATATACATATTCAATTATTTGATCAATTAGTTATGAATGCAACTTCTGTCTACAATGTAATTTTGTACACAAGACAACTGCATCAGTACATTGATCATTATACTCATATAAAATATCATTGAAACATTGAAGATGGTCTAAAAAATTGTCTTTATTGTTTCTTCATAAAATTTCTTTGTCTGAACACTAGATATAGGTTTGGAAAAACATTTTTCTACAGTTTAAAATAAATTATGTTTCGATTCCATTTTTTTCTACTTTATTACGAGGGATTAAAAGAACTTGTAGCTTGGTCAGAGAGCTTCACTCTTGTCACTTCTTCACAGATTCTGGAAATGTAAAATTAGCAAACAATTATAATTAACAAAAAAGAGAACAACAATTTGTAGGAAACACTTCAGCCAAATACAACAAATGTGTTAGATTATTCTTCCTAACAATAATATACAGCCATACAGATTGTGAAAAGCTCACTGTAAACCCCCGTTCACACATAGACGCCGCTTCTACTACGATCAAAGTGTGGTCAAATGCGTGGTCGATCGTGACAAATTGCAGAAGGAACGTCGTGGGGTCGTCAGAAGCGTAGTATGATCGCAGTAGAGTCTTCTAGATCGGAGAGCTCTACGCTCTCAGCACGCTTATTTTGAACATGTTCAAAATAAGCGTAGCGGGATCGTGGCCGACAAGAATCGGGGTGAAGTCGTAAAAAGGGCGCAGTAGAAGCGCCGTAATCGTACAAGCAGCGCGGAAGCATCGTAGAGAGATCTTCATGATCGTAGTAAAAGCGCCGTGAGAGCGTAGGAACTTAGCAAGCACGCTCTTACAACGCTCCCTCTACGTTCGTACTACGTTCGATTCTCACTACGATCTCTCTACGTGCCTGAAGATCCTACGAAGACCTAAAATGACCTTACGCCGGTCATATCACGACCTATCAGACAAGAGTTTGTTCTTATACCGCTGATATTTGACCAATCATCATCTGTTGACTACATGTAAAGGGTGACACTATACTTGATGATCATTTTTAATTGAGCATTTTCACATTTTGTTACATTTATAATAATTGAAAATGCCATAAACCATGTGGTAAAGGCCGGAAAAAAAACTGCGGTTGCAAGATATGTATCATCGCTAAAATTGTACAACAAAAATCTACAGTCTCAAGATATATTTACATAATCACCAAAATCGTACTAGAAGCGTAATGCAATCGTAATATAATCGGCATCACCGTAGCGACATCGCGGTATAGTCATCTAGGTCTGTGTAGCGTCGTAGTATGGTCTTCAATGTCGTAGTGGCAGCGTAGCGTAAACGCACTAAACACGGCTGCTTGTCGGCAACGGTCTGCGTAACATCGTAGTAGAAGCTTGTTAGCAGCGTGTTTGACGTAGGGACATCGTAGTACGGTCGTAACGAAGACCATAATTTGCCAAATTGCTCTATTTTGACGTCGATCGGCTGCGACCTGCCCCGATCCAAAAAAATTTCAGATCGTGGCTTGATCGGGATGATCGCCGTAGAGTCGCAGCCCTGTGTAAACGGGGGGTAACGAACTGACAATCTAATTAAATAAGATGTTAGATCCGCTTGCATACTCGCTACACTAACATCTAACAACATCCCATTGAGGGTCACGTCAGAGGTCAAATTCCATCAACCAATCAAATCACCGCCGGCAAAATCATCATATATTGTTGAAGTAAATAACGCTTGAGGCGTTCCGAATTTGACCTCTGATGTGACCCTAAATGGGATGTTGTTAGATGTTAGTGTAGCGAGTATGCGAGCGGATCTAACATCTAATTTTAATTAGATTGACGAACTGAATCCCTGTAACATTTACTTATGTGTCAGTAGCATGACATTATAAATGATAAAACAAAACACAAAAAAATAACTTAAAATCTTGGTTTAAATTGATTTTATCATAGGAAAATGATGAAAGAAAGGGTAAAAAAAAGAACTGTAATACATTGCGATTCAAGTATTTAATATCAATATACATGAATTCTCTTTTTTAATTAAGCTGATATAGCAAATGACTCTCAGAAAATACAATTGTTTTTATATGATAAAATTATTTTTTTTGCCAAGTGGCACAGAATCCAAGATCTCTAACGTACCATGTGAAGGTCTTAAATCCAAAATTTCTAGTGCACCATGTGAAGATCTTACCACTCAACCTTTAAGGTCATATAGATTGAATGGCTGCATACTGGTTCGGTAACTTCATACCATTCAGTATTCAAAATATAATCTTGATTTTTTGCAAACATAAAAATAGTTTTTAGTGGCTTATTGTTGCTTGGCATACTCTAAGGACAGATCAGAGGTTTAAATGTGTCAAAGGTATGCATTAAAATTAAGTTTAGAATTAACAAAAAGTGGATTCGTGTGTCCTACTTTTGACCTATTTTTTGGTCAACATGATATGAGTCTAACGAGATGATCCTAGCTCTAATAGTGGAAAAAATAGGATGATTTAGAGAGAAAAAATGGTCACATTCGAGTATGACCTTTGTCCCACGGAGATGTCTTGACGAGTTACATGTTATCTACAACATTTCCTTATCCACGAGTCTAAGTATGGCGATAATCTCTCCAGTGTTTGTTTGTGAAGATTTTTTTGTCATCACATTTTTTTCTTCCTTTTCATCTCCCTCTTATTCTATACATTGCTTGGTTCAACGATAATCTGTGCCAAATTTGACCAAATTTTGCCGAGGGGTTCATAAGATAGGACCCATATTTAAAAGGTTAACGCACATCACACAAATGCTAATAGCTACAAATTAAAGTCCTTTAAGGTCTAGTTGTTTCTCAAACTTGAAAAAATCTAGACACCTTTCATATACTAGATCTTGACTTCCAAGGTCTTTTTTATATATAGATTCTATATTTTCTGTATGATTTTTTAAAAACATTACAAGCAAATCAACCTATTTGGTAATGTTAAAAATGTTAAATCGGTGTGTTTTTACTTAATTTAATTGTATTGAAGCCCACATGATGTGTCTGTGGAGATTTATATCAATATCTTCTCAAACTTCTTTTTTATGTCTTTATTCTGCTAAGTGTCACAGAGTGTAAAAATCAGGTCTTAACCGGGATTCAATCCCAGGGCCTCTGTCCTACCCTTCCAGGGATTTGAGATATTCAGACTCGATATATTTCCTATTTTCACATTTATCAATTCAATGGCATTTGTGAATCAGAACTATTGTTTCTAGAATAATTGATATGCCTGCAGAGTTCGATCGAGTGTAATTATGTCGAAAACAAAGGAATGTATATTTACGGCTCGAGATCAAGACCTAGGAACCGGTTCTTGGGTTGAAGCCTAATTATCAGGGGTTCTCTCTTACAGTTAATACCGGCAAAGATCAATTAGTGCACAACGACTATTCCTTTTTCACACATCCAGAAAATGTAGGTCAGAACAAGCATCTGAAACAATTCTGGTAGTATGCATCCTTATCATCCATGAAAGTTTAGTCATAATAAAGCCCCTAGTTTTTGCAGTAAAAACCTGTAAACTCATTCTGATCCAGCATCTGAACCTTATATGGTACAATGAAACACATTAGAAGCATCTCACATGCATGTCTGAGGAATATAGGGCAATGAATTTCTTACAATGAAAAACTGCTCCAAAAACCTTAACCCATGACACATCAGCTCCCTAAAATTCGTTATGTTATGGTCAGCTAAAAAAACTAACATGCGTAGATATGTATTCAGTCAAGGAAATGCGACTCACAATATCTCCTTCTACAACGTATGAGACAGGCGAACTTTGTCCTGAAATTGTTCTGGTTTCCTCTATATCCGCCGTAAGAAAATAGTTTACATCGTTTGGTCGATTTGTTATACCACCAACGTCGGAATGCTTCCCTACAGGGACCTACAACCTTCGGTTGGGAACAGACACCTCTGGATGTAGCTGAAAAAGATATCAAAATTTGGGCAAATGATTGGTGAAACCAATGAACGTCGGAATGCTCCCCCTACAGGGACCTACGACCTTCGGTTGGGAACAGACACCTCTGGAAGTAGCTGAAAAAGATGTCAAAATTTGGGTTAAAGATGGGTAAAATCAATCAACGTCGGAATGCTTCCCTACAGGGACCTACAACCTTCGGTTGGGAACAGACACCTCTGGATGTAGCTGAAAAAGATATCAAAATTTTGGCAAACGATTGGTGAAACCAATCAACAGAGGATATTTACTACTTTTAGGCATCTGATCCCACCTCTAAGACTAGATTGCAAAAAGAATTCAACATTAGGGCTCATGACGGATGGAACCCGTCGGGAGGGAATATCCTTCAAGGCATCTGATCACACCTCTGGGAGTACTTGAAAAAAAGGAATGCAAAATAAGGGCCCATGACGGATAGAACAAGTCAACAGAGAATGTTTTCTCCTCTTTGGTGCCTGATTACACCTCTGGAATTTCGAGGAATCCGTATTTTTCCATGTAAAAAGATGTGGATTACTTTAAGTTTTAAAAAGATCGACTATTGTTTGCTCTAAATCATCTTGTAATAAAGAAGTTAAGATCGTTATTATGAATACACGAGGTGTGTATAGACGTCAGGGAGAGTTTCATGTTTTTTTTCTATGATCTAATGGGATTACATCAAATACAAAAAAGACACAATGATAACTTCACGTCCTATATATGTATATTACCTGATATTTGTGAAGTGAAGAACATGCAGCTCTTCTAAGCTTCTCCATTTAATTCCGTTATCTCCTTTCACATTTAATTTACTTTAGGCCCAAAAAAATTAATAAATTGTTTCTCAGGCCAAAAAAATCTAAATTCAATGCGACAGGCAGGCTTTTTTTTTTGTTTGAAGCAGGATGTAGTCTACACGTTTTTTTTAAGTAATTTGTTCAATAAAATGATGATATCTATTTATTCTTAACTATTTTTTTTCTAAAATTAGTTATAATATATATTCAACTTTAAATAATGTTATTCCAAACATTTATTTGAAAGTTAAATATATAAAATACTTTAGATTCAGAAGAAAGATATTGTTTTTGTAATACAAACGTCTATCCCAGCATTTATGAAAAAGGCAACAACTCGATTTTCTTTTACAACTTGGCAAAAATAGAAAATTGGGTTATTTCCCTTTTCCATACGCCAATAAAATTGATCAATGCAGCTATTTTTGAACTGATGCGGCAATGCCTTAGAAACAATTGATTAAATTTTTTTGGGTCTTACTTAGGTTTAATACAGGCCCTCAAAGTACAGAATTCGCGTCCATTAGAGCCACAGCAACATTTACTTTACTTACGTTTTATACAGGCCCTCAGTGTACAGAATACACGTCCATTAGAGTCACAGCAACATTTACTTTACTTACGTTTTATACAGGCCCTTAGTGTACAGAATACGCGTTCATTAGAGACACAGCAACATTTACTTTACTTACGTTTTATACAGGCCCTCAGTGTACAGAATACACGTCCATTAGAGTCACAGCAACATTTACTTTACTTACGTTTTTTACAGGCTCTTAGTGTACAGAATACGCGTTCATTAGAGACACAGCAACATTTACTTTACTTACGTTTTATACAGGCCCTCAGTGTACAGAATACACGTCCATTGGAGCCACAGGAACACGTATTACAGCCATCAATAGAGGGGAAACTCTTACCCACTTTATAATACCTGCCGTTATACAACCTACAACCTACAACAACATAAAACAAGGTCTTCTGTAATATATGACATTATACAATCTTCAAGTATAAAAAAAAAAAACAAACTCTGATGTGCCATGTCATACATACAACCTACAAATATCAGATACAACAAACTATATTCCTGCTAACAAATGCTGACTGATGTTTTTCATACTACCGTATAAGTGGAAATTTTAGCGAGACGAAAATTTACAGATTTCTACCTAAAAACTGGTATTTTATTCTTAGCGAGAATTAATTTTAGCGATTTTAAATATGCAATAAATATTTGGCGAAATTCAATTTTACCGATGTCAGCACCCTCGCTAATAATGCTAAAATTAACTCTTTGCTTAAATGTCTACTTATACGGTAATTGTTAATTGTTCGCGATCATGACAATGAGCACACGGCAAGTGTGACCGATCGGCAGAGAATGATCATTCATCCTCGGCACCTGATCCCACCTCTAATGTTTCGGAGGTCTGTGTTTGCTTTGCTCCTATTTTGTATTGTTTTATGGATTTTGATGTTGAAAACTGTTCGTTATCTTCATATTCTTTTTTCTTCATCTCACAATAAAATCCCTTCCGAAATGTATACAATCTACAAATTTCAAATAAAACAAAGGCGCTCAAAATAATACAAAAATAAAATGTAAGGATGTAAACTATTAATACATTATTGCTAAAATATTTCTACCAAATTTGGATAACAGACGACGTCAAAAAATATGAAAAAAGGAAAAATAAAATATATGAATTTAAAAAAAATATATATGGTGGTTTTATAAACTCCTTTGGAATCACTTTTATTTGTATGGGCTTAACTTTGAAGTGTTCGTGGTATTAGAAAATCCACAATAATGTTCTCCACGAATTCCTTAATTTCAAAAGCAAAATTATGAATAAGCATTTCTTCAACCATGAAATCAACTCCATTAAAAACAATATTTTCTACAAATCAATGAATTCCCTGCTTCTAATTTATGTTATTTTACAAAAGATCATGCTTTATATTAGATGAATATGCATAATTCAATATTGTTTGTAACCCGTCATTTGATTTGATAAAAAAAAATTAGTTTTATCGTATAACCTGTTTTACCTACCTCACAATGACTTACAGAAAAAAAACTTTTTTTATCCGCTTGATGTAAAATTTAAAATTACGTCAATTTGAAATATTTTTTTTTTAGATAATTTGACTAAATTTTGTATGCCTTCTCCTACTATATGTGCTTACAAGTGTTTAGCACACCCATCTGCTCCACATATACTAGTACTACTATAATTTGTATACATACGCTTAATGTACGTTCTTCCTGCACGACTGACAGGCGCTTCAGATCTTTTTGTACTACTTTATTGTATACCTAATACATGGTCTCTCCGTTCAATTGACACGACCATCTAATTGAATGCTTACGCCTTATTCATGCTCGTTCTGTGCAGTTGACACGCCCATCTTATCATTTACCTACGCGCCCTATATACATACTCGTTCTGTGCAGCTGATACGCCCATCTTACTGTATACCTACGCCTTATACATGCTCTTTCTGTGCAACTGACACGCCCATCCGTTCCACACGTACATCTCTTACAGCCGTCAATTGATGGGAAACTCTGTCCGGGTTTGTAAGCCCTGTAGTTGTACGTGCATCCTGTAAAAAGTATTTTCTTTGTAATTGACAACAAGCATGAGTATGTCTTAAAGAAAAAGAATATCCACTTGTACGCATTTTAAAGAAGACTTTTTTTCAGTGAATGACAATTTTAAATACTTATATTTATTTAATTTTTTTCTGCATCATAATTACTGTATACTAGTAGAAGTATGAATACATCAAAGACGAACTGCCTGGTTTGAAGGAAAGATAACTTGGGGATTCAGTGAAAGTTTAGAAAGGGAATTCAAATTAAAGTTTGCTTTCTAACAATTAAGTGTAACACTATAATTCCTATTACTTACTTGTGGTACACGCTATCAGAGTATAGAAAACTTGTCCGTTAGCTCTACAGGTTCATGACCGTTGTTATGTCACTGTCAAAAACATTCATAATATACGTTGTATTATGACCGCCTCCCCACCCATTTTTATTTTTAAATGTCCTATACATTATAAGAATAAAGAACCAAATATCCCCTCTTTTATATGCTAATGATTGGTCTATGAATACAAATACAGTACAACTTTTGATCATTCTTACATGACTTTTTTGCGATTTACATATTCGTCATTTATCAAAACTTCAAAGATAGATTAATAGTAATAAACTTGTCTTTGGAAAATAAGGAAGGGGGCAGCCCTCGATCTGATAGCATACTACGTGCTAGTATAAGACAATGAAACTATTGACATGTTAATTCTAATTCTTTAATTAACATACAAAATTTTTTAAAAAAACTTCAAAAAATTTTAAACTGTTGAGAGTTTAAAAAGAATAAAATGTTGGCATTAAATTAGTGATTTCCCTGATTGAATGATTTTTAGTATCCTACAAAATTCATTTTATTTTGAATCAGCTAATTTGTAAAAAATGAAGTAAACATTTATAAAACTTCATATCATAATCATCATCAAGGTAGATCACTGAGAGGTTATGATTTTTTATACTATAAATCTTGCAATGGAATATCCCTCTGATAAGAGAGATAACTCTCTGCAGACATTTTGTCGTGAAATTCAGCGAATTGTCATGAAAGAGTTTACTTTCATTCATTAGGACCATTTTATAGTCACCTTTATCAAGCCTGTTCTAACCTACACGTGTTGATTTGTAGTTTCTATTGCTTAGGGTTAGGATTAGGGTTATAGTATACTTATTAATTATTCATAATAGTTTACCTAAAACATTATACTAGTTCCTTTAAACGGTGTAAATTGACAAATCTCTATCTCTTAACGTATAATTCTTTTAATTGTACAGAAATTTCAGGTGCAGAAATTATTCATTATTTATTTCTGAAACATTAAGCAACGCTTAATCCTTCAAACTATTTTCCATCTGAATTTGATTCTATAGTTGTTGCTGAAAATCAATGTTTGGGTTTTTAAAAAAAATTGTGAAATTTGGAGCAGAGAGATATTGCCCCTTAACTACAATTGGTTTGTTTCATTGCAATTTACTAGCTGCATAAAATGTTTTATAATATCAAAAATGCAAACATTAAAATATACTGAGGTCACACGGACATGTTAATGGATTTCCTTTTTACTGTTCTGTAATTTCTTTCCCGTAAAATGTCTCCAAAATTATATGAGCCGTCCCATGCGAAAAGGGCCCTTATGTACTTTGACGTCATAATTAGAAAAACGACGGTAAAGACAACGTCATAATATGCAAGTTGCAAGTGAGACATTTCTCACCTTTTTAATTTTTTTTTTCATTATTAAGTATACGATCTAAAGCCATTCAAATATTTTTAAATTAAAGGAATTTCTCTTTTTAGCACACGGAGCTTAGTTTCACTTGGACATTTCCAATAATGAGCATAAATTTTGCTGAAAGATGATACCTGCTCCGATCATTTGATTTTTTTAATATCCCATGTTTACGTATTGATAGAGGTTGTAGCTGCATGTAATTCCGCATTTGTCATGTACACATCATTTTGAGTGTTAAAACATCATAACCAAAGTGAAAATTTTACAATAGAAATTCTTTTACCACAATTAAAGTTCAGGTTTGTTCACATTCACGATTAAAATTTTGCTGAGGTCTAGCGCGGCCAAAGAATTTGAAAAAGTTTAGTGTCAGATCAATTCTTCGTAAAACAGATGCATAACAAGGTAAACATCTGAATTTTGTAACAAGATTTTACAACGCAAACTGAGATCTATATATTTTGTAAAAACGTGATAAATGACGATTTGCCTCCGTCACAGCCATAATGACACGAGTCAATACTATTTAAGGACAGACGAGACGTTGTTCTTTATAATAGATAATTTTTTAAGAGTTTATCATTGAAGTATTGCTACTTAATCATGTTTACTTACAAAAAATTTAGGTACCTTACCTGCCATTTCTGCAAGATACCAGGGGTAGTTTTTCTTATGCAATCCTTTGGGGAAGAAAAAAAAAATTCCAATTTCAAATATTTAAGTGTTGGGACTTTTCAAAAAGGTTTAGAAACTTGTTTAGAAATCAGAATGTTCATACATTACGAAGATATACAAAACAACAAAACAGAGTCTGTCCTTAATTACAGAAATATTTGACATTAAAGACACTTGTAATTTTTTTAATATTATGGGGAGAGCCGGGAAAATGAATGAAAAAAAATCTTTGAGCCAAATTAAAAAACAGTCCTTATAATTTTTTTTAATGTGGACGTTCATGCTATTAAAGGGGGCTGTGGCAAATAATGTTTTTTTAGAAAAAAACTTCAGACTAATTTAACAAATGTTACATTTGGAAGTAATTTTCACATGATGTACATGCTTGCTTCTATACACAATTAATTCAATTTTGTTTTTAAACAAAAATAATATCTGGATTTAACAAGTATTATATACAAATGCATGAAGATTTCAAAAATGTAGCGGTAATGAGCAAAGGCAAGCAGTTATGTTCATTAATGTCGGCGATACTAGTACCACCAGAGATGATACAATGTACATGTCATGGGCTACGGAAGGAAATTGAAAGGTCTAATCGAAAGTGAGGGGCTAAACAAAAAAAAAGGTAAATCCTAAATTTAAATACATATATAATTTTTTTTTTGCAGAAAAAAGTAGGGGGGGTCTACCCCCTAATACACCCCCACCCCCCGTTCCGATGCTTATGCATGTAGACACAAGATTATTCATTTAATATCATCACAATTTAGCTCACTCAGAGATATAACAAGTTAGACTCTTAAGCAGTCTGAAATGGCTATTTTAAGCTGGTGTCCTTAATGTTTAGATAAATACAGCATGCACAAATCAGAAAGTCACAATATAAAGGCAAGGATATGAAAGGTTAAGTATGATACAAAATACAGTTCAATTGATTATGTTAATTTTCTTTTATTTTTTATCTTAATTGGAATTTGTTTCAAATTGCATGTATCTTTTTTTATTTAAAAAATTATTTATTTACTCATTTATTTTAGCAAAATGATGTGTATTTTTTAAGGGCATACATTGAAATTACGTCTCTCCCTTTTTTCAAAATTGATGTGGACGTTTCTGCGTAAAAACGTACGCTTGACTACGCCCTTGTCAAAAGGGTTCAAACTAAATTAGGCGGAAAGAAGGGGGACTCTTGATGAATCAATGACTTTTAACCTTCAAAATATATTGTGAACTCATTATGACGGTCCGTTGATAAGGTGATAATTTATCAAATATTACATCTTTAATTTCCGATAGATTGCATGTTTCTGCAAGACATATATACGAATGTTCATTTGTTATGTTTAACCCTAGAGAAGCGTCTTGAATAAAATTTAGTTGTTTACCGAATATACTCAATAAAAAATCGGTTCGCTAATAATTTTAGTTCCAATTCAGACATTTGGGAGGAATCTGATTTTGCCGCGCTCATAATTGCCGTTTTAAATTTTGCTGGTTCAAATACTCGGTACAAATATTGTGACGGATGGGGCCGACAATATTGAAGGGAATTAATAACATGTGCAATTTCAAAAGAAACATACATAAAATGTGACCAGAAGTATTGTCTTGGCATACATTACATGTTTTATCTGCATCATTTTTTTTTCAGTGTATGACAATCAATATTGGTATGTTTAGTAAGTGAGATCTGAACTTGTGACATTGTACCCAGACACAAAAGAATGAACGGGGATCCCCCCATCAAGACTCTTTGTTTAACTTGTTAGGAAAAAAAATGGATTATTAATCAAATGCGGGTCCAGGATCGGGCGTGCCCCCCCCCCCAGTTTTCGTAAGTTTTCGTATGTAAAACTTTTCTTTCTATTGTCCTTATATCAAGGAAAAAACATCTTTTATTTGTAAAAGAAAAATTGTCACCTTCCGGGAGTTTCGCCCCCCTTAATTAATCAAATTTCTGATTCACTCTAGAAGCAATCATTCATATATAAGTTTAAATCACAAAATTAAAAAAATATCATGATACTGATTAGACCATATTAAATAAAATTCCTAGATTCTCATCTGAATTTTTGAAAAAAAAATCGAGGTTAGAGGCGGCTAATATATACTTTTTATTTTTTATACTTTGCAGATTTTTTATTGACCTGCATGGCCAATCGGTGCAGATTTAAGTAGAAAATCCGAATAAAAGTCATAGTAGGGATAAATTTATTTCTTACTTCATATAATCACCAATCTTTCAATGACGCAGCTGTAAAATGCATTAATTCCGATATTCGCGGGATTTAAAACAAGAGTTGAGTCGGGTAGTTAAATACCGATCCCGATCATTATTAAGAAAAAATGGAAGTAAAAAGTCAAGGCGGGAGTAAAAAATAACTGGATGGGAGGAGATGAGAATCTAGATATATTTTAATTCATAATGGCCTTATGAACCATTACTTGAACAATGAACAGTTATTGTATATAATAATATAATGATCCATTTTATCGTAATGGATTTTTTTTTAAAGAAAATGTTTTTATGTAAGTAAAATACGAGCATGCAAAATATGTATTGTCTGTCAAAAATATTAAACACATAGCTTTTCTTCATTTTTTAAAAATTTCTTTTTCCCTGTTTAAATATTCATCCCAAACATGACGTTACATTTTTTAAAGCTTATAACGTTATGAGGAAAAAACCAAAAGCATTTTAACTGCTGCAAAATCATTTTCTGTGTTTCATCAAAAATTCTTCATTAGCTTTTTGTAATCATGTTTTTTAAATTAATGTTTATTTTGATTTACCAGAGAGACAATATTTCTCTAACTTGCAAAAATGGTGACACTTCCTAAATGTACTTACATGTCTTGTCTGATATCGAGTCCTGTATGGCTTTATACGAGTATACAATCATCTTTATTAAATTTTTTTTTTGATCAGTTTTGACATCTAGTGCATGATTAAGAATTAATTTTACAAAAACATTTATTTCAAATATTGCATGTTAAACAAAAGCAATAATGTTTTTTTGTAACATTTGTGTTCATGTTTGCAGGTAATAGCTTAAAGCCTTTCAATCAAGGAACCAATACCGATATAAAAAGATTCAATGATTAAGCGTCATTTAAAACGTCATTTTTTAATGTCATTTTTAGCGTCTTTTTAATGTTTCCTGAAACTTTGATTGCCTGTATCTCAGTCATTAGTTGGAATATTTGAATGAAATTTGATATTTGGGTATTTTACACTATGTGCTACCATAATCCATTGAAAAGTCAATTTTGATAATTTTAACCTTAAGGGCCCTTTTTGCATGGGACGGCTCATATGCTTATCAAGAAATGTTTAAGAAAAACGTGTTCATTGTGAGTTGAGATGTCCTAACTTAAGATGTTCCTAAGTCACCGTCGAGATACATCTTATCATATGTCTTAAGTTGATCTTAGGATAATTATAATTTTCTTAAGACATATCTTAGGAATGGTCTTAGGACAAATCTTTGGAAAGTTTCATGAATATGCCTGCAGGTCTCTAAACACAAAATAGACATTGTAAATCAGAAGCTTAGGCATCTTTTTTATGTCAACCTCAGAGTACTTGTACGTGCAATCGGGATGTTTTTTTACAAAATAATTTATCAAATTACTAATGACAATTTTAGTAAATTTATGACTTCAAATTTTATTTAAAAAGCAGCTGTCTGTGATATCTAAAAGTCTTGACATTGCACGATTTATCGTTAGGTATGGTTGTGTATTAAGTTGAAAAGTCTACGATTTTAAGATGATGATTGTGGTAAAATCTTGCAATTTTAAACTGTTAAAATGTTCTTGGAATGTTTAAACATTAACATTTGATTAACACCATTTCTTGAATATATCGTTGCACAATACTTTTGAAGTTTCTCCTTCACTACTTTAAATATCTTAGTGAGGAGTAAATTAAGAAAGAGGCTTCAAGTTAGTTGAATATTTACTGGAAGCCATTATTTATCTTTGTTTGTAAGGATTCTAAAGAAGTTTCAGTACTCAATATTATGGTTGTTCAAATTCATTTTGGTTCTAAATGATATTTAAAAAATTCAAAACTGACATATGGTGTTGCAGAATTCCTAAGAAAGGAACTATGCGTATAAGGAGGATTGCCACTTCAATCCAAGTTCTTCTTGAGTACAATTTATATGACGAGCCTTACAACTAAAGTCATTTTTCACTGTACTTTGATTTTGTGGGCACTGATATATAATCCAAAAGGGTAACTACGCACCCTTTTTCTTTTCTCCCTTGGGAACTTCACATCGTGTTCTGCAACCGCAGCCAAATGATCAACACTTCTGAACTTTGAAAGTAATAAAAAAAAAATCAATCTTGAAATATTTGTATTTCGCTGACTAAAATATTTTTAACGACCAGGATCATTTCATTTTCCATTGTACTAATGAATGAAAAGGTATTGAACGACTATATCATATGTATGTTTGAAACTGAAGGCGTCCCTACTGTGCAGTGTACCTAATAAAAATTTATCGTTAACGTTTTAGAGAGAAACAAATTCTCGCCTACCTACCGACTCAATCTTTTCGTTTTGAATTAGGAGAGGACAAACAAACGTTATATAATATGTCTGATAAAATATATATTCATATTTAATAAGAAACAATTTTTCTGTCTTGCTGGAAGTTTTACATCGCATTTAATTACAATATCCTGTTAAGTGCAGCCTGTCTGATGTTTGCCTGATAAATTCTTTAACTTTACTCGGATATTCCGACCTACCTCCGGGACAGTCTTGGTCCCCATTACACCGAATGTTCGCTAGGTTACAATCACAAGGTGTGATTTCATTAGAAACCAGACATCTCCCTGGTTTCACAATAGAGGGTTGATTTTGGCTAAAGCGGTCTTTCTGTGCACAAACCTATTTTGAAAAAAAAGAATGTTCTACGTTTGATTCAATTTTAAAAAGAGTCAAACTATCAACCGACACATGGATGAACTAGAACATCAGCAGTCCCTTCTTAAGTCATCATCTCGTCAGCAAATACAATCTCTCATTCATTGACTAAAATTACTAACTAAAATTGTTATTTGAACTGGGAGGTTGTTTTGACGGGATTTATCAGTATCTCTATACATGTATTTATATTTCGCTTTCAATTTTTAATCCCTTGTCCAGAGTAATAGAAATAAACATATCATCCCGTGTTTTTATGTACATTTTGATCAGTGCACGATTTCAGTTATCTTCAACCATGGCAATTTTTTGATAATACTTTCCAAGCATCCATAAATAACTACAGAACTATGAATAGGGCATAAAAGAATCCTGGAAATCTAGTGTAAAATAAAGACCTCTATTAGCCAAACTTGTTTATTAAATTTATCAGGACCCTACACTCTAAACCAAATTTCTAAACCAGGGATTCCTTTCTGTTGGAGATATAAGTATCCATTAATATACATGTATATAGAAATATAGTAAAAGAGGTTCAGCAGTTTTTGTAACGGGTACTTGCCCTTATGCATGCCTCATCAGGGATCCAATGTATTCTTGTGGTAAACAAGATCTAAAATTATATCACAATGGCCTTTGCTTTTTTTCTTTGCAATAAGCTTAATTCGTTCCGAGGTAAATATTTCTTTGCATCTTGTGTCTGTTTTTGTTCCGTTCCAGTATTTTACGATGCGGTTTTTAGTCCGTTGAACCTTGGATTAAGTTTTGTAACCACAACCAATTTATTGTGGGGGCTCAATTGCACCCCAACTAATGTTATTGTGATTTAAATTCAAGACATGTGGTTTAGGTTGACCTATTCAAGGATTATAAGGTAGAACCGGTTTTATAAATAGAATTGGCAGTAAACAGGAAATTGCTATAGTCTTTTTCTTTTGAAAAATGTCCTGTAAAAATGTGATTCTAGACCTTTGTGAAAGACTTACATGATTTTCAACAGAAATAGGGTGGTAAAAGGGGGGGGGGTTAAAATATAAATGTATCATACATTATGGCGAGAATTAGAGCTCACTAGCGACTGATGCGCTGGTAAAAAATATGTGTAATTTCATCCACACTGACAAACCTTTGTTTGCCTTATATGGCTATAGTTATAAATGCGCACAGTGCATCTCACCACGAGCAACTGACCAATGAATAGCAACGTTTACGCCAAATACATGTTTACTTCGAACACGTGGTTCAGGTCAATCTATGATTGTGTCAATGAAGTGCAAAATCAAAAAATTTGTTGTTACATGTAGCTAGAAAAAAATATGTTTAATGAAATGTAGTTTGTGTCTACTTTAGAATTCTAGCGCTTCAAGTAAGCATATAAATGGACAGAACTTTGTTTACATAACTATACTCGTGATCACGTGGCCGGGGAATCCACCTGACAATTGTATTCACCGATAGTACAACAAAGGAATTAAGACAGCACAAAATCGCTTTTTTGCAGTAAGACTTTGAGGAACCTAGCCTTCCACCATTTATTCAACTTATTTACTTTTTTGTCATTGTGAACATGAAAGGAATAGAATTTTAAGAATTGATTTTCATTTACTTCCATGTTTTTCTTTTCTTTCAATGTGTAAAATTCTTGTAGTATTCGTAGTAACCATAATGCAATTCTCATTCAGCTGATTGGTCATTCAAAGTCACGTTGGTGCCGCATTTGCTAATCTGATGCCAAAAATATAGTCCCGGTTCCCATGCAAAATTTTGCCCAGAGAGAAATTTTAATTTATTTTAATTTTAATTTATTACTGCAGAAAAGCGTATTATAGAGAATACTTATTTGAGTTTGAATGAATGTAAGAGAGATCGATTAAGTACATTTCTACAGATATTATAGGGTGGTGAAAACTGAAATGCAACATAGCTTTTCTGTTTATCATACCTCCACGTGCTAGTCACTTCCTAGCCACATTTCCGTGAATAATTTACCTTATCTCGCTGTATTCTCGCTAACTCTCGCCAGAGCCACTGCCAGAGCTACTCAGAACTCATCGGGCCTTATAATTTGCAGAACACCGAAAAATAAAAGGTTTCGAACACATTAGTAGGGGTGAATTGGCCGTACCTTTTATTTATGATCTCATTTTTTGTATGTTCCTATTATTTCTATGATAATAGGATCTCTTTCTGTATCAGGGAAGCCTCTCTTGGACAAGTGTTTCTTAAACTCTTCTACTGAGAGCAGTGACATTGGTATTTCTCACATGTCTTCTGCATTTACCTTTAACAAAACCTTTGAATATCGCTGGGTTGTGCGAACTTTCTCTGTGTAGATATTGGAAATTGTTTGTTGGTTTTATTCTATATCTGATATCAAGTTTGTTTGATATTCTTGAAATTTTCTTCCTTTATACACTTTTGTGTCTAAAAAAGTTTACTGAATCAACAGAGGTTTCAAAGGTGAGTTTTTCGTGCAGATGACACTGATTGCTAAGTTCAAAGAAATAAGGAATATCAGTCTCAGAAACATTGAAAGTAATGAAACCATCATCTCTGAATCTGCCATGATACAAGATTTTATTAGCAAATTGAATTATCCCAAAAAGGGGAGATTAAACCCCCTTTCCATCCTCTACTTAACAAAATAAATATGTATTGTGGGGTTCGTTCTTGAACTGTTTGATTAACTATGCCAAAAAGATTATTAACCCTTTCATTTTGAAAAAAAATCATTTTTCAAGTTGGACATCATATATTGTTAATGTTGTGTATGACTAAAAAAAGCATTAAAACGTATGTGCATCATGCCTTAAACACTAACTTTCCCAGTTACTAATATTAAGAATTTTAAGATTGAAATAAATTAAGTGTTGTTAGCAAAAAGCACATATAGATAAACAAATTTCTAAACTAATTTGTAAATTGTGTAACTATGTATATTAATATATGTAGGATTTACATATAATAATGGTTTACATATACAAATGATTTTTTTAAAATAAATATTACACAAAATATTGCGATTTTAAACTACTAGGTATTTTTAAAATCTACGATATTTTTGTGAATATTTTTTTCTAAGAATATAACTAAATTCCTGAATTAAGTGTGTATTGATTACACTGGTAACGGAAGGAAATTAAAAGTGTTTGGGGGGATACTTGAAAAAGAAAATTATCAAATTTTAAAAATGATTGACAAAAAAAAAAGAAAAGAAAAAGAAAATTTTTCCATTGTCAAAACTAGTAGTCCAAACCTGAAAAACCTATTTTGGGGGGTAGGGGGGGGGGTGGGGAGGGAGGGTGTTAGGATCCGATTTCTCTTTTTAATCAAGCACTACCACGTACTTTTCTTTTGAAAACACTGTAACGTGCCTGTTGAAAGGGGGCTAAACCAATTTCACTTTGTTCAATGCCTTTATTAATTATGTCTATCTTTGCAAAACATTAGGGGTTAAGCACCCCCCTTCCCCGACGCCCATGGATTAAATCACAGTTGTGAAAACCAAGTCATAAATTTGTGTTTTATGCTGTTGAATTTAGAACCGGATTCAAGATCAAAATTCTACGACGCGGCTCAGTTTTCAACGGACTAAGGTCTAAATTCAACATCTTAGGTCTCAGTATTCAACGTTGAAAAAAAGACCCCCGGGTCAATTTTCAACCCGGGTCAAAATTCAACGTTACATCGGCGCTGAGCGACTCGTAGGTAAAAGTTGTACATTATATTAACATCAAATGCAGACCATACAGAATATCTTGTCCTGAACATTAAATCTTGTATTCTACAGCCTTAAAAAAAACAGTCATATGACAAATAAAATGAATTTTACAGAAGTATATAAAAGACAAAACAGCTAAACACGAGGATATGTAGTAAAGGCGCGGTTTAGCGTTAACCTTAGCCTTACAGAAACTCCATTACAGAAACACAAACTATATTACATTAACAGAAATTATATTACATTATCAGAAACTCTACAACATAATGAGGAACTCTGTTATATTAAAAATAACTCTATTGCATTATTTGGAACTGTATAACATTAACAGGAACTCTGTAAGATTGCTTACACTGGATGAAAAGTCTAGTTTCCGCAAAACTGAAACTATGCGGAAACCTTGCTGAAACTTGGCGTTGAAGTTTCCTGTATGGTTTCCGCAATGCGGAAACTATATAATAGTTTCAGCAAGTTTCAGTAGGGTTTCCGTATACTGAAACCATTAGGTTTGTTTCCTAATAGTTTCCGCAAAACGGAAACCAATGTAAAATTTAATGAAACGTCAATTTAACGATACGTTTTAGTTTCAGTAGGTTTCAGTTTCCGGAAACTATTAATTTCGATTCCATATGGTTTCCGCATGCTGAAACCGTACTGAAACCTTTTCTATTTTTTTCAAAAGGGTAGAAAAATCAACTCATATGCATATGATCTTTTTACTATTGATTTCGATTCCATATGGTTTCCGCATGCCGAAACCGAACTGAAACTTTTTCTCTATAATTTTTTTTTCAAAAGGGTAGAAAAATCAACTCATATCATCCTTATATTTATTTACACATTTAAAAAAAATGGTTTTATTTTTAAATATCTAATAGTTCATATTCAGATTTTGAGATGTGCCTGCTCTGTGTAAACTTACACATACCGATATTGATATCAATGATAAGCATATTATACAAGATCCTTGCTTCATATTAAATGTATAAAAATTGTTTATTTCATATTGTGTCGGAATTCAAAAATATTATTTTTAAACAAAATCGATTCCTCTCACAAGGATTTTCTACATTACCCAACTCAATACTCCCCCTCGGGAATTGATTATTTTGAAAACATACATCATTTTCACAAAACTACGATTACGTTTAATGTAAAGTTGTTTAAAAAGAAAATTAGTGTGTCTTCATGGTGCATGAAATACAGATAATTACGAGAGTGAACATAATCTGAGATAGAAAGGTTTGCATTTATATTCTTTATACATGTTTCTATATATATATTCCTTAATGGATATCATTTCAATAATTTCAATTTGTTAATTAACAATACATATTGACTAGGAAGCCTTTTTTACTATTCATATATATATAGTTCAATAGTTACATGTACTAGTTATTTTTATAATAACATTGATTTAATATCTACATATATGTATTTTTATTTCCGTCTTCGTGAAAACATTTTATTCGTAAGCCGCGGTTTTACAGCATTAAAAATATTACAAGAAAACATGTCCTGAAAATTTGATGTCATGGTTCCCAGGATTTGCAGCATTTTATGTCAATCTAATTAAAATTAAATCTTCCATTTGTTCCCCAAATGTTTATTTACACGAGGAACTCTTATATGTAAAAAGTCTGCTTTTGTGAAACAATACCCTGGGAGCGAATGGAAAATCTCAAAATTTTAATTAGATTGTATATTATGTGTAGGTTTTTTTTTTTTTTATTTTGTTTTATTTCATATATCTTGCTTTCGTGAGGTTAATTAATGTAATATCACTGAAAACGCGGTATAGTTTTTAGTAATATGTTCAATTATATTCGTATTGAGATGTATAATGTGCTAAATATGTGATATAGAACTTAGTTTTTTTTTAAAATAAATTTAAAGTAGTCTGTAAGTTGATCAAATTTTCAATTCTTTACGTTGAACCCCACTCGCGGGCACCTGTCCTCACGTGCCACAGGTGGGGAGACACGTGTCGCGAAGACACCTGCTACCGTGTTGGTGTATTTTTTGTATATTCTATGTGGATTGAGAGGTTTTTCTACCTTAGAGGAACAATGGACTGTGACCAGGCGTAATATATACACGCAGTACATGGTATACACAACTAGCCTTTTCTAATGACACCAAGGTTTCTGAACATTCAAAATTAAAAATAAATCACACTATATAAAACTTCACCTAAAATCAAACATGTCATATGTATAATGTGTTATGTAAAATATTTCATAGAATGTTTCATATTTAGCATAAGAAGTTTTTATTTTATGTGTTGGTGATTAAAAGAAAATAGACAAACCTCTTAAATATTTATCTATCAATCTAATATAATAAAATTAATCTATTGGTAAGGAGAATATTTGCTATAGCTAGTTCAATAGACTATTTCAAAAATTTCAATATTATTTTACAATTTCTCCACAAAAAAAAATCGGCAATCACAAAAAGAAATCGACAATTAATGGTATTCCTTGTTTGCCACCATTGTAAACTTCAAATATTGAAAATATTTAGAGGTCAATGAAACGCAACCTAATGAAAACTAAGTCTATTTTATTTCATAACTTTTTTCTATAGGTTATTTCTAAGTACATTATATTAAAACAACGTTTTATTTCTAATTTAGAGTCCAAAACAGAAAAGTGTGAGATTATTACAATAATAAGGAAAAGATAAGTCAATCAATAGCAAAACAATTATTAAAAGCAATTAATAATCCTGTATTATAAAGGAATAAAGAAGAATTTACATATGACATGTGTAAAGGACTATGACCACTTCTATTATATGATATCATTTATATAAATTAGCCTGCAAAATTAAGAGTTTCCGTATCTTCTGTATTGAGTGATCAATATTTTTTTGGTTCATCATCTAAAGCTGAGAAGTATGGAGATTTACTATTAATAAACTGAATTTTCTTTTTTTTTTT
>PRKT01000814.1:59276-98090 GCA_003671525.1 Saccostrea glomerata
ACATGTTTGACGATCATATTTTTTCTACATGACAATGTTATAAAAACAAAATGAATTTTACATCTACATAATCGATCTTCAGGAGAAATATCGGTAAATCTCCCCACTTCAATTTGTAAGCTGTGACTGGAAATTTCTAGATAACAAATAGACTTGTACATTCATGCTGATATTTTCTGAGTAGAAAATTTTCAACAATTGATGAATAATTCTTATAACCCCATTTTTGCTTTTGAGTTGCACATATGTGGTTAATATATGCCATCAGCATAACTTTGTTGACTTGTATACCATTTTAATTTTCTTTTTTCTTTTCTTTTCTTTTTTTTTTTACACAATAATCGAAGTACATGTGTACATGTGACTTTAAATCATTCTATTTGAAAACATTAGGACAGTCGGAGTCCGTTTCCACAATTACCATAATCATCTAATAAAGGTCTAAAATTCGCTTTTTATCCCCTTCGATTCCATGATCAATTTTATTTTATCATTTAAAACTGTCCATTCTGTTGCCATATATATATGCAACGACATTTCCATTTAAAACGTAAAAAAAAAAATTGCCAAAAGAGAAATGCAAAAACTGAACTGAATTTTCCGTAAAGAATTTGAATCACTAGGTGGCGTATCGCGGCAGAATTCTTCTCTCTCATTGGTTAGATTTTCAGAGAAGAAAGAAGGACAAAATGGCGAAGAAAACACCAAGAATTTGCTCAAGAAAAACAACAGAGATGAGAAGATCTTTTGAATCTACACTGAAGAAAGGCACCCCAAACGGCAGATTAGATACAGGTAGTTATTTGTTACAGTTCAGAGCACCTTTATTTTTGTTTTTATCGTCTGAAATCGTAAGAATAATGTTGACCTAAAATGGCGCGTTCCAAAAATTCAAAATGACCATTGTACAGTTGTAATTATTGTGAAAAAGCGCCTTGTAAATCATTCTCAGCTTAGGTTGTTATACATATACATGATATAATTAACTGCTGTTTAAACGCATGCATTTATTTTGCACCATTGTATTTATCTTTCATGTTTTTCGTATGAATATTAAAATATGCTATTGTATTTTCTGCATCGTCCCGATCATGTAAAATTTACATAATTTAAAAATTACAACGTATTGTAGTATTCCGGAATTTTAAATGTAGGTTGGTTTTAGAGGATAATATCTTTATGTACTTGTATCCGGTGTTAACTTTTTCATTTGGAAAATAGAAAGATATGACCCCACGCTTATGTTTTTTTCAGAAAAGGTGAGATTTATTGTTCAATATTTGCATATCCACTGCTCTCTCCCACTATGAACATGTAGCCATTAACTGCGTTCATAGGACTATAGACGCAACTGCTTCTGCTATGAGTGCAATTGCTCTATCTCACTTGTGTAGAACAAGCTCTACTACACTTATATACCGTGGTGAGAAGTATATATATGAAATGTTTCGTAAAAGGACTAAATATAAGTTTTTAATAATATTTTTTGGAAAAAAAGGAATTCAGAACAATTTAAAATTGCTGTTTGATATCTTTAAAAATTTAATTTTGGTCAATGTATTTAATTGTAATATAAAACTTTTTAAAAATTGAATAGAACTCCAAATTTTTATTTTTTCGTATGATGCATACTTGTACAAAGAACGATAACTCCTCACACTTGGGTAATAACATTCAGAAAGAGAAAATTTCTTTAACTAGTAGATCTAGCCTGTATCTATTTCAAGAAAAAATAAATGGAAAAAGTACCACAAAAAATCACATAAAAGCATACTGAGTAATAATCATTAGGAAAGCATTCTCATTTTTACCATAGTGTTAAATTATTGATTTTTGTCAGATGATTTCAATAACGTTGGTCGATGACGTCACGACTGCATCAAAACAAAAATTAAGAGAATGTGATGACGGCGCTGCTTTATCCAGATAACTGTGTTTGAGAGGGAAATACTTTATAAATTGTGATTTATTAGAGAATAGGAGTATTGATCAGGTGTACTGATTTTAAAGCCATATGGTTTTCTTTACTGAAGACAGAAAAAGCTGCGTCCGTATGTAAGTCAGGATTTCCTCTGATATAGATATTCTTGACAACATCAAAGAATGCAAATATAAGTAATAAACAACGATTATTTAGTGAACATGGCGTAATGAATAGCAATAGCTCTGCTGGCATATTTTCCATGATGCGCTAGCGCGCATCATGGAATATGCCAGCAGAGCAATTGCTATTCATAACGCCATGTTCACTAAATAACGTTGTTTATTTCTTAATTATTATAGCTGCTGGATGTGTTCAATGTTATTCTCAGAAGTAGTTTCTTGAATCGTACATTTATTTTTTGCTGATTGTTTTTATTATTGATGGAAGACTGTGCTGCACAGCTGAGGAAGGGGTTCAATATATATATTTTTAACATACATGCAATCTAGAATCGTAAATATTAGACATGTAAGAGGGCTTCATGATGAGAGAATGCCATCGTGTAGTATTGTATCACTGTGAAATGCCAATTTGTACATGTTGTAGTCATGAAAGTAAAATTCCTGAGAACTTGCAGATTTTTAGGCTATGAAAGTGACTTGATAATTTTCATAATGTCGCACATTATTTAAGGTGAAGTATTTTATTTTCATACCATACATAAGGATTTCAAAGCAAATGTTGAAAGTGAATAAACTATTTATATACAAAGATACATAAGTATCTTTTCTTACAAGGCATAATTATGATGAATTAAACTTAAAATGATATGAAATAAATAAGACTATTTAAGCAACCTAAAACTTGATTTAGTGTGCATGGTTTAATTCTTCATTAGAAATATGTTATTTTTGTACCTTGGGCTTCAAATATTAAATGTGGTGCTGCACCGTGCAGTTTCATAATATCAGAAATCACTTTTAAATCATATCAACCATAAACATGATTCTCTTGATATCAACAGAACAGCTATTGTTTACCTGTATATAAATTCTGCATTATGATAGACTAGAGCTTGATAAAATGAGCAATTGGCCATTATCAATTTCTTAAGTTGCATGCATTGATATTATATAGTCATATACTAGTACATGTATTTGTTTGTTGCTCGTAGAAATTGTGATATCCGTTTAGAGAACTTTTTATTCATGTGGATACATCACCAACACAGTCTCTGCTCTCATCCGAGGGAGTGGTCTCTATGTACTACATTGGATTCAGACCCATGATGTAAGAATCAGCACCTACTTCCCGACTTGAGGCGTGTCGCTCTAACCACTGGGCCACACTGTGTGACCCATTATAAAATTTTGACAAAATACTTTTACGTCTATATGCACTGGGTGAAAAAAGTGGTTTCCCATCATGGGAAACTTTATGGAAACCACATGGAAACCTCAAGTTTACATCATGTTTCCCAGTGGTTTCCGTAGCGGATGCTAGGTTATTCCGCCAAGTTTCCGTGACACGGAAACCCCCTACGCTCCGATTCCATAAGGTATCCCGAACCACGGAAACCTCTGTAAACCTGAAGTTTCCCGAACATCCATGTAGTTTCCCGTAATGGGAAACCTGAAGATTCCACTGGTTTCCAGAATCAGGAAACTTGATGGAATCGGAGCGTAGGGGGTTTCCATGGAATGGAAACTTGGTGGAATCTTTAGGTTTCCTTTTACGGGAAACTACATGGGAGCTCGGGAAACCTCACGATTCCTAAAGTTTCCATGACTCAGGAAACCATATGGAATCGGAGCGTAGTGGTTTCCGTGGAATGGAAACTTGATGGAATCTTTAAGTTTCCTTATACGGGAAACTACACGGAAGCTCGGGAAACCTCACCATTCCTAAAGTTTCCTCGACTCAGGAAACCATATGGAATATGAGCGTAGTGGTTTCCATGGAATGGAAACTTGATGGAATCTTAAGGTTTTCTTTTATGGGAAACTACATGGAAGCTTGTGAAACCTTATGATTCCTACAGTTTCCTTGACTCAGGAAACTATTTGGAACTTGTGTAACACCTTCTGTGTGGCAGAAACTTGGTGGAATTATCTGGAATCCCATTCCTGGTGGTAATTACTGGGAAACTTCAAGATTCCCTAACTTTTCTAAAGGAAGCAATGTGAAATAATGTGTATTCTTTTAAAAATCTATCAAAAAAATTTATTACATGTAAAAGAAAAAAGCATTACCATTTTATATGTTTAATAATTCATTTGATGTACAAAACAGAATAATCTAACACATTTGTTGTATTTGGCTGAAGTGTTTCCTACAAATTGTTATTCTCTTTTTTGTTAATTTTAATTGTTTGATAATTTTACACTCCAGAATCTGTGAAGATGTGACAAGAGTGAAGCTCTCTGACCAAGCTATATGTTCTTTTAATCCATAATAAAGTAGAAAAAATGGATTCGAAACAATATTTATTTTCAGTTTTCTGTAGAAAAATGTTTTTCCAAAACTATATCTAGTGTTCAGACAAAGAAATTTTATAAAGAAACAATAAAGACAATTTTTTAAACCATCTTCAATGTTTCAATGATATTTTATATAAGAGTATAATGATTAATGCACTGATGCAGTTGTCTTCTGTACAAAATTACATTGTAGACTGAAGTTGCATTTATAACTAATTGATCAAATAAATGAATAATTGAATATGTACATGTATATAAATAAAAAAGGCCTTTGAAACACTCAAGAGAGGATCATGTATATTTTCAAAGAAAATTAATCTTATTCTGTGGTTTTACAGTAATAATATAAAAGCAGAAGGATTAAGAGTTTTAAAAAGCCATAACACTCCTGATGGTCACATGACTAAACATGTATAAGCAATTTCTCTATGAAATGAGAAACGACAATATTGCTTACATATAAATATTTTGTCTGCAAAATTGATATCGACCTAATCGGTATCAGTAATTTGAGTAACTATGTAAAATGACCCATTTGCGCGCAAACTAAAGTTACAAAGAAACATATGTACTTTTGTAAGAAGAAAAATGGTCTGACGTTAGTAAATATGGACAAAAAGATCCCAAAATGGTACTGCAGATTTTAAATTGTTCAAATCATGACCCCCAGGGGG
Organism: Saccostrea glomerata; assembly: GCA_003671525.1. Classification (NCBI taxonomy): domain Eukaryota; kingdom Metazoa; phylum Mollusca; class Bivalvia; order Ostreida; family Ostreidae; genus Saccostrea; species Saccostrea glomerata. The sequence continues at coordinate 64,355 of PRKT01000814.1, forward strand.
AAGGGTTGGGGCCACAACAGGGAATCGACGTTTAACATTGAATTATTTAGGACAAACCTTATAAAAAATTCTAATCATGAACCACTGGGTCAGGTAAGCTGAAACTTATGTGGAAGCATCCTGGGGTACTGTATACTCTAAATTTTCCAGGGCATTGGATTAGGCCACAGCAGGTATTACAAGGGGGGGGGTTGTAAAGAAAAGCATAGCCAAAGTTACACAGGTGAGCGTTGAAGCAGTCAAAAAAAACATTCTTCTTGTTGATAAAGGTTATTACTGTTATTTACTTTGATGGCAAATTGAAGTATAAGGGAAAAGCGGGTAGCTTGAGATGTGTTTTCTACGTGGTAATGTAAACAAAAAAACCTATGTTTTGCAATTTCTTTGAATATTCATTATTACAGATAAAAGTCTGTACTCTGGTGTCTCCTTTACGTACCCGGTTACTAGTATTGCTTACTAAAGGATATCCGATCTTTAGCCAGGAAAGATAACTCCAAAAATTAATACTAGTATTTAATTTAAAAAAGCATCAATATGAAGCTTCAAATGAAAACTTTTCTTGCAACAATTTTCATTTCATTCGTCTTCATATGATTCAAGGTTTTTGGATGCCTTAGAAAAGGTCTAACAGAAAGCTGATATTTGTACCCAGTAAAAGGAAAAAATAAACACAGTTTTAGAAAAGTAAAATTTTCTTGAATCAGGCCTTTAGATACCAATCCGTATTAACTGCTAATTTTACTGCCTACTGTTGGCATCTTGGACCGCTGCTCATTTAAATAATTAATGTGCCTTCTTAGTGTTCATCTTCAAGTATAAATATTACTCTGATTGTACAAAACAAGTACTCTGAAGAAGCTATTTAATAGACGCTTGCGTTATTAGTTCCCTTTTACTAAATAGCAATTGTCAATGATTTGAAAAAGCCTAGACTTTGATTTATCTTTGGGAAATGGTTGTATATAAAGTTGAAAAGTGTAACGCTTTTATGTTGTTGATTTTTGAGAATTTTGTTATTTCAAAAGTTTCTTGGAAGTTTCTGCATCTACATCTAGCTGATTCACAGCACTTCTCGATTATTGTTGAACAGTACTCTTAAAGTTTCTCCGTTAATATTTTTGTACGAAGTAAAGAAAAAGACCTATCCTGCCATATCTCTTTATTTATAAGGAGGTTTTAGATAACTTCCTTTTTTATTTTATTTTTTTTAGAAGGTTTTAGATAAATGAGCTAGGTTTTAGAATCCATTATACTAGCATATATGGTTACTCAAATAAATACTGGTTGTTGTGAATACATGTATTAAAAATATTCAGAAGTGACATAAATTTTGAATGAATTTATAAACTCCGTATGAAGGTATATTGCTGCACAAGCAAGGAAAGTTGACGATAGAAAAGTAAATGTCATCACCTGTATCATTGAGCTTCGTTATTTGATTACCATTACATCTTTTTCAAGTAAGATATCTAAATATGAAACAAATGTGTCAGATTATGTGGTATCTTTTATCTCAAGCTCACCAGGCTATATCGACATAAGAATGGAAGTTACCATTGTAAATTGACAATATGCCAGTGATATACATGTATTTAAATATAGAGTTGAAGGCCGCAGCAAGTATTTTCTTCTTTTGAAGTATAAGATTTTAAACAAATTCTGCTTCATATGAATATATATCTTTGTTTCCCGATTTATACTGAATTAAAGGACTTTTGAATTTTCGAATACTGTTCATTATCCTTATTTTATTCAGATAAAAAGATGAATTAATCCTCTTGTGACAATCCAACATTTACTTCGACGTTTTTATTTCAATTAACACTATTTTTTCATTGGTAGTCCTAAGAGTACATTGTTTCAATAATCTGTTTGAAATCAAACCAATAGACACCAAAGAGTCTGAAAAATCTTATTCATACTTGACATTTTTTTCTGGAGAAATATATTCATGGAAAACCTTAAACAAAACTTTATATGTAAATACACTCAGGCATCAGTGAATAAGCCCAGGAAAATACAATACTCCACAGCTTTACTGCTGGGTCTTTTTTCTGCATTTGAGGTCTTGTAAACATAGATCAATTCAATGCACTCTTTCTATATGTAAAAAGTGAGAACTTGGTAACAATTTTATTTCATGAAAGAATTCAAATACTATATTACTTAGACTAAAATGAACAATGGTAAGCAATGAATGAACATAAATGGCCTGATGTGCGTATAGATAAACAATGTAGGGGTACATTTTACAAAAGAACTTAATCAAGACTTAACCCAAAAAGATTATGTGATTGCAGAATTGTACAAAATTAATGATTTTATATGGTTAAACACAATGTCAATGACAAAAAAACAGTTTATTTATTAAAGATATCATATGAGACTCTCCTATGACAGGTGTCATGAGCCATCCTATTGAAAAGTCATGTGACATCACATGTGTCATGTGACATCAAGTTTTTTAGTGTCATGTGACATCCTACATGTGTTATATAACATCCTGACATGAGTCATGTGACATTCTATGGCATATGTCATGTGATATCCTATGTTTAAAGTCATGTGACATCCTGTAACATGTCATTTGACATCCTATGAAATGTGTCATGTGACATCCTATGACATGTGTGATCTGACATTCTATGACATGTGTCATGTGACATCCTCTTCCTCTTCGTTAAATGACAACAGAGTCGATATCCTATGTTTAAAGTCATGTGACATCCTGTAACATGTCATTTGACATCCTATGAAATGTGTCATGTGACATCCTATGACATGTGTGATCTGACATTCTATGACATGTGTCATGTGACATCCTCTTCCTCTTCGTTAAATGACAACAGAGTCGAGTTCTTGACACCTTTCCCTGATTTCTTCTTCTCTCCTTTCTCTTCCTTCTTCTTCTTTGTAGAAGTTTTTAATTCTGATGCCTCCTCCCCGCTTCTCTTCACCGGCTTCTTAAACGTGATCTTACCATCAGCTGGGGGTTCTGCGGAGATAGAACGTATCAACGGTAACATAAAATATACAATGAATACAATAACATATTATCTTGGCCTAAGCAGTAGAGACTCAACTTCTACCATTAAGGAAACACACAATTTATTTATTTTGGCCTAGGTAGTGCATATTCCTCCAATCTTTTTGAAACATTTTTTTTTTATCTTGGCTTAAGTAGTACACAGTCTCTAAAATCTTTCAGCAAACACACTTTTTTTTTGGCCTAAGCAGTGAATATCCCATCTATCTTTTAGGTAACACATTTTTTTCATTATCTTGGCCTTAGAAGCAGAAAAGTCAACTTCTATCTTTTATGAAACACATATTACATTCATCTTTGCCTGACCTTCGATTTTCTGCAGTCGCTCCGCCTCTTCTGCAGTTAGATCCCCCTCCGTCAGTTGTACGACGACCGGCTTCTCATCTTCATTGTCAGGTCTGTCTTCACCATCATCAAAGTCAGGGATCTCACGCTGTTCAGAAAAACATTATAAGTAACGGATGAAAACACAGGGTAATAAAATCATACAAAGTCTGTGGCCCTTTTCTCAAAAAAGTGATCTTTTATAACGTAGGTACTTTTGGAGAATATGAAATTTTTTGTTTCCATCGCAAGTCAGATTTTTTTTCTTGTGAATAGGGCCACTGGGATTTCATTGTGTTCAGAAAAATAAACTAGCAGATAAAGGTATATCATAAAAATATCATACTACCAGACAAAGTATACAGGTAAATATAAGAAATAAGGTACTGTAAATTGGCAAATAATCACGATGGTTTTAATTTCGCTATGTTGAACTTCACAATTTATCATTTCTCCGTGAAATTATTCCCACTGTGAATGCTATCATTGGTTTTAAAAACTTTTTTATGCTTATAAAAAATTTGAATTGAATTCTTGCATCGTGAAATTAAAACCATTACAATTGCTACTTTTTTGAGATATCATGAAATTTTGACACTGTGGAATTAAAATGACTTACAGTATCATTTTTAAATGATAAAAGAAATAAATACAAGTTGGTCACAATTAAGATCAAATTCCACAAAGCCCAAGCTTTATGGTGAATCTGATCTTGTACCAACCAATATTTATAGCCCGATAAATGTTTTATAAGTTATATTTAGAGTACAAGTTTTCTACTGTATTGGAGATACAGGGCGGGGCTTGAGGCGAGAGTGAATGATAGCTCGAGCCAGCCCACAATGATATCTTCTGCTAATTACTTATATTTACATTTGAGACTTATTCATTATAATTTGTCTGATTTTGATTTTTAATGCATGAACATGATGAAATTTTTATATTTTCAAACTCAGCGGCATGTATGTAATGCACAAAAAGTGTGTCGACCCTTTATGAAATCAGTAAAAAAAAATTCATCAAATGTTTATGAAATTAGAGGAACCTGAATTTTATATTCATAGACTCGAATTGCTTTTAGTAGTGTTAAATAAAGAAAAACATTTGCAATTGTATATATTATATATGTTATCTATCTTCAAATTAATGATTTCAAGAATTTTTAACATGACAAAAAGACAGAAAGACAAATATGACAAAACTCGCTCCCTTGACTATTGATCCTATAAATATATCATTGTGAAATGTGAACACATTTTTGCGAAACAAAGTCCAAATCCCTTTGATGTACATTGTTAATACCGAGGAAATTCGAAATTTTATACTTTACAAATGAAGAAGAAAAATTCCCTCAGTTTTAAGTAGATTAAACTAAACACACCTTGGTATCGACAGTTGGGCCTTCTTTGTAGCCAACTCTTTGTTTAAATTTCTTAATAAAATTGGGTTCATCGTCTTTAACGTATGATATTTTTCCTTTCGGCATTGTAAACAAACATTACTTTTATTGTACGACTTATCTAATAAAATTAGACGGCAACCAGACAATTCAAACTCTCGGTAATTTGCTCCTCCAGATTACACTGATTCCATAAAATAAATTTGATACGCCAAATGTTTTTTATGTGACTTATTTTCAAGGATATTTTCAAAAAAAGAATAAATATGTTTTGAATAACATCTTTGAAATTAGTAATGATAATCAGGAGAAATTTTATCAATCAATAATTTGGTTGAGGGGACGAATTCACGTGTTACCTAGCAGACGAAAACAAATATGGCAGGCGAACTTGGAGAAGAAGATTCGACAAGCGACCACGCTTTGCAGGAATTAATGGCAGACAACAGTGACCAAATGCAGCCAACCAAAAAACGAATCAGAACGTCACTCACGATATTCCGAACCTATCTCCTGGACAAAAACCTGGAACCGTGCATAGAGGAGACGTATTCCCCCGAGCAACTAAACACTGTGTTGACAAATTTCTATCTCGAAATGAAGAAGCCGGACGGGAAGAATTACGCCGGAACGTCCCTAAAGTCAATCCGATACGGTCTACAAAAACATTTTCTGAAGTTAAGAAACGAAGATGTAGTCCGGGATGAGAAATACTCAGGTTGTAACGAGACTTTTAAGGCGTTAGTCAAAATAATGACTGAGGAAACTGAAGTTCAGAAACAGAGAAACTCCATACATCCAGATGACGTAGCCAAGCTCTACAACACGGCCTTCTCAACAGATTCCCCTAAAGGGTTGCAGAGAAAGACCATCTTCGAGTTTATATACTATTTTTGTGACAGGGGACGCGAGCACCTGAGAAGGGTATGCAAAGAGGATTTTGTGTTCTCCGAAGACAGCACCGGAAGGGAATATGTGACCGTTAAAGGGAGATACTCAAAGAGGGAAATTCATGCTAAATCCGAGCTTTAATACAAAACAGTTGAGTTCTATTTTCAGTAACATGATAATCGATAATATGTTCCCTTTTTCATCACAGGAGACCCCAAGTGTCCAGTTGTGAGTTCCATTTTTAGTACCTTTCTATTTTTAGTAACCTGGCAATGTTTTCCTTTTTTTCAGGGGACCCCACATGTCCTGTTAGATCTTTTAAGAAATATTTGAGGAAACTGAACCCGATGAACCCATGCTTCTGGCAGAGACCGAAAAGGACGTACTACCAGTCAGATGCGGTGTGGTACGAAAACGCGCCACTGGGAAAAAACACGCTGTCTGCACTCATGTTCAATCTGAGCGAAGAAGCAAAGCTAAGTAAGAAGTACAACAACAGCAGTATAAGAGCCACTGATTTAACAGAACTAGAATATCAATCAGATTTAACAAGACTAGACCACCAATCAAATTTAACAAGACTGAACCACCAATCAAATTTAACAATGCTTGATGACCAATCAGAGACTACTAATGTGATATCAAAAGTGATATCTGATTCATCCATATATTGAAAAAACTTCTCAGAAGTCTGTGTTCATAAACTGTGACCTGATTGATGAAAGTGAAAACTCCTCTGATGGAATGATACGCATAATGCAAAGAGTGCACTCTTTAGCAGTGCCATATGTAGATGAAGACATTGAAAAGGTAGTTCTAGGTGGTGATGTATTAACCAATGAACGTGCTATGAGTGCACAACTAGCTATGAGGAACAACGAGTCCTGCTTTGAACAGCTTCTTGGTGTTATACATAGGCCTGAGGGATTACACAGGCAGATGAATTTTCTGATGGTATCCTGAGTTCTACTAAGTTATATTTGTGAGTTTTGCTTTCTTGTGTTAAAATAAAGTAATGCATGTGATAAGAAAAGTACAATTCATCTAAAGAATTTGGCATATTTTTTTCTGTTTAGAAAGATTCACATGCACGGCTTTATTTTCCCACTTTTCAGATTTTTTTTTTTATTTCTTTGTTTTAACATCATCTAACATTTTTTTTAAATCTCAGAATCTTTTGAAGTACATGTTCTTTAGATAAACAATTCAAGTTAAATATTTTAATCCATCACTACATTAAATTTCATCATTAAGAAGAGTTTTGAGGAATAAAGTAAATTGATGATAATCAGTGAGATTATTTTCACAACTGTAATTATTTTGGCCTCAGCTTGTAAAATAAACAAAATAATTTCACACATAACACTGCACCTGAAGTTCCCTATAATTTAGTGATATTTAGATCTGAAGCCAATACCTACTCAAATTTTTAGATGATTCTCTGAGATCAAAAGATTAATTTATTCAAGTACATTGTATTTGTCACTGTTTGGACAAAAAGGTTTTGTTTGCATGTATTTAGATGTTGTTTTGTTCCATTATGTTAGGTGGTGTTTCACCATTGGAGTTTACAGTTGTTTTTGAGTTACATCCTTCTTGGGTAAATCTATTGGCCATTGTTGTCAGGTAATGAATTAAATTTTAGATTGATATTTTTTAACTGAACTTATGTTAATGAAACATGGAACTAGACAAGTGAATTAAAATATTGGTAAAATATCTGAATTTAAAGTGTTTCTTTATCTTTAGGTACCATTTTTATGTGTTACATTATTTTTATTATTTACTTCAGAGTATATATCAAGAGTTTTACAAAGAAGAAAGCAGCAGTGATGGGGGCAGTCTTTATCAGCTTCGAAACCTTATCAACAGAAGAAATGTATCTGGAGCTGAGCAAGTGACCAAAGATTTAAGGTACATCTAATCATAAACTGTCTTCATTGAAGCTTCAGTATTTGAAGACCTGGAATGAGGCAAAAAGAACAGCCTAAAACAGAGCAAGGAACAGAGGACTAAATAAAAAAAAACCATACTAAATATTAAGAAAATATGATGTGAGATTTGCATTACTTAAACTGATAACATTCGTCGAGGTGAGCTTCGTAATCTTTGATTACCAATGTTTTCCTAATATCCCTGATATTTGTTGACAACTTACAACATGTACAATGTGTTATTTAAGTAAATTTAATGCACTTGATTTTGCTAAATAATTGATCTCTTTTTTTAGAGAGTGAAAAAAGATTATTATTAATATAAAATATTAATCACTTAAGTCTACATGTGTGCTGTTTGTGCCATGTGTAATGTGTAATATTTTTTGCAAAAAGGTATGCAAGTTTTTAAAAGAAGGTTGTACACTATTAAAGAAAAAAATGGAATGGCCTAAACTATTTTTGTACATACATCATTAGATTTGAAAGAATACACTCAAATGTCATGAATGTGTAAATGATTTATCATAATGGTAAATGGTTAGGTTGAGAAACAAATATTTCAAATACATACATCTTTGAAATTTCTAACTAGATCAATGAAAATATGTTTATATGCCTAATTGTAGCTGCATTACTGTACATATTCTCTTGCAAGACAAACCGTTTTTGATATTCTTCACAAAATATTTAGTTAATAAAATAAGGTCTTGAAAATTTTCATTTTTAAGTTACCTTTTATCTCAACTAAAAAAACTGTAAGCTCAGATGAGCTTTTCTGATTAGTAACTGATTGTAATATATTTTCAACTTCCTCTAGAACCACTGTTAAATATGTTAGGAATATGAGTTTTTGCCTATGTTATTGGAAGGAAGTGTTTCTCATATGTCTTCCTTAAAATTTTGGGGTTTAAATGTGCAAAGACCCACATTTTTAAGGTCATCAGGTAGTTTTTGTTAAATATTTTCAAATGCATTTTTAATCATCTGCCATCATTAAAATAACACAATTAAATTTATTCTTTTTTCATTTTAATGTATACACCAAACAGCTAGATGAATTTAATATTTACTGGTACTGCTGCAAGAACTTCTCATCTGATAAGGATCTTTGAAAAATGATTAATTTTTGAAAACCCCCAAAGCATTACAGCATTACAGCTGAGAACTACATGTAGATAAATAAATAGTGCTTTTCCGGTTCCTCCATGCCCTATCCATCAAAATCTTTTTGGAGGTAAACAATTCTGGCTTTGCTTTAAGAGAAAATGCATATCCTATGCATAAACAAAACAGAAATGTTTTGATAGCGACTTCCAACGTTAAAAATGACAGCATTCTTACCAATAAAATATTAAAGTAAAATATTATTTTTATCTACCCTGTTGTTTCTCAGGCTGGAATAGGAAACATACTATTTATTTATCTTTGCCTAATGTATGTTTTAGGTTAATTTATCTTTATAGAAATAAGCCTTTTTAAGGACAGATGATACAAACAAAAAATGGATGCCAAAATTGGTATATATTTTCTGGCCTAATTTCATTAAAAATGATGCAATTAAAAAAATTTTAGAATATAGACATTGTAAACCTTCTATGATCATAAAAATGCTGTCTCTTTGAAACTGTAGTCATCAATCTATTAAAATAATTTTCACTTCAAATCCAATTTTAGTGAAAAATATCAATTAAAAATTTAAAAACTATCTGAAACCTATTCATTTTACTCATAAGAATATGACTCAAGTTGTTTTCATTTTCTTTGACAAAAGTTTGTATCATCTGTCCTTAAACCAAGTTTACCTAGGGATAAAGTGGTTAAGGCTTTTTCCAGCTACCGAAAACAAACAAACAAACAAGAAGCATTGGTTGCATTCAACTATATTTCAAACTTTACATCACTGATCTGGATAACAATGACCCATTACGTTACTTTACCATTGCACAACTCTCATCAAAATAAAGTTTATTTCAGAATGCTGATGTTCTACATTATATAGTCAATTAAGAAGTACATGTACTACATATTGATAGTGAACTTGTGCAAATAAAACATTTCACTTTTGCTTATCTATATTATATACAGTTAAACTTATCTCGAACACTTGTATCTCAAATACCATGGATAAGTAAAAGTAATTTGGAAGTCCCAACATGAACAAATTCTAAGTATTTTGCCTCAGATTTCTTAAAGCTTTTCCCATGTCTTGTCAAAGTTCGAGATAATGAGTTACAACTTCATAACAACTATCACAGTGTAAAAAATTTTATTCAAAATCTGGATCTATTTCATCATCAAATACATCATCACTCTCTAAGTCAGTGTCATCTGAGATACAAGAATTGTCATCACTAGATTCATCATCACTTTCAAATAAGTAATATGGATGTTGATACAATGAACATTGGTCATTACATTCACAATTTTTTGAGCATACATCACAACACAAATGTTTGACAAGTTTAGCATTTGGAAAAGAATCATATGACTCTAACATTTGAAGTCTACGGCATTTATCAACATTTTGTATGTAATTTTTCATGTCAAGTTCAAGTTTGCGAGTGTGCCTGCTATTGTAAAAAAGTAAATGATAAGCTTGACTACCATCACGACCAGCACGCCCAAGCTGCTGGACAAAACTATCCATATCTTTAGGAGGACTATAATGCACAACATTGTTGATGCCCCTATAATTTACACCCATACCTGCAGCACTAGTACATATTAAAACTCTAATGTGACCATTCTCATCATTCATATCCTCTCTTATCTTTTCCTTCACATTTTCTGAGGTACAAGAATGAAACATATTAACGTTTTTCATCACAGATTTGTCTAAAACCATAAGAAAGGCAGTATATACATCTGCACAAATTTTTATGCTTGAACAAAATATCAGTGTTCTTGTACAATCTTTTTTCTTCAAAGATAAATCTTTCAATAACCAGCCAAATGTAACCTCAATAGGTACAGTATTTTTCAACTTATGCACAAATAACTTAATGTTTTCTCTATCAGGACTGTCAATAATGTCGACACAGTTGTTTAGAGCCAGTCGTTTTCTAATTACTTTCCTTGCCTCCTTGCTTGCAGTGGCTGTAATGACTAGGGCAGGACAGCTAATCAGTGACCTTATCTCACCAGTCCGTGAAAACCATTCCCTGAAGGCTTGGGCATGTTGTGTACTTTCTCCCCTAAAAGAATATAAAGTCCATATTTCAATTAGTTGATATCTCATAAATGATATAATATTGGTAAGAAAACATTTAAGAACCCTTTCTACATTGCAAACTGAAGAATTCTTATCATGCTTATTGATATTCTATGTATTTTTCTGCAGTTTGAGTAATCTGCTCTTAGATCTAAATTCTAAAATATAGAAATACACAATATATTACACAATCTTCAGCTCAGGAGAGCTAAAAATGAATCCTACCATGCATGTCTCAGAAATTCCCACCAATCAAATTTAACAAGACTGAACCACCAATCAAATTTAACAATGCTTGATGACCAATCAGAGACTACAAATGTGATATCAAAAGTGATATCTGATCTGGGTCACCAAAACTCTTGTGCAGATTGCGATAACCAGACAAGTACCCCAATCGTGAATGAGTACAGAAACATTTTGATTGGAGAAGCAGCGAATGCCTGGAAGCAGCTGATTGGACGATTTTACTGGCTTCATGACAGTGAAATAGCCCAACATTTGATTGAAGTGCACGAAGTGTATTGTATGAGCAAGGGCATATGTCCTCTTGGAAGGTACGTAGAAAAGTGGTCAACAATCACTCAGTTAGCTGTACAGGCTTTAAAAAAAATATATCGGTTTTACTTACCAGTATTTTAAAAATTTACCTTTGAGGTAAGGTCTTTCAGTTGATTTCATATTCAGATGTTCTTTGTATGGTGTAAAAACAATTTCTTTAACATGTTTAAAGCAAGGCCAGTTATAATCAAATAAGTTGACGACACAATGAAATCAACAGTAAAGGTTAAAGTTAAGATTTCGTAAATTCTATTGTGGATACAATGAACCTATTGTTAAAGTGAAATATTGTCAATTTGACTACATGTAACTCTTTCATTCAAAAAAGATAATATTAATGTTCACCTTTTTAACACTGTGTCACTGTATTAATTAATTCAATGAAATAACAACTCTCCTAGTTAATTCCATGCTTACATCAGATAAACTGTTTTCTGTTATATTTGTAGAACACGTGACGTACAGAACTCTGATCCTGTCTGCGGGACAGTAGGTAATTAGGTGATTACTGGTATCCAGGGAAATTTTCACTCCCGTCTAATTTTTGCCCTATTCGTTCTACCCTCATTTGGGTGAATATAAAAGTGGCCAAATACAGTATAATTTCTTAAACAAAACTATGACTAGACAAATTTAAAATGGGACAAAATTATTTGCAAGTGTGAAAGTGCATTGATAATAAGGAGCAAAAATAACCCTGTATATAGTAACAAATTAACAATCTTTTCAAAAAAATCTTGGGGATTTTTTTTTGCTCACCTGAACCATTGAAAGGCTCAAGAGAGCTTTTCTGATTGATTTTTTTCTGTTGTCTGTTGTTGTCATTGTTGTTGTTGTCGTCATTGTCATACCGATGATCCCTAGGCCGCATGTTTGAATTGCAAGCAGTGTTTTCCCCATGAACTAACTACAGACTGAAATAATCTCTTCAACTCAAAGAAACGTCTTTCAGAAATTAAAAAAAAAAAATAAAAATTTAATCTTCCAAGCTCCACAAAAAGTTTGTTCAAAAACCTCAACGCAACCCTGATTAGATTTTCTTGTTTATTGAATCAAGGCTAAGCAAACATGAAATGTTTTAAAAATACTTCCAAAGCCAGTTAATGCCAGAAAATATCAACTAAGCAAAATTATTTAACTTTTCTCTGTTGTATAAAAGAAATCTTAATTGTTATACCGGGGTATTTAAATGTTTCAGGTCAGATTCCAACAAAACGCTCTGGAGAGAGAGAAGAAATGTCATTAAAGTTAGAAGGTAAAACTTCTCATCACTTGTGGATGAATTCATAACAATTCACTTATCTTCATGAATTATGTATGATTATAGTATTTAAGTAAAATTATCTAAAGTTGAAGGGAACTCTTTTTTGACTTGTTATCAGAACAACATGACTCTGTACAATATTAAAGTATTTTTTTATTTTGTGAAAAATGCATCTGACTGCTCTACATATCAAACCATAAAACATATGTCAGGAATAATTTAGAGTTGTCTTCGAACTGATGGCACATCAAACATGAAAATGTTTATTTGTGTGAAAAAGCACAACCCAATTCAGTTTAGTTGAAAGGAACTTTGGACCCTTTTTTGGCTCTGGAGCGGTTTAGTTTCATTATCATACTAATGTCTATCATCAATGGGACTTTTGATAAGTTGATGAAGTATAGTTGATTCTTTTTGTATATGTATAATGACATAAAATTTCTCTTGACAGTTATGAAGTATTTGTTGATTATTTTTGGTTCTATGCTTTAAGGACCTATTGTCAACAGTATTCTAATGACAATGTTCTTGTTTTATTGTAATAGATGATGATCTTAACCTTTTTCTTTTGACAGTTGATGAAGTGGATGATGATTCTGTTGATGAGGACTTGAGTGGTGACAGTGACCTTGACTTTCAAAGTGAAGAGGTCAGTGTCCAGATATTTATAAACCTAGATGGAGGTTTTCGACTATTCGGTATGTGCAGAGCTGCCAACCCTTACGATTTTGGCCTAAGACGTATGAAATCAGCGTCTAAAATACGCCTTACGATTTCTCTAAATATTCTTCCAATTTCATTTTTTGCGTTCAAAGTTTGTAATGCCGGTATTTTCATAGCTGGCAGTCTATAGTTTCTACTATTATAATATATTCATAATTCTTATACCGCTTGCTTGTATTATCGTTTCGGTTTCAGAAGGCCGATCACATTCATGTCAATGTTTTAAAGTAAACAAAATGGAAACATGCCTCAGATTGCATGTCCATTTACAAAACATCTTCAGCAGCAGGGGGCCTAGGTGGTCCCTAGACCTTGCCTTACTATTTGTCATTTAAGAATGTTGGCAGCTCTGTATGTGTCCTGAATAACGAGGGCTTCATATTTTAGCGATTCTAGCACAAGAATACGACAGAATTTGAATAACAAATGGAAAAGATAAACAGTAGTAATTGATCCCCCAAAAATACATTACTGTAAACCAACTATTAATGCATCATCTTTTATTCACAAATTGTCAATTTGAAATAAAACGGGCAATCAATTTTCGAAACTGAAGAACTGTTCTCTACCAAATTAAATGATTCATGGCGATTAATGTTCTAGAAGTAGAGAAGGTTGTAAAATTCGTGCATATTTCTCATACGTGAATAAAAGTTGGTTTACATTAACTACACATATCTGTCAAAAGGACTTAAAACCATGGATTTTAGAGGTGGGATCAGCTGCCCAGAAGAAGTAAGAATCCCTGGTTGGCCAGTGTGCATAATGTCACTAACTCTGGGACTTATTAAATTTCTCTCAATGTTTGAGCCTAGTGTTATTTGTCATTGAACTTATTTTCCTAGGGCATCATAGATTTAAAGAAAAAAAAAACATATTGATTGTATTTATAATAAAAATAGTTTATTATTATACGCATATTTTAATTATTAGTTTTTTCTCAGGAAAATGAAGGAAAAGAAGAACCGTACTCTATTGAAGCAGAGAGCAGGGTACCTTATACAAATAATGAATCACTGGACTCAGGGGGACATAACTCCCACACAACCACGGAAGTCAAACAAGAACCTAGTGACAGTAACTCAGAGGCTGGCAGTTTTACAGTGATAAATGTGAGTTCTTATGATGAAGTTTACCTTAAATCAGCGACAAATGATCTAGCTATGAAAATTTCATTCACATCTTCCAATATTTATTAAAGTCTATCATCTAACTTTCAGAATACAATGGGTACTGGTGAAGTGATGTGGAATCAAACTTTCCAAACAAAGCCAGCCAGTGTCAGTGAGGTGCAGACTTCACTACTGACCACACTGAAACACACAGTTATCACAAAACAGACTCAGAACTCCAGTACAACAGAATCACATCAAGGTCAAAGGTCACCACAATTTAGATTTAGTTCTGCACAGGGTGTGAAAAATGAAGACCCACCAACTGGCTTACTTAATCTTTACACAGAACAGAAAGGGAGCACCCTGTACATAAAGAAGGGAAACACTCCAAACTCTATTCTCGTATGTTCCAAGAATTCTGGATCATTCCAGCCAGCAACACTTAATCTACTCACTAAATCCGAAACTCAAAGTTCTTCTGCACTAGAGAGATACAGGGTCTTGCCAAATGTAGGTCCTCCTGCCCAAGTTTCCTGCCAACCTGTTTCAGCCTCTTCAAAATTAGGTCGGCCTCCTCGAGTTTCCTGCCAACCTGAATTAACCTCTCCAAAAGTAGGTCATCCTGTCCCAGTTTCCTGCCGACCTGTATTAACCTCTCCAAAAGTAGGTCAGCCTGTCCCTGTTTCCTGCCGACCTGTATTAAGCTCTCCAAAAGTAGGTCATCCCGTCTCAGTTTCCTGTCGACCTGCATTAAACTCCTCCCCTAATACGGCATTTTCAGTGATAAAAGACGGGCAGGAGCCATCACCTGCGTCAACAGTGATATTCATAAAAAAAGGGCAGCAGGGTACACCTGAACCAAGTGTTCCATCACTAAAAGGATACGATACAGTCCAAGCATTGAGTTCTTTGTTAAGAGAAAAACCTTCACCTCGGACAGGTGTGTCTTTGTTACAAGGACAGAATACACCTGTGTCTCAAGGACAGAATACACCTGTGTCTCAAGGACAGAATACACCTGTGTCTCAAGGACAACAAACACCTGTATCAGGTGCATCACAAGGACAACATACACCTGTGTCAGGAGCGTTACAAGGACAACATACATCTGTGTCAGGTGCATCACAAGGACAACATACACCTGTCTCAGGATCGTTACAAGGACATAATACACCTGTGTCAGGAGCGTTACAAGGACATAATACACCTGTGTCAGATTCATCACAGGGACAACATACATCTGTGTCAGGTGCGTTACAACATACATCTATGTCAGGTGTGTTACAAGGACAACATACACCTGCATTACATGGACAGATAACATCTATGTCATGTGTTTCAGTTTTACAAGGACAGACTTCCCCTGTAAAGGGATTTCCCGCCCCCAGTATTCCATTGTCAAAAGGCACACAGAATGGTCCACATGTTCCTCATTTTTTATTGATTAAAGGAGGGCAACATTCTCCTTCTCCGGGTGTGTCCATGATGACAAGTGGACAGCATACATCACAGGTCCCAGGGTTCCTATTGATCAGGGGAGGCAAGCAGACGTCACATGGGTCAGATTTACATGGTGAACTCCAGGGAGAACAAAAAGAAAAGGTATTGAGCCCATCATTAAAAATTTCTTTTTATTTTGATGTACTGTAGATCACTAAATTTTCACGACACCTTATTTTCGCGAGATAGTCATTGACTCTTGATTAGCGAGACAAAATTTTCGCGAGTTGTGGTTATTGCTCTATATATTCTTAAGAAAAACTATTATACACGAGAATTAAATTTTCGCGAGCACACTGTCTCGCGTGATTACGCGAAAATAAAGTTCTCGCGAATAAAAAGTGATTTACAGTACACAAACCCATATTTTTAGCTCACATAGGTGACGTTTTCTGATCAAAGTTTGTCTGTTGTCTGTCGACAGCTACGACAGCGTTGTTGTTGTCGTAAACTTTTCACATTTTCATCTTCTTCTCAAGAACCATTGGGCAAATTTCAACCAAACTTAACAAAAGTATCCTTGGGTAAAGGCAATTTAAGTGTTTTAAAACAAAGAGCCAAGTCTTCTTCCAAGGGGAGATAATTAAGAATACGTTAAAAAATGAATGGCATCTTTTAAAAAATCTTACTTTCAAGAACCACAGAGTCAGAAAAGATGAAACTCATGTGGAGGCATCCTCAGGTTGTGTACATGTAGATTCAATTTTGTTCAAATCAAGAAACCTAAGCGTAGGGTGGGGCCATAATGGGGGATCAGAGTTCAACATAGGAATACATAGGAATACATAGGAAATAGCTTTTAAGATCTTCTCAAGAATAGCAAAGCCATATGATAGTTATATATTAAAAGTATTCAGCAGGTAGTTTAGATTGAAATTTATTCAAATCATTACCCCTTGAGCAAGGGTGGGGCCATAATGGGTGATCAAAGTTTTTTGAAGGATAATATAATACCCCTTTGAAATCACTTTTATATTTAAACTTTTCAAGATGGAACTGATTTTTGCTTTTACCCAGCCAGTTGCTCAGGTGAGTGATGTGGCCCCTGGGCCTCTAGTTCAAGGTGGATGGGAAGGAAGGTTTCTTTTGTTTCCATCTGACAAATTGATTATAGTCACACACACACACACACAAATCCATAAATTTATAAATGGGTTCATGTTACACTGGACAAGACAGGTTTAGGTATTTATTACTACTAAGTTGGCATCAGGTAGAAAGGTGTATTATACAGGTAATATTGAGGTAGATGAGATCTCAAAATACAAACACAAGCTTGTGATAAAGTTCATGTTTTCTGCCAATTCTCATGCATAGAAAAAACACATCTAAAATTTCTGTGAACTTAGACACTAGATGGTACTAGTAATTATGCCCGTTTCCTATCTTAGGTCAAAGGTCACTTACGTGTGATATTCAAACATGTCTTAGAATTCATCAGTGTATTTATAGAAAGTTAGAAACACATGTGACTCATCTGACTTTTATAGGAAACGAATGAGATGGTTGCAGAAGACATTGGAGAACTTGAAATGGGCAGGGAGGAGAACTTATCACGAGAGACGGAGTCATCAGGTGAAGAATCGTCGAAGGATTGGAAGTCAAGAAGGTAAGTGTCACCGGGTTCACAAGTGCATGAAAGTCAGTCAATATATCGGGTCTCAATAGCTCAGTTGGTTAGAGCGCTGACACGGTACGCCAGAGGCCCTGAGTTCAAGTCCCGGTTGAGACTTGACTTTTCACCACCTGTGACATTTGGCGCCCAACGTACAAAACCCACTATTTTCTTGGAACATGCCTTACAGCATTTCCTTAACTCGTAGAATTCGAGGACGAATTTCTAAAAAGAGGGGGAATATGTCACCGGGTTCACAGGTGCGTGAAAGTCAGTCAATATATCGGGTCTCAATAGCTCAGTTGGTTAGAGCACTGGCACGGTACGCCAGAGGCCCTGGGTTCGAGTCCCGGTTGAGACTTGACTTTTCACCACCTGTGACATAAGTCACCCTCATATAATTGTGTATGTTTAATTGAACGTGTAAACCTGAAAGTAGTATGCATAACTATCATCCTTTTCTGTTGTTAACATTCAATATCAAATAATGATATTTTAAATTGCAGGAAGAGAAAGAGCCCAACGAGGATTCCTAGTGAATTGGCAACAGAGGACCAAGCAGGGTGGGGAACCAGTCTAGGGGATTCCCCGGGATCTGATAGTGAGGACAAACCTATCGTTAAGAAATCAAAGAGGGACGAGGACTCATAGTAAAATAAATAGGAAGAAATAAAATGTACACCAGTCAAATTATCCGGGAGTTACAGAGCTGGGCACCAGTAAATTACTCACAGGTAGTGAGGACTAGTCATATACATGTAAACCAAGGGAATATTGGCTGTTATCAAGTGGTTTGTCAGACAAGCTAATAACTTACAAGTGTGAACAACTGTTAACAAAGGACTAATGGATTATTTAGTGGTTTTATTAAGTCTGCCATATATGCATTGTTTTGTTTTTTTTACTTTTTTTGTTTTTAATAAATGATAAATTGCACATCAAGTTTTTCAAATCATTTCTCAAACAGTGCATGTAAGTGATTGCCTGACTGTTATTATTATAAAACTTGACATATTTTTGGCCCCATGTGTGTATTAAGTCAGCTCTCTCTCTCTGTTTATCTGCCATTTGCCATTGGTAGAGGTAATGGGAAATTAATTACAAAAAATGTGGGATTTTTTTATGTTGACATACACTTCTGTTTATAATATATGTTTCGCATCTTAAATAATATGGTGACCTATACATTTTTTGCAATAATTAGAAAGTTTTAAGTATATTAACTGAAAATAAATGCAGTTTTTATACTTTGAACCTATAAAATTGTGAGGATGGAGTGACCTTTAATAAATGTACTGGTGCATTGCTGCGTTAAAACCTGTGTGTTTGTTGCTGTGTTGGATATACATTAACTGGCGGAGGGCACATAATGCTGCATAAGGAAAAGGAAGTTGATGATTTATGAATTAAAGTCATCACATTTATAAAATAAAGGTTTGGATTCTTTTTTTTCAAGTAAAATATCCAAAAATGAAACTGATGTGTCAGACTCTGTGGTACTTTTAGGCGGGTATCCAGAATTTTTTCAATTGGGTCATCTCCAGTAAAAAAAAAAAAAAAAACCAACGCAGTGAATAACGTATTTCCGGAGGGGGTGGGGGCATACCTAGAATACTTGTACCCTGATAGAAACCTATAGTATCTTTCTTATACCGGTGCCGTATAACTCTATTTTTCAAACTTGAGAAATGGTACAATCTGCTTGACATAAAATATATACAGATTAGTTATAAATATACATGTGCCTTAAATTCGGAGTGAAAAGTAGTTATAACGGACCAAAGCTGGAAAATACAGAAATATTCTCCCAGAAAGTGAGCAAAAAATATCGCGCTGTAAATTGCACCTTTTTTTGCATTATGGGATCAGCAGCGTTACGGTCAAAGATAAATATATAAAACCATAGGGCTGTAGCTAGATCTGCAACTACTACAGATTATGCCCCAAAACACCTGATTTGACCAAGCTTAAGTTATAAAGCATCATTAAAGGAATATATTTCTCAAATTAGATAAATCTGTGCATGGTATTTTTTTTTATTTACTAGATCTTATTCTTAATTATCAGACTAAGTAAAAGAAATTAAATATTTCAATTTTCACAATTAATTAAAACTGGTTTATATATACTCGATTCTCATTATATCGCGGGTTCCATTATATCGCGGTATTTTCCAAAAAATTAGATTCATAGCTCATATCCTTTTTGTTGAAATATATATCTATCTGTAGTCTGAATGTAGTTTTTTGTGATGATTAAAAAGTATGGAACATGCGTCGGAAGTTTTTAAATTCAAATAAAACGTAATTTTAAAGATTTTCGTTTCCAGTTTTAATTAAATTTAGACCTCTAAATTTAAAATCTAGTAAAAATCCATAATAAAGTTCATGTTTTGAAAGTCTTTAGTTTGTATTATTGTTCATTTTATGTAGAATTACATCGTGAATTTAAAAATAAGAATTAAAGTCCGTGCCAACAACGTTTCCATGTTTTCCCATACCGCGATACTAGGAGACCTTCCAATTTAGGAGGTAAATAATACTCCCGGTTTTAAAAATAGATTACAAATTAAACGATGCATGTTTGGGAAATAATTTGTCACTATAAAGTTTGGCCATATATAGTTTGGTGTATGGTTATCCTTTGATGAAAGTTAAAGTAAAAACTTGGAATAACACTTTTTTATGCAAAAGTTTTAAGTACCGCGATATAATGAGACACCAGTATACCTATATATTAAAAAGTAAAGAAAATATCAAAATAAGATACTCCATGTCATTTATTTACAAATAGGTCGAAACAATGTGGACCGAATTAATCCAGTGTCGAATTTGTTGTTAACCCGATCCCGATTGTAATTTCTTAATTTCTCCTTGACGTCCAAATCCCCTTGAAACACTGACATCCATTTAATTAGCGGTCTTATTATTGATTTGTTCTTTGTCTAATGGATAAGGAAAACACTTCCATTTCTTTAAAAGCAATTTAAAATCTTAAACCGAAAGACATATAAAATAAAGCCCGGTAAAATGTGCGTTATTGTTCATCACTAATATACCTTTTCTAAATCGACCAATCAGACAAAAGGTGGGCGGAGCTATCACCTTGGTTGTTAACATTCAACATGGCGGACAGAATAGTGGACGCTGCAGAGCAGGGTATGCAGGGATTTCTTGGCGACCAATATACTGGAGCACACACAAAGAGGCTTATCAAGGCCGCTATTACTGCATTTGATGGGTTTTTAATCCAGAAAGGAATACAGCGAGATGTGATCAGTGAATTATCAACCGCAGAAGTGAACGACCTGTTAAGAACATTTTATTCCGAGATGAAGAAAGCAGACGGAGAGAGGTACGCTAAGAAGTCAATGATATCCCTCCGTTACGGGCTGCAGAAATACTTTCTGAAGCTGAGGAAGGAAGATATAGTCACAGATAAAAAGTTTTCATCGAGTAATGCGGTGTTCAAGGCGTTGATTAAAAAACTAGAGGCAGACGGAATCGGGGAAACGAAGCAAAAGATCCCCATTTGTCCCCAGGATATAGCAAAGTTGTACAGCACGGTGTTTAATACCGATACGCCACAGGGGCTGCAAAATAAGACCATGTTTGAGTATCTGTATTACTTCTGCAAGCGGAAACGTCAGAGTCTAAGAGAGCTGACAAAGGGGGATTTTATCATTTGTGTTGACTCGGCAGGGAGGGAATTCGTCACTGTAAGGGAAAGACCGACACAGAAATCGATACGAGGCGACAACGGTGACCCAGGCTCCTCTAAACAAACCAGGATGTATGACCGTCCAGGTAAGGATATCTATTCATTTAGTTTTTATTTTTGATCGGGTTCGAAATTGTAAAATAAAAAAATTATAATCGACATGAGAAAATAAGAAAAACAGATTCGATCCGAATGTATTATCATGGTCGTGATTATATGATTGAATGATTCAACAAACAAAACACAAAAATATTATATTCACCTGAGCCAAGTCATTCAGATGAATATAACTTTTATTTTTCTGTGCATTAAGCTAAAAATAGATATGGGGGAAAACATCGGTTATATTTATGATTTTCGTCCAATGAAATTTCGCGTCTCTCGCTTCCTTCGGCTAGGACTTCTGCAGACGTTAGGCGACTCAGGAAAGATGGCGAGATTCGCATCGCTTGAAGAGGCCCAGTTAGAAAAACTCGTGAACGACAGAGATGCAGAAAACACCCAGCGGTCCACAAGATCGGCTGTCAAAGTCTTCCGTGGCTATTTAACAGAGAAAGGCCTCGCCCCCGATTTCGAGTTGCTGGGACCAGAGGAGCTAGATTCTCTTTTGTGTAAATTTTATGCCGAAGCCAGAACAGTCGGCGGAAAGCTTTATAAACGTAGCACTCTATTTTCCATTAAACATGGTCTCAACAGACACCTCTTAGTGAATTCACCAGCCTCTCTGGATATCACCCACGGAAAGGATTTCATCAAGTCACAACTAGCATTCAAAGCTGCTACTAAAGACCTAAAACGCAATGGGATGGGAGAAATCTCCCACTACCCCCCTATAGAAGTCAGTGATTTGAGACTTATGTACCAGTATTTTGATCTACAGGATAATGTTAAACTCCAGGAGAAAGTCTTTGTGGATGTCATACTGTATTTTGGACGCCGCGGTCGAGAGAATTTACACAAGTTAAGGACCACAGATTTTGTCACCCGGCGTGATTCAGAGAGTCGACTGTACATTGATTTAGAGAAAGGGAAAGATGTGCAGATCCAACAGACGGATACCAACCCAGCCGAGGGAAAAATGTACGCGATGCCAGGTTTGTACGATATACTGTAAATCAATTAATTTGTGAGAACTTTTTTTCCCATATTTATATGAGACTGTTTGCTTGTATAAATTGCAAAAAATTAATTTCTTTAAAATAGAAATTTCCATTTATTTATTTTTTTAGATAACCCTCTTTATTGCCCAGTGACATCTTTTTTGGAGTACAAGAGACGACTAAATCCAAACTGTGTACGATTCTTCCAAAGACCAAAACGCAGCCACGAGCATTGTCACCTGTGGTACGACAATGTGGCTATGGGTCATAATACCTTAGGGAACATGATGGCAAAAATTTCCCAAAAAGCAGGGTTATCTCAGAGATATACGAACCACTCTCTCAGAGTGACGCTGCTTCAATCCCAGGATTCCACAGGTTTGTTCAGGGCCGCCTGATTATAAGTACCGTAGCCGACAGTTTATGTGTATCAGGAACTTATAAATACTGCCTCGCTACTCAGCTTTAGCTTTTCTATAGTGATGCAGTAGAGTCTCCCTATATTTCAGGCAAGTTGTCTTGAGCAACGGCTAGCCTAGCCTGGTCCCCTGGCTCATCCTTACCAAGGCAGGAGAGCCAGGTGGATTACATTCTATGCTTTCCTTTGATTGGTCAGAACAATGCGCGCTAAATCCGTGGTTTTTGAGTCGTTGCCATTAACCACGGAAATAAATATCGACGTAACAATGACACATTACGTCAACGACGTAGAAAAATACGACGTCACAATGAACGTAATCACCGGAAGCGCAGCCATATTGAACGTCACAATGGGCTAGGATTCAGGGCAGATTCGCCCTGAATCCATTGTACTCCACCTGGCCCTAGTGACGCGGAGTATACGAAGCAAAACAGGGACAGGGAACCAGGCTACGGCTAGCCTGGTTGACCCTTGGATGGGTGACCATATTAATAGAGTATATTACATGTAACTATATCTTTGTTTTGTATAAGAGAATATTGAAAGAATTTGAATCATTCAATCATATACATTAAGTACATTTATCATTCATTGGTGTGACAGTGTTAGCTCAAAATGATGATAGGGAAACTATTAAAGTGTCCTGCATTCATATGAGTCTAACACTCTTAGTGAATACACTGCAGTTGCGGATTCAGAAATTGAAGTTAGAGGGGGCGCCAAAAGTAGGCAAGGGGTCTGCGGGCTGCCTTGAGGCCCCGAGTGGGTCCAGGGCAAAGCCTTGGTGGGGGCCAAGGGGGCAAAGCCCATGGAAGCTCTTGGGTTCTAGAGATTTTGTAGGGTAACAATGAGGTCTACCAAGTTCAAGTTGACATTATTACATTTTGTAGACGAAACTGTGACTTATAATGCTAATTTTGACAAATTTAGGAGGGGGGGGGGGGGGGGGGCGCCCCCCTTAAATCCGCCACTGCACTGTACTTTACTCCTTTGGTAGCCAAATCATCATATTGACCCGAGAAAGAGTTATGTCTTATGATCTGATTTTTTTGAGTTGGCTCGCGTAGCGAGCTACTCCCTGTCGACATAGCCGTTTTCAGAACTGTAAAATTTTGCACGCATTCATCAAGGTGATCCATACGCCAAATATAATAGTTCTAGCAAAAAATGCTTTGGTTTGAGTGATTGTATAAACTTAAGAGGTAAAAACTGTATAAAATATCATACTGTTACATCATTTATGCCTTCATGCTTTTAAAGAAATTTTTGATTAAATACCTGTATGATGTACAATTACTGTGTATGAATATATGTTCAAGCATGTTAGGCTGATCTAATCTTCCCATCTGAAGTGTATTTATAATTGACCTAGAATAATCCCTAACAAAAACACCTGCTGCTCTCATTAGCTGCAGCTAGTTGTTGTTGAAATCTATTTTTAGAATCCAGATTTGCTGTGGGAATCTTTAACCTAATTATTCCATAACACTGACCACTTCAGCTAATGTGCTGAAATTCATTATAGAATCCAGTTACAAAATAATACGGAAGCCCATTAGTGCCAACCTGTATTTATAAAATAAAAGCAATATACGCTTTATTTATGAACCGAACATGGATCAGACATATAATATTTAATCTCTTAACTCTTAAGATGCAAAATAAACTGAATATATTAAGGTATGGTGCCCAGATGTATGAAAAAGCTCAATTGACTCGAGCGAGTCAACTCGCAGGCCCTTCAGGCCTTTGATTATTGGTTAAATATGACATGTGACTACTAGCTATATTTCCTTGCCTGGGAGTTGAAAATTTATTTCCAGTGATCATTCAAAGCCATGTGGTTATTGAAATATCCTGTTCATTTCAGCTTGAGGTTGGTGTATACAGGGTGTCTTTCTTAAATGTCTAGCCTAGGAATTGATTTTTCCAGTATCTTGCAAAGAATCAAATGAATGAATTTTTTTCTTAAAAAGAGGTTGCGAGATTTGATATTTCAGATGTTTACATTAAAATATGTGACCCATAATGCCCATTATAAACCCCCCCTTGCCAGATGCAGAAATCTAGCCAATACTGAATAGTCACATGTTAAGCTTAAACCAATGAAAAGCAACAATTACAGTATGTAATCGCCTATAAGTCAGATTTTTGGGAGTTAATTTCTGGTATAAAACTCTGTGTCTGTCTTATAGGCGAGCTATAAAATGAATGGTATTAATATTAGGTCAGTCCCTATGATATATAGAGAATATTACATACTAAAATCCATATCATATGTCATATCAGCCCGAGTGGCCCCATATCAGCCCGAGGGCTGATATGGGGTCCGAGGGCTGATGTGACATATGATATGGATTTTAGTATGTAGTATTCTATTTATCATATATTTAAAACACTTAATATGCAAGTTCACATATGGTCATTGATGAATATTTCGTGCTTGGTTGTGACATTTCTCTCTAAAATCTAATAAAGCCTATTTTAGGTAACTGAAAAAAATTAAGACCATAAATGTTATTAAAGAAAGATTTATTATGAATATTAAAATAAAATCTTAGTAAATTGACTTTTAAACGTTATACAAACGTTACTTCGGGTTTGATATGGATTTTCGGCCCGCCGGTCCGATACATGATATGGATTTTCGGATCGGTCCGTGATATGGGGTATTGTGAGGTCACCCGTATCACACCGTGCAGAATTGGTGTATTTATTACTAAGTATATGATAAATAAGGTTATTAAATACAACCGACTTATAGGCAAGTATATACGGTAGTTTTTTGGGGGGGAAAAAAGTAAATAATCTGTTCACAGGGAAATTTTCTCCCCTGTTTCATTCTGTATGTTTTGCCTTTGTCACGTGGGCAAATTTAAACGAGGCAAATTTAAAAAAAAAAACGTCTGTGTGATTTCTTTTAATTAACAGAATTAAAACTGGGCCATCAAAATTGTACTGCTGGGTGGAAATAACCCTAGATTGTTTGTGTATTGTTTGTTTGTTTGTGTATTGGTTGTTTGTTTGTGTATTTCAGGTGACCCGTCCTGCCCGGTGTATTGTTTGTTTGTGTATTGTTAGTTTGTGTATTTCAGGTGACCCGTCCTGCCCGGTGACGTCTTTTAAGAAATATATCTCCAAGTTACATCCAGACAACCCAAACTTCTGGCAGCGAGCCAAGAAAAGAGTCAGAGACTCAGACGGGCAGTGGTATGATAAGGCTTCTTTAGGGAAGAACACCCTCAACTCGTTTATGTCTACCTTGAGTGAAGAGGCGGGGCTTAGTCAGAGATATACCAACCACTGTATTAAGACCACCAGCGTCGCAGTGTTAGACAACCAGGCGGCCGAAGTAACGTCCCACAATTCCAGACTGGAGGACCAGAGGAAGAGGCAAATGTCCGACATTCTGTGCCAAAATATTCCGTCTGTATCCGCCACGACTGGATTCCCGAATATTGCTCCTTCATCAACTCTGACTCACACAAACTCTTGGTCTGGAAAAGACGATCATTTCACCGGAATGAACGAGTACAGGAATTTGCTGGTGGGCGACGCGGCCAGTGCATGGAAGCGTCTGATTGGACGGTTTTACTGGCTCAACGATAGCGACATCGCCAAACATCTGATTGAGGTTCATGAAATCCACTGCCAGGGATCTTGTCCCCTAGAGAGGTATGTAATGCACAACTGAACATTAAATTTCTTGAACCTAAATTATTGCTGTATGTTAACATTTCTGAAATACTTTCTTAATTCAGAAATAATGATAGAGGTAATTTGTTGATTTTATTTCATTGATAAAACATTAAAAAGGGTCAATGAGGCACCCTTGGAACAAATGAGATAGGGCCTGAGAACCAAGAAATTAATTTTTTATGGCCTTATTTTGATGTTTTTTTATTCTTTGTAGAACACAGGATACACCAAACTCAGGATCAGCGATCTCAAGCAAACAAGGTAAATCTGTAAACCAACTTTTATTCGCATGCGAGAAATTTTCGCAAAGTTCACAAGAGTCTCGTAATCACAAATATTTCTCGCAGCGAACCGGTTCTTAAAGTGTATGGGTCTACTAACTACAGGTCCAACAAGAGGCCCAGGGGCCACAGTGCTCACTTGAGAACATCGGCTAAGAAAAAGCACATATCAGATCAAAACTGAAAGTTTATTGAGGTGGGGGGGGGGGGGGGGGGGGGGGGGGGGGGGGGCTTGAATTTTACCTCCGTCCCCCCACCCGGGGTTCATGATTTGAACAAACTAAAATCTACATTACCTGAGGATGATATCACTAATCATTGCTTTGAAGTACTTGAAAAGAAGATTTTACAAGGTATCCCTATATATCCCTATGTAAAACTTGGGTCAGCCGTTTTGGCCTAGTTTTGGGGGTCATGATTTGAACAAACTTGAATCTACACTACCTGAGGATGATTCCACATGAGTACATCTTTCCTGACCCAGTGTTTCTTGAGAAGAAGATTTTTAAAGATTTCTCCTATATATATTCCTATGCAAAACTTGGGTCGGCCATTTTGGCCGCATCCTAGCCCAGGAGGTCATGATTTGAACAAACTTGAATCTACACTACCTGAGGATGATTCCACATGAGTTTCATCTTTCCTGACCCAGTGTTTCTTGAGAAGAAGATTTTTAAAGATTTTTCCTATATATTCCTATGCAAAACTTGGGTCGGCCATTTTGGCCGCATCCTAGCCCAGGAGGTCATGATTTGAACAAACTTGAATCTACACTACAGTACCGACCAGACCCAACCTGACACATAGCAGTCCCAGAGCAGTCCCGGGGACTGCTTTCTGGGACTGCTAAAGCAGTCCCACAGCGGTCCCAGAGCAATCCCATAGCGGTCCCACAGCAGTCCCACAGCAGTCCCAGAGCGGTCCCAGCGGTCCCAGAGAGCAGTCCCAGCAGTCCCAGAAAGCAGTCCCAGCAGTCCCAGTGGGCGGGGTTTATTAATTTAATGGGCGCAGCTAACTCAGAAATGAGATTTGCAATAAACAATGGCATTATAAAAGGCAGTAGAAATTGATTCTGGGTTGTATGCCAGGAATCCTTACATGTATGCGGAGGTCATTTATGAACAGTACGCGCATAGAAACAAATTGAATTAATATTTATGGAAGGAAGAAGCTTCACGCGTACATGTATATGTATGAATTAAACTGAACATGAATATTTAATCACAATTATCGGGTATATTAATAATTCCGAATCAATTTTTTATTATCTGTGATTAATACTCTTTCCCATATTTATTTTTTATACAGAAAAGTAAATGTGAATTAATTATTTTCCACCAGTAAGAATTAGGTTTAATTAGATCTCACCGTAATATGGCAAATTTCCATACCATCGGGATACTCAAAAGGAATTTTGCCAAGAATTATTTTTCAGTCATGATTATTTTTACTGACATGTCAATTTAATTATCATTAATTTCTCTATCTCATGACACTCAGTTTTAAGTGTTTTATTTGTAAATGTTAAAGTGTACATCTGTAAATCACCAGAATGGAACCCTTAGATTATGTTCAAAATTAATTAACCCTCAAAGAAATTCATACACATTTCATTTATCAATTCTATTTTTGCATTACGTACATGTACCGATAGATTGAAATTAGGGTCATTGTTGACCAGCATGTTCAATGATGCGAAACGCTGATACGTACACCCAAATAACATGCACAAAATTTCTGCCCTAAAGCGATTGAATCCACGGGTGTTGATACCATTTAACAAACATTAATCGGACAGCTAAACACAAGCAAAGAAAACAAAAAATAAATCACAATTCCCGGTATTTTCAACTGTTTATTTATAAAATAAATCTTCTCTTTTGATAACTTGTAAATAAATTAAAAACTACGGGTTATTCATTAATAAATTTCCCAATGATTATTCACATTGTTTAAGTTATGGAAGAATGGTAGCATAATTTTATTTCCTGGACATTTAATAAATTGTTAGGCTTTATTTGAGGGTTGCATTGAATATTTTTTTAAGCATGGTACTCGTAAAACATTCAGCTTTTCAAATCAAAATCCTATATCTAACTGTAATGATTATTTTTAAATAGTGCCAATGCAAATTTTGAGTGCACATAATTTTACATAAATTAAAAATAGGCCTACATAT
Organism: Saccostrea glomerata; assembly: GCA_003671525.1. Classification (NCBI taxonomy): domain Eukaryota; kingdom Metazoa; phylum Mollusca; class Bivalvia; order Ostreida; family Ostreidae; genus Saccostrea; species Saccostrea glomerata. Next base: position 93,344 of record PRKT01000814.1, read on the forward strand.
AGATATTTTTTCTAATAAACCTGTAGTTCATTTTTAGGGATAAAAATCTTCTCCTGACTTCTTTATTTATTAATTAACTTTATTTAAAAAACTACATTTGAGTAAATCTACAGTCTCTGTAAATACTAATTAATTATAATAACCTCTACTTATCAAAAGATTGTAAGAAATCCTTGCTTTTTTACTAGATTAAACTCCTGTCTGCTGCAAGTAAACAAAACAACTGGGAGTCTGCAAATTCAGAATACACAGGGGGCGGAGCTATCATGTCACTCAGAACCTTTTTCACACATGAGTGAACAAAGCAGTCCCAGAGAGCAGTCCCAGGGACAGCTGGGACTGCTGGGACCGCTGGGTCTGCTTTTTAGAGCAGTCCCAGAGCAGTCCCACAGCGGTCCCAGAGCAGTCCCATAGCGGTCCCAGAGCAGTCCCACAGCGGTCCCAGAGCAGTCCCGGGGACTGCTTTCTGGGACTGCTTGGGTGTCAGGTTGGGTCTGGTCGGTACTGTACCTGAGGATGATTTCACATGAGTTTCATACTTCCTGGCCCAGTGGTTCTTGAGAAGAAGAATTTTAAAGATTTTTCCTATATAATCCTATGTAAAACTTGGGTCGGCCATTTTGGCCCCACCCTAGCCCCGGGGGTCATGATTTGAACAAACTTGAATCTACACTACCTGTGGATGATTCCACATGAGTTTCATCTTTCCTGGATAAGTGGTTCTTGAAAAGAAGATTTTTAAAGATTTTTCCTATATCTTCCAATGTAAAACTTGGGTCGGCCATTTTGGCCCCACCCTAGTCTCTGGGGTCATGATTTGAACAAACTTGAATCTACACTACCTGAGGATGATTTCACATGAGTTTCATCTTTCCTGGCCCAGTGGTTCTTGAGAAGATTTTTTTTAAATGCCATTAATTTTTCTCTAATTCATAATTATCTCCCTATGAAAAGGGGTTAGCACTTCATTTGAAGAAACTTGAATCCCCTTTACCCAAAAATACTTTGTAGCAAGTTTGGTTGAAATTGGTCCAGTGGTTTTTCATCAGAAGATGAAAATGTGAAAAGTTTATGAGGACTATGACTACGACAACTACAGACAGACAACGGACAAATTTTGATCAGAAAAGCTCACTTGAGCCTTCGGCTCAGGTGAGGTAAAAAGGCTTGATCGCAAAAATTTATCTTCTGTGCAATGTCCTGACACATTGTCTATTTCAACACAAAATTTTGACCCTCAATGCATATGATGCATGTCGGATTAGACAGGTTTCACTGTATTAATGAATTGAAGTGTTTTTCTTTCCCTGTGAAAAGTGATTTTTATTCCCCTGACTATTAAATTCTGATCACTTAACAGATATAGAAAATTATGCTTGTAAGGAAGGAAAATTTTCTGTCCATAAGACCCTTGCAATTCTTTATATGCATGTTTTATTGTACTCCCCTCAAGCCATAGAATTAAAGTGATATTTTATGTAGCCGCAGTTTTAAAACTTTATTTTGTTATTACAGTTCTAGACATGATGCCTTCTACAGACACTCACATAGGAAATAAGGATATCCTACTGCAGTTAGAAGGTACTGATGTGTATAGTTAACAAGTACAGCCGAATCTGGGTAATATCTATTAGGCTAATAAATGTACAGTGTACTGCAAATCACTTTTTAATTGTGAGAACTGTACTCTCACATAATTATTCATGATAGTGTGCTCTTGAAATTTTTTAATTCTTTTGTATAATTGTATTCCTCAGGATTATGTAAATTGATGCAAGGTTTCCTAATTTGTGTCAAGAGGGGAAAAAAACCATGCAAGTCGTATTTCTCTTTCCCAGAGTTGTTGCCCTTCTTGTGGATAACAGATTCTTCTTGCCTATTGTTTGGACTGTAATGTTTTTCTGTTCACAGTTGACGAGGGGGCGGAGTCCATTGATGAAGACTCGAGTGATGACAGTGACCTACAGGGGGATGAGGTACGTCACTACAGATGTGTGATAACTTAAGGAAGTTCTAAACAATGCACACCAAAGAGTTCTAATTGTAGGGTAGTTTTAAAGGGGGATGAGGTACAGTTGTATGTTACTACAGATGTGTGATAACTTAAGGAAGTTCTAAACAATGTACACCAAAGAGTTCTAATTGTAGGGTAGTTTTAAAGGGGGATGAGGTACAGTTGTACGTCACTCCAGATGTGTGATAACTTAAGGAAGCTCTGAACAATGCACACTAAAGAGTTCTAATTGTAGGGTAGTTTTACAGGGGAATGATATACGTTCCTACAGATGTGTGGGAAGTTAAGGAAGGTCTAAACAATGCACACCAAAGAGTTCTAATTGTAAGGTAGTTTTACAGGGGAATGATATACGTTCCTACAGATGTGTGATAATTTAAGGAAGCTCTGAACAATGCACACTAAAGAGTTTTAATTGTAGGGTAGTTTTAAAGGGGGATGAGGTACAGTTGTACGTCACTACAGATGTGTGATAACTTAAGGAAGCTCTGAACAATGCACACCAAAGAGTTCTAATTGTAGGGTAGTGAGTCGTGTTATGCTGTAATAGTGATCTGCACTTATAAATGAGATAGAAAAAATGGGGTTGTTTACAGTTAATTAGTGATAATTTGTATTAGATTAAAACATGCTTAACATTATAGAAGACCAAGAATAAGTAATTGAATTCATTATTTCTATTAAGATTTCCAATGAAAGTAAACAACCACGTTTCTGTTTATACATTGTCCATTGTCTTTGATCATTTTTTGATCACTTTTCCTGCAAAATTAAGGCAGGTTACCTATGTTGAAAATGAATAAATAATCTCAATACTTATCTTTATACAATATATTTTTTTCAAGTCCAATTCATTAGTGTTAAGAGCTTCCTTAAGTTTGTTTACTTTGTTTATTATAAAATCATTATATGTGTACCTGTACACAAGAGTTATGTTCCTTGAGAATAGAAATATTCAATTAGGGAGGGGAGGGGTAAGTGTTTCACAAACATGTCTTGCTGTGTCTTAACTTTGTTATGTACCAAGCTGTCTGTATATCTAATAAACCTTTTGTTCTTCTCTCCCAGGATTTTGATATCAAACAAGAACAGTTGTCTGAGGATGACACCCCGCCCACCTCACCGGGGTCAACCCACCCTAGAACTCGCCAAACAGCGCCATCTACCAGCATACACACAAATAATCCAGGGGGAGACAACCTCGCATTGACTGAAGTAAAACTAGAACCTATGGAGACCTTTTCCAGCAATTTTCCATTGGGAAATTTCACAGCTGACAAATCAAGGCCTCAAAAGGATCCAGTATTGACAAACACTGACTATTCTTTACCCCTCCCTTCTTCATCTCATTCCTCTGTGACAAGTAACACAGCTCCAACAAAGCCTTTTATACCAATGATAATACAGAAAGCTATGCAGGAGTCTGACAGAACTGGTACAGGTGCACCGAGAACGGCTCCATCTAGTGTGAATTTTGTTTATCCACTACTGAACACAGTGACGTCTAGTGTTAAACAAGTTCATCCACCCTCTTCTCAAAACTCGGCAGTAGCACAGAATATAAACCCAGTGACACTGCCAGCTAACATTATCAGAGCTCAGTTACCCCTTACAGTGAACACTCCTGCTAGTGGAAATGCAGTTAATCTACCTCCGAGTATACCCTACATTACCATACAGCGGGGGAACGCGCTATATCTACAGCAGGCTCCCTCACCTCAAGCCCTTCAGCAGACTGCCAATCAACATGTTCTGCCCAGGCTTCAGGTGCTACAGCAAGATCCCAGGCCACATGTGGTTCAACAGACCACCACCCCACATGTTCAACAGGCTACCACCCCACATGTGGTTCAACAGGCCACCACCCCACATGTTCAACAAGCAACCACCCCACATGTTCAACAAACCACCATTCCACATGTAGTTCAACAAGCCACCATTCCACATGTGGTTCAACAGGCCACCACCCCACATGTTCAACAAGGAACCACCCCACATGTAGTTCAACAAGTCATCATTCCACGAGTAGTTCAACAAGCCCCCACCCCTCAATCTCTAGCACAGACATTTTCAAATTTTGTCAACCCTCTGACAACTTCATTATCTCCACTAGGGGGAACTGTCTTTCAATCTGTGTCTCTGGCTTCAGAAGGATTCCCCACTGAGACAACCTCAGGACATTGTCTTCCTGTGGAGGAGAATTTAACAGACAGAGATTCCGTTAAAAGGACCCTGTCTGACAGTGATGAAGGACCGGGAACCAGTAAAAGATTAATTACTGTTAAAGAGGAAACAGAATCCGAGATGATAGGGGAACCAGTTTAACATTCCAGGTATCCCATTCAATTGCAAGTTCTAAGTCAATACTAAATTAAGTATTTGTTTTGTACATTATTAGCTCACCTGAGCCGAAGGCTCAAGTGAGCTTTTCTGTTCAAAATTTGTCGGTTGTCTGTCGTTGTTGTCGTCTTAGTCGTTGTCGTTGTAAACTTTTCACATTTTCATCTTCTTCTCAAGAACCACTGGGCCAATTTCAACCAAACTTGGCACAAAGTATCCTTAGGTGAAGGGAATTCAAGTTTGTTCAAATGAAGGACCACGTCCTTTTCAAAGGGGAGATAATCATGAATTTGTTAAAAATTAATGGCATTTTTAAAAAATCTTCTTCTCCAGAACCGCTGGGCCAGGAAAGATGAAACTCATGTGGAATCATCCTCAGGCAGTGTAGATTCA
>PRKT01000814.1:108807-218390 GCA_003671525.1 Saccostrea glomerata
GTTGGGGGGGGGGCTGTATAGATTATATAGTGAAATTACATGAATTCTTTGAAAATCTTTTTCTCTGCTCCTGGGTATTAAATAAACTAACTAAGTACATAGTTATGATGAGCAAGAGTGCCTCTATCAAAATTGTGAATTTTATGGCCCCAAGGTCAGAGGTTCTGGTGGGGGGGGGGCTCTATAGATTATAAAGTGAAAATACATGAATTCTTTGAAATTCTTCTTCTCTGCTCCTGGGTATTAAATAAACTAAATAAGTGCATAGTTATGATGAACAAGAGTGAACAAAATTGTGACTTTTATGGCCCCAGGGTCAGGGGTTATGGTGTTAGGGCAGGGCTCTATTGATTATATATTGAAAATAAATGAATTCTTTGAAAAAAATTATCTTCTGCTCCCAGGAATGAAATAAAATAACTGGTATTAAGCAGATGAACTACCAACTAGTATATAGTTATGATGAGCAAGGGTCCTAATCTTCCAGAATTGTGAATTTCAAGGCCCAGGGTCAGGGGTTCAATAAAGGAGGGGGGGGCTGTACTTATATGCTGAAACTGGATGAATTGTTTTAAATCTGCTCCTTGGTATTAATCAAATATTTTTGAAAAGCAAGGGTGCCTTTTCAAAAATTGTGCAATGTGTGGATCTAGGCCTAAGGGTCAGGGATTCATGTGTGATTGGGGCATTACTGATCATGCTGAATATTACTGATTACTTGAAATGCATTTTTTGTTCCCCTACCCTGCCAATGGGTATTAAGTAAACAAACTAAGCAACTGTTAGGTGTATTGTTATGATGATCAATGGTGCCTCTTTCAAAATTGTGAATGCCATAGCATCTGGATTAAAACATGAATCAAATTCAATCACTAGAAAGTTGTTGCATGATGCTCAGGTGACCTATGAGGCCCAGGGGCCTCTTGTTATTTATGGAGAGGACTTATAAAGACAGTACCTCCTGTCCAGACCTACAATGAATTTTTACAATAGATTTTTTTAAATGAAATGTTTTAAATAATTTGCACAGAATAAATCTGTAAATTGTTCAAAATGGATTTTTTTCTTTGATATCGTTAAAAACAATTTTAATTCATATCTGATAAATAAACAAAGATTTACATGTAACTTTAATAAGTACAATTTGTTATCCTGTAGAAAATGGAAGTAAAAGAAGATCCTTATTCTGACTCTGAAGATTACACCCCACAAAACTGTAGATCCACCTGTCAGTCTGATGAGTCAGGGGGAGATAATACACAAATAAAACAAGAACCTGTAGATAATTATTCTGATTCATTGAATTCTGTGTTAACAAGTGAGTCCAGTGAGAAAACCAGGGACGGACTTGAAACAGTAAAAACAGAACCAGGCACCTCCCCCGAGAGGGACAACAGTGGACCGAGGACTTCAAGTGCAAAGGCAAATCCAGGAGTTCATCCTTCAGTCCTCACACAGAATGTTCCTCAGAAGCCCACACTACTTACACAGCCAGTGATAAAGACAGCCATACCATCACACACTATCCCAGTCACGGCTAGTGTGCAGTCATCACACAATAACCCAGTCACGGGAGTAAATGTGATGTCTGTCCCATTAAAACTTATCAGAATTGGAAATTCTTTATATGTACAGAATAATTCTTTACCTCAAACAATGTTAGTGAATCCCCAGAATTCAACATTAGTTAATCCACTGAATTCCCAGATCCACGGATCTATTCCTAGGGCAACAAACTTTACAGTGTTACCAAATTTGGTTCAGAATGGCTACATATCGTCACAACCATATATTGTTTCACCAGCTAAAACTGTTCAGGTGCTCTCAGGAGGGCAGCAGATTATAGCAGGAGCACAACAGTCAACCTTATGTGCACAGCAACCTATAATAGGAGCACAGCAGCCTACTACATATACAATAGGAACACAGCAGTCTACATTAGGAGCTCAGCAGCCTATAGGAGCACAGCAGCCTACTACATATACAATAGGAACACAACAGTCTACAGTAGGAGCTCAGCAGTCTATAGGAGCACAGCAGCCTACTACATATACAATAGGAACACAACAGTCTACAGTAGGAGCTCAGCAGCCTATAGGAACACACCAGCCTACTACATATACAATAGGAACACAACAGTGTACAGTAGGAGCTCAGCAGTCTATAGGAACACACCAGCCTACAATAGCAAATCTACAGTCAATAATAGGAGCTCAACAGCCTGTAATAGGAGCTCAGCAGCCTATCATAGGAGCTCAGCAGCCTATAATAGGGGCACAAGAGCCTACATTAGGAATTCTACCGTCAATAGTAGGGACACAGCAGCCTATATCAGGACCACAACAGGTGTCATCAGGGATGGTTTCTGTCAAAGAAGAGGAACTGATTGATAAAGATCATAAAGGGGAACACAGAAAGGTTGAGTTATGTTACATAAAAGTTCACTTTTAACTACTGGGTATATGATTTAATCTTATAAATTCTAAAGTAATTAAAACTGATCAGTGACAGACTGTAATGCTTTTGTCAGAGTATACTGTTAGGTAACACCATCTTTCTAATTATCAGTATAAAAACTGTTTTCAGGATGAAGGGCAGGGGACCAGTAAAAGGTTTGCTGTCAGGAAGGAAACTAAGACTCAAGAAGAGGACCAGTGCGAAGCACTTCACAATGATGGTAAGGCAATCAAAAAAAAAAAAATTAAGACCACACCAATTTTCTATTTCAGAATTTTTCAAATCAAACAAACAGTTTTTCAGGTTTAGAAATTAAAAAAATATAAAGTAAAACTTGTCTAATCCAGATGTTGCATAATCAGAAATCTTGACTAATGAAATCTAAACTTGAAACACCCACCCCACCCCCCTGTTCAGTATATATCATTCTTCAAAATGTTGATGTCTTACCCAGAATGTTGTGCCAGTTTCTCTGGACTTCAGACAAGTTTTACTGCATTTTTCCTTCTTTTTTTTTGGGGGGGGGGGGGGGGGGGAGGGGATGTCCAAATATACAGTCAAGTTTTACTGTATTTTTTCATGTTTTTAGATGTGACAGAAGATGCTGAAGTCTCATTCCCAGAAAAAGCTTTATCCAGAGGGCGCTTCAAATCTCTGTCTCTGAGGGAAATCCGGGGGTACCAGGAGGTCAACCAAACAAAAAGCACCAAGAAACAGACGCGCTGGGCCACAAAGATCTTAAATGGTAAGAATCAAGTAACAAACGTGCTGGGCCACAAAGATCTTAAATGGTAAGAATCAAGTAACAAACACGCTGGGCCACAAAGATCTTAAATGGTAAGAATCAAGTAACAAACGCGCTGGGCCACAAAGATCTTAAATGGTAAGAACCAAGTAACAGACGTGCTGGGCCACAAAGATCTTAAATGGTAAGAACCAAGTAACAGACGTGCTGGGCCACAAAGATCTTAAATGGTAAGAACCAAGTAACAGACGCGCTGGGCCATTAAGATCTTAAATGGTACATGTAAGAACCAAGTAACAGCCGCGCTGGGCCACAAAGATCTTAAATGGTTAGAACCGAGTTACAGACGTGCTGGGCCATGAAGATCTTAAATGGTAAGAACCAAGTAACAGACGTGCTGGACCACAAAGATCTTAAATGATAAGAACCAAGTAACAGACATGCTGGGCCACAAAGATCTTAAATGGTAAGAACCAAGTAACAGACGCGCTGGGCCATGAAGATCTTAAATGGTAAGAAACAAGTAGCAGACGTGCTGGGCCATGAAGATCTTAAATGGTAAGAACCAAGTAACAGCCGCGCTGGGCCACAAAGATCATAAATGGTAAGAACCAAGTAACAAATGCGTTGGGCCACAAAGATCTTAAATGGTAAGAACCAAGTAACAAACGAGTTGAGCCCCCAAGATCTTAAATGGTATGAACCAAGTAACAAATGCGCTGGGCCATAAAGATCTTAAATGGTAAGAACCAAGTAACAAAAGTGCTGGGCCATAAAGATCTTAAATGGTAAGAACCAAGTAACAAACGCGCTGGGCCACAAAGATCTTTAATGGTAAGAAACAAAAGTGCTGGGCCACAAACATCTTAAATGGTTAATACACTGCTTTCCTTAATTAAAATATTCATTGTACATCATGACATTTTTTCATATAAGCAGATTTTTTTTAGCGAAGATTTAATTTGGGCATTATAAGCAAGGGTGCTGAGATTGCTAAAATTGCATTAGCTGCGTTTTATTTATTTCTTCTTTAGCAAGCATTTAAAATTGCTAAAATTTCTTCTCACTTAAAATAAAATACCAAATTTTAAAAACAATTCACTCAATATGCGTCTCAATAAAATTTCTACTTATACCGTATTTATATGCAATATCAAATAATCACTGTTCATCTTTTTCCTCTTATTTATAAAACAAATATTTTTTCATGTTCAAGTTATTGAAATATTTTTTTTTTTCTATCATTAAGACAATTTTTTTTTTGCTTCAATACCGGAAATCATGTGAAACTTAAAAAAACATGAGCTATAGCACTGAACTTGAAATACATACAAAAAAGTCATGTACTAATTTAGGGAATTTGGAGTATTTGATCAAGAAGACAAACAAAATTCTGTGCTCTGTCTGATAACAATAACTAGCTATAGCAAAGTATCATTTGTTGCGCACATACAGTAAAATTTGGTTATAATGAAGTCAATGGGACCTTTGACAGTACTTCACTATATCTGTAATTTGTTATATCTGTATAAGAAATTTGTTAAATTTATATAGCTGGGAATGAAATATCTGTGAATATCCATGTCTGTACTAATAAAAGGAGTTTTACTGTAATTCTGTTTCAGATTGGCATTTGGAGACGTACGGTGTCAGCATTGACATGGAGTCCATCCCAGCAGAGGAGCTCGCGGTAAAGCTGGAGAAATTTTACTGCGAGGCCAAACCACAGCACGATCAGAAGAACGAGGAGTATAACAAAAACACAATGAAGGCGATCCGCGCCGCCATCAACAGGCATTTCACTGACCTCGGATGGAACTTTGATATCGTGTACGACAAACAGTTCAAACTGGCCAACAGGAGTCTGATGGGCTTACTGCGGCATCGCATCGTGGAGAACACCATTCACTCCACCGTACGTAAGGAAATCATACCTAAATCCGATCTACACAAAATCTCTAAATACTTGGAGACAGCGTACATCTCGCCAGTTAACCTCCAAGTGTCCTTGTGGTACATACTGGCAGTGCAGTTTGTCAGGCGAGGCATCGAGTTCCACCATCAGCTGAACATTGATTCCTTTGACTTCAAGGTTGACGATACAGGGAGGGAATATGCCCGTCTCTGTCAAGAACCCCAGCTGAATAATAACCCAGGGGGCGGGGCAACTGACGAGAGATTACCGCCAGACACGCGTATGTACGCCACAAAGAATGCGGTCTGTCCGGTGACAATGCTAAAGTACTTCCTTTCAAAAACAGATGGTGAGGCCACTAAATTATTCAATCAATGTGAGAAGGACGCAGTGAAAAATCCCAGAGGCAATAAGATCTGGTACAATTCAAAGCCAGCTTTAAGAGATTCATTTAGAAAATTTCTGCCGAACATTTGTGAGAGTGTGGGGTGTAAGCGATACACCGCGTACTGCCTTCGCGTTACCATGAAAGCCAGGATGAATGAGTCGGGTTTTGAAAATCGTCATTATATATACAACCCGTCATGATTAAAGCCTCTTTCTCACTGACTGTGAAATGTGGTATGTCATGTCATACAATATTATGATGTATAGGCAGCAAGTGCACCTCTGCTGTGTGAATTCTGTTTACTTATCCTGATGTCAGAAAATATCCAATGATTGAGCTCTCTGACAATTAGTTCAACTTTATTGACTGACCTGCAGTTTCTTGGTTGTGATAAGCTGTCATAAAGGCTGAAGTTTTACCCGTTATAAGAAGAAATACAAATAAAAATAGACAAAGGGGAAAATTTTCATGGCTACAGTATGTAGTCATATTCAGTTTGTTGCATTATAATAGGGCTGGGTATTGGCCCAAGATTTCGTATTGCGATATATTGCGATATTTTTAACTGTATTGCGATATGTATTGCAATATTTTCAATGTAATTGGAATGGCATTTTCTTACAATGTTTACTTTAATTTACATGCAGAATGTACATAAGTATGATAAGTAACCAACACAGAAAAAAAAAATTTTGTTGATTTCATTTAAGTTATGCTCTGAAATGTTCCCACAAAACAACTTCTGTCTTACTCTTAGGCTTAATAACAAACTTTCAAAGGTCCATTTTTATATTTTATAAACAAAGATGACAAAATTCCTTAATCTAAGCATATTGCCAATATATCGATATTACAAAATCGTATTGCAATACGATATTATTTGTCATTGTATCGCAATATATTGAAATATCGATATTATTGCCCAGCCCTACATTATAATTATAAACATCTTATGTTTTCTGTGTTTTGTTTTTTCTGTGTTTTTAGCTCAGGCTGAGCCCACGGCTCAAGTGAGCTTTTCTGATCAAAATTTGTCCGTCGTCTGTCGTTGTTGTCGTCGTTGTCCTCGTAAACTTTTCACATTTTCATCTTCTTCTCAAGAACCACTGGGCTGATTTTAAGCAAACTTGCCACAAAGTATCCTTTGGTGAAGGAGATTCAAGTTTGTTCAAATGAAGGGCCAAGCCCTCTTCCAAGTGGAGATAATTATGAATTAATGAAAAATAAATGACATCTTTTAAAAATCTTCTTCTCAAGAATCACTGGGCCAGGAAAGATGAAAGTCGTGGAAGCATCCTCAGGTAGTGTAGATTCAATTTTGTTAAAATCATGACCCCCGGGAGTATGGGCGGGGCCACAACGGCTGATCAAAGTTTAACATAGGAATAAATAGGAAAAATCTTTAAAAATCTTTTCAAGAACCACTGGACCAGGAAAGATGAAACTCATGTGAAAGCATCCTCAGGTAGTGTAGATTTAATTTTGTTCAAATCATGACCCCCGGGGGTAGGGCCAGGCCACAACTGACGATCAAAGATTTACACTGGAATATATAGGAAAATTCTTTGAAAATCTTCTTCCCAAGAACCACTGAGCCATGAATTTCAAAGATAAAATTTATATGAAAACATCCAGTGTACCAGTAGATTCAAGTTTGTTCAAATCATGACCCCAGGGGGGTAGGACGGGGCCACAATGGACGATTAAAGTTTTCCATATGAATGAATACATTGGAAATTTTTTAAAATCTTCTTTTTAAGAACCACAAAGCCATGATTGGTCATATTTTTATGTAAGCATCCTCACGTAGTGTTGATTCAAGTTTGTTCAAGTCATGAACGGGCAGTAGGGGATAGGTAGGTTGGGCCACTATTGGGGATCAAAGTTTTGCCTAAAATACCAAGGATTTTTATGCCCCGCCATGAATATGGCTGGGGCATATAGTGTTTGTCATTTCCGTCCTTCCGTCACACTTTGCATTTAGCTCTGTTTAAAGCTAAGTTTCAAAGAAACTATCCAAGATATTTTCATCAAACTTCATATGCTGATAGATATAGATGAGAGATATGCAACTGCATCAACATCTTTTGACTTTGACCTTTCTTTTGACCTTGACCTCACTTTTCTTAAAATAGTGTTTAGCTCAGTTTTAAACATACCATTGAAGAGGGTGTTATCAAACTTCGCATGTTGATACAAACTTGCACAGATGATGCATCTAGGGATGAACACTACCAGACTTGCTTTGGATGCTGGATCTGACCTACATTTTCCAGATGAGTGACCAGGTTAAAGTTTTTGTAGCAGGTCCATTTCTAAGTAACTATAAGCCCTACTTGGACCAAACTTGCATGGATAATGCATCTAAGGATGGACACTACCAGACTTTTTAGCTCTTCTGAGCCAAAGGCTCAAAGAGCCAATGCTATGGCCATTTGTGCGGTGTGGGGTGTGCTTAAACTTTTTAGAATATGGGCCATAACTCAAGAACCCTTTGGCCAATCAGTACCAAATTTGTCACGGGGTATCCTTGGCCCAAGGGCTACCATATATACTCAAATAAGGGTTGGGACCCTTAAACAAGGGGAGATAATCAGGAAAACAAAACTTAAAGTACTGGTTGCTAAAAAATCTTCTTCTCCATAACCACCAGGCAGATTTTCACCAAACTTACATACAAGGATCAGGATATATCGAAGATTAAAATTTGCACGGGGAATTACCCTGGGGCAAAGGGCGTGGTCTCAAGGTCACTTCAAAGTTGACCTAAATTTACAATTAATAAAAACAGTGTATATTTTGCTTACTGTAAGGACTAGGATCATCAAATTGTGTTAAAAGTTTATGCATCTTACGACTTCACATCATGTTAACTCAAAAGTAGGTCACGGTGACCTACTTTTTAGATTTGGCGGGGATTTATTTTCAAATTGATTTGAAGGCATATTTTGGACACTTTAAGGCCTATGATCATTAAACTTTGTCAGTTGATGCATCTTGGGTCCTCAAACAATGTCAACTTAAAAGTAGGTCACTGTGACCTACTTTTTTAACTTTATGACTTATCCTTTTAAAAACATTACATGTAAATCCCATTTTTTTCAGACACTGGGAGGTTTAGAATCATCAAATCTTGTACTTTGATGCATTTTGGGACCTTAATAATATTAATGAAAAAGTAGGTCACTGTGACCTACTTTTTGAATTTTGCCGACATTGGTTTTCAAATTGTTTAAAACGCATATTTTGATTACCTTTAGACCTACGATCAACAAACTTGGTCAGTAGATGCATCTTGGGTGTTTGAAAAATGTTGACCAAAATGTAGGTCACGATGACCTACTTTCAACAATTTATGGCTATATTTAAGTATCTTAGGTATTTATTGGCTTAGAATCCTCAAACTTTGTGAGTGGATACATATTTGGTTTTCGGAGAGTAAGGACGAAAAAGTAGGTAACGGTGACCTACTTTTGACATTTTATGGCAATATTTCAGTATCTCCGGTACTTATTGGCTTAGAATCATCAAACTTTGTGAGTTGATGCATCTTGGGTTTTCGGAGAGTGACAAACAAAAAAAGTAGGTCAGGGTGACCTAGTTTTGACATATTATGGCTTTATTTCGGTATCTCCGGTACTTATTGGCTTAGAATCATCAAACTTTGTGAGTTGATGTATCTTGGGTTTTCGGGGGAGTTACGACCAAAAAGTAGGTCATGGTGACCTACTTTTGACATTTTGTGGCTATGATTAAGTATCTCAGGTACTTATTGACCTAAAATCATCAAACTTTGACAGTTGAGGCATCTTGGGTTTTCAGAGAATGTCAACCAAAAAGTAGGTCACGGTGACCTACTTTTGAATATCTCAGGTACTTATTGGCTTAGAATCATCAAAACTTTGTGAGTTGATGCATTTTGGGTTTTCAGGGGAGTGACAACCAAAAAGTAGGTCATGGTGACCTACTTTTGACATTTTGTGGCTATAATTAAGTATCTCAAGTACTTACTGACCTAAAATCATCAAACTTTGTCAGTTGAGGCATCTTGGGTTTTCGGAGAATGTCAACCAAAAAGTAGGTCACAGTGACCTACTTTTGAATATCTCAGGTACTTATTGGCTTAGAATCATAGAATTTTATCAGTTTAGGCATCTTGGATTTTTGGATAACGTCAACCAAAAAGTAGGTCACCGTGACCTACTTTTGACATTTGATGGCTATATTTAATTATCTCTGGTACTAATTGGCTAAGAATCGTCAAACTTTGTCCCGTAAGTGGACTTCCATAGGCTAGATTAGTGCGTAAACTTCTTTTGAATAAGCCCGCCCTTTCTAGGTCTGTGTCACGTGACACGGCGAGCTACATTTAGAACATAAACAAATAATGGCGTCGATGCTGACGAGAAAGCGAGGGAGGCCATTTGGAGGCAGATTCACGCCGGAAGAAAGGAAAGCAAGGAAGAGAGAACACTGGAGGCTGAGTTCCAAGGAAAGGGTCCACATCGGAGATCATGTCGCGCGGTGGAATCGACTGAAGAGGGCGCTGTGTTTTAAGTATAGCAAACAAGTAGCCGGCTATCTTCTGGACAGGTCTGTTGCAGACGACACCACTGTTACATAATTAGGGACAAATATGTGAACCAAATCAAAGGATTTTTTTGGTTTTTGTCGATGTTTATTCAATTTTTGTAGGCCCAATCGTTGAAAACTTTATATTTACTGATTTGTCCCTTCTGTTCATCTATCCATTAACTTTTAATGTAACTGGTTTTAACCGGTTTGGCCATGGATGTCATTCCTGCATTAACACTAGCAGACTGATTAATGTCACCTAAACATTGTAATCCTGTGAAATATGTGTGAGAAACACAAACAGTGAAAAAATGTAATCAAACAAAAACGAAAATAAAACAAACTAAGCCTAGTATTAACTATTTTAGAATTTAATAACCAAAACAAGTCAATTTCATGAATAAATAAACAAAGAAATATGAGTCATATTTGATGGATTCCTGTATTCATGGCTTAGAAATTCAGTTTTTGGACTTAAGTCTAGCTAGTGCAAAAAAACAACAACAACAAAATATTTATCAAAAGTTAGACTATTTTTTTTAATAAGACAATTTCTTTTTTTAAAAAAAAACATTGGATACTGAACCAACGCTTTCATAGTTTAATGTTATTCTAATTTTCAGATACGAGAATGATGAATATACACAGAAACTGATAGCAAAAAACAGTAAAATTTGTCACAAAAATAAAAAATCATCAAAAACCAACACCTTATCCACAGGGTCGCCAGCAGAATCTAACCGGTAAGTCTTATCATGTGGAAATAAATATAGGATCTCCCAGGTTTGTAGCTTGGATATGATTTTATCCAAAGTATTGTGTTTTTTTTATCCCCGAGCCTTAGTGAGGAGATAACTGCTAGGCCCTACGTTTCTCTAAAAAATGTTCAGGGGGAGGGATGTCACCGTGTTAACATCTGTCTTTACAAAAACTGATATGGATACTTTGTGAAAACTAAACACTTCTTTGAAGTATAGTTGAATCCACACTTTTCAAAAGTTATGTCCCTTGGCCGTCATCTTAGGGGATAAACCCATAGAATCCTGACAGTACCCTTTGTAGTTTTCAGGTTTGTAAGTTTGTCATTTGACTGAAAAAAATCATTGCAGAGGGTATACTGATTGCCCCATGTTGGGGCAACCCACACATCCAAAGAAAATAATTTAAACACAGTGGATTCATCATAGCCCTCCCAAATGTTTGGTAGCATAAACAGTCAGGGGCATAACTTAATTAAACAAGTTATTTTCAAAAATAACTCAAATGAGTTATTTTTTTATCTCAATGAGTTACTTCTCTTTGCCATGACCTACTTTTTCCCAACCTTAATAACTCAAACACGTTATTTTTCCAAAATAGCTTCAATAAATAAATAAATAACTTATTTAAGTTATTTTGTGTCAATTATTTTCTCCCTAACTTCACACCCCGTGCACCAAAGGATTTTGCTCAAACAAATGTTTGACTAAATATAAACCTTGCTCAATGCAGAAAAAGTGTTCAAAGTCTTGGGAAAAGTGGGGAATTTTTTTTATTTAATGATTAAAATTGGACATATACACCATGTGGATAAAACCACAAAATAAGGAGGAAAATGCTGTTTATCTCCATCTCCTCACCAATTCTCCATTGGAGTCGGTGAACTCCATCTAGTATTACATAATGGCATCCCAAAATGCAATGCAAATTGGCAGGAAACATGAAATTTCCAAGAAACCAATGTCCAAGTAGGATATAAAAATAACTTATTTAAGTTATTTTTCAAAAAAAAATTGTGTGTGTGAAATAATGTAAAATATCTCATTTGAGTTATTTTTGAAAATAACTTGTTTGAGTTATGCCCCTGACTGATAAAGAGGAGAAATGTGTTTCTTTCCCTTTTGATCTTTTGGTTGACCCCGCAAAGGGAAGCAACTTTTGTAAAGTGTGGATTGGTCTATATTAATCTTTTTTCTGCTTTTAACTAAATTCTTGCTCAATATCATTTATTTTACAAGGAAAGAGTTTTTACAAATCAAAGTTTTGATAAATTGGAAGTGTCGCAGAGGAATAATGTCAAAATCGGAAGTGCTATTGGTAAAGCACCTACCCGTGGATAAAGCATAGGTTTATCTTAGGGGTTTTATATCATCCACAAGTATGAGATAAATATAGGATCTCCAATGATTTGCAGTTGGATTTGATTTTTATCCAATGAGTCGTGTGTTTGTTATCCCGAGCCTTGGTGAATTTCAGGCTTGTTGAGATTGAAATGAGATCTGAATTTATTTACATGTGAACATTTAACATACTATGTTTATGTCTTTTGCAGAAGACAAAATGGGCAAAGTACTGACCATAAGAGGTCAAAAGAACAACATAGCAAGTTCTCAAGTTCTTTATGTAAGTCATTACAATGATAACATACTAGTTAGAATTAAGTTCTCAAGTTCTATTTACAAGTCAGTAAGAAGTTTTTAGTTAAGTCCCCATCATATATAAAATGTAAGATCCAATCAAGTTTTATGTGTAAGTCATCCCATCAAGTTAACTCTGTAGAAGTCCCCATCAAGTTGTAAGTTTACGTCCTTGTATTTCCTACAGAGAAATTGCATCGTAGGAGTGAAGAAATAATTTCTGACATAGAGGTTCTTAAAAGTTCTTTTTTTCTTTTACAATAGTTGACAATCCATCCCAGGACTCTGAAGAAAAAAGCAGTGATGTCTCACTTCAATTAGAAGGTACGAGACACAAAGGATACATCTATAAACTGTTATACCTGTAGAAAAACTTTTTGTCGTAGGGTCATAATTCTGTGGAATTTCTTTTTCTGTTTAATCAGAGGCCTTAAACGAATATTAAGTATGATCCAGATCAGACAAATTTTCGTGGAATAATTGTGACCACAAACATAGGGTAAATGAATACCATGCAGAATTAAAGTACATGTACTTCTATTGTACCTGTACAGTAATTTCACTGCCTATTACATGTTCAACAGTGAAATATTTAAAATGACTGGGGGCATCAGTACTGTTAGGGCAATATATTTTCATAATTGTTAACTTGTAGAGAATATTTACCCCAAATGACGTGAGCGATGCATTATTTATGTGATACTGTACATTCGTAATTATATGGAAGGAATTAATTACAGGTATTATGTTATTTCGCGAGAAGCATCACTCATGAATTAAAATTTCTCTCTTTCATTTTTATGGTGCTGAAATCCATGTTTTAACTTAATTCTCTTGATCAACAGTTCGGACTCTGAGGAATACACCCCACAAAACTCTGGATCCACCACTCATTCAGAGAGCAGCATAATCCAAACAACAGCCAGTAAAACTGTTGAATCAGGGGGAGATAATCCCTCCCACATCATTACACAAGTAAAACAGGAACCTGTTGATAATCATTCTGATTCATTGAATTCTGTGTTACCAAGTGAGTCCAGTGAGAAAACCAAGGAGGGACTAGAAACAATAAAAACAGAACCAGACAGCTCCCCCGAGAGGGACAACAGTGGACCGAGGACTTCAAGTGCGAAGGCTACTCCAGGAGTTCATCCGTCAGTCCTAGCACAGAATGTTCCTCAGAACACTGTTTTGTTTGCACACAGGATAATAAGGACCGTTATACCTGTGGCTAACATAGCCCCCACTGTGAACACAGACTTAGGGGGAAATACAATACCCTTACCAGTCAAGACGGTGAGAGAAGGAAAATCTCTCTATGTACAGAATAATTCTCTACCTCGAGCTCAGACAATATTAGTAAATCCTCAGACCGGGGAAACACTAATCCCATCACTGGGGCTGAACCTTCAGGGCTCATCCCAGATCTCAGGATCTGTTCCCAGGGCCGCTAATTTGATCCCGGGATCTCTTCCGAGGGCCGCTAACTTTACAGTGCTACCTAGTGTAGTCCAGAGAGGCTTTATATCCTCACAGCCTTACATTGTGACAGGAGGACAACAGGGAATGATGGGAAGGCAGCAAACTGTAGCAGGAACACAACAGCCTACAGGAGGGCAACAGCATATAATAGGAGCACAGCAACCTAGGATAGGAGCACAACAGCAACATACAATAGGTGCACAGCAACATACAATAGGAGCACAGCAACATACAATAGGAACACAACAGCCTACTGTAGTATTGCAGCAGGTTGCAGCAGAGCTGGTCAGTAAATGAAGTCTCCTATTTAATCATGTAACCATATCCTGATGAGAAGCGCAATTTTATAATCAATGATTTTTTTTTCAGATTGCGGAGGGAAGTAAATTAAAGAGATCATTGTCTGATAATGGTGAAGTGGCCAGGACCAGAAAAAGATTTGCCAGTGTTGATGAAAAGGAAACGCAAGAAGGGGAAAAGTCCAAGACAGTGCTTGACAATGGTAAGTGAACTGAGAAATGGTCCCCTGTTTTATCTTATATAAGATCAAAATTTGTCCATTTTTAGGTCACCTGAGTAAACTCAGGTGACCTATTGCTATCTGTTTTCGTCCGTCGTCGTTCGTCGTACGTCGTTCGTAAACTTCCTCCACCTTTTAGTGGCCTTATTATATATTACTATACATAATATATTTGTATATTTCTTTGAAATGACTCAAAATAAAGAGTTTACCTGACTTTTGACATGTGATTTAGATGCTATGCCTGATGGTAATCCTGATGAGGATGACGATGATACTCGGTCAGAAGCTGATGATTTTGATGACAATCAGAGCCAGTCCTCTGACAGCAGTGACATGGGAGATGATACGGAAACACCGTCAAATCCTGGCTCAAGGAAACGCTCCAAAGGAACGGACAATTTGTTA
This sequence comes from Saccostrea glomerata, assembly GCA_003671525.1. NCBI lineage: Eukaryota > Metazoa > Mollusca > Bivalvia > Ostreida > Ostreidae > Saccostrea > Saccostrea glomerata. Next base: position 123,694 of record PRKT01000814.1, read on the forward strand.
CCAGGAGGGAAGAAGCAGAGATTTACCACAAGTACAGAGGAAGAAATCAATCAGTTGTTTGAGGCTCGACAAACCCATGGCACTAAGAAGAATACAACCTGGGGATGTAAAATGATGCAGGGTAAGGCAGATTTTAATACAATAATTTAAATGCATAAAACTTACCCTATAAGTTGAACTCTTTAGTGTTCTGTGTTTAGAGCTTCCTTAAGTATTTATTAAGTACATTTCCTTTCTGTAGACTGGAGTCGTGAGAGGAGAGGGGAAGAGATAGATTTTGAGACAGTTTCCCCTGCCCAGCTCAACAAGCTTCTGGAGAAGTTCTACTGCGAGGCTCGGCCGGAGAAAGACGGACAAGTATACCACAAAAACACACTGACAAACCTGAGGGCCGCCATCAACCGCAAACTGGGGGACTTAAAGAGAAATGTAGACATAGTGAAGGATAAGGAGTTCAGGTCATCTAATGGGGTGTTAGCTGGCTTATTTAAAGTACGGGCTAGGGAGGGCATAGGAGTGTCCAGGCCACACAGAGAAATCATAGAGAAATCAGATCTGGAAAAAATGGCCAGTTATTTTAAACATGCACTGTTGAACCCAATAATTCTCCGACAATGTGTTTACTTTCATCTGACTGTCCACTTTATTTGTCGAGCTCATGATTTCCGGAGAGACATGAAGATAGACTCCTTCAAAATCATCAGTGATGACAGCGGTGAATACGTCAATCACGAAATCCGACTAAAAGGTGTTAAAAATGCAGAAATAATCATAGACAAGCGCATGTACGCCACAGACGAAGTCACGTGTCCCGTAAAAATGTTAAAATTACTCATCTAGACTCCTTCAAAATCATCAGTGATGACAGCGGTGAATACGTCAATCACGAAATCCGACTAAAAGGTGTTAAAAATGCAGAAATAATCATAGACAAGCGCATGTACGCCACAGACGAAGTCACGTGTCCCGTAAAAATGTTAAAATTACTCATAGCTAAGACCGACAATGGTGCCTCTGCTCTTTTTAATAACCACAGAAAGGACTCAATGTGTCTGCCGAGGAGCATGCATAAGTGGTACAGGGCAGCGCCCCTGACACAGGGGACCATGAGTCGCTTTATGAAGGACATTAGTCGGGGGGCGGGGCTGTCACATGATTATTCAGGTCAATGTTTACGGGCCACCGCCATCCAGCACCTTACAGACGAGGGCTTCGAGGCTGAAGACATCGTCTACATGACTGGGTATAAAAACCAGAAATCTCTCACGTCAAACCACAGAAGAATGTCCTCATCACTGAAAAGGAGTCTTAGTCTCTCTTTATCTAATATGATGAAACCATCAGCAAATGAATAAAAAAAATTCCTGAAGTATCTCTGTGTCTTGATTAGACCACATAAAAGTACTGGTAATGTTTAAAGCTCTAACGTCTGTTATGAAGTATGGAGCTAGTGTTTGTTAAACACTGATGCCCCGTATGGCAATATACCAAAGATTAAACTTTTCTTAAAATTTAAGAAAAGTTTAATCTTTGGTACATGTATGTTAATGCAAACTCATCGGAAATACAATTCTGAAATATTAAAGTAAGCCAAGTTTTTTCATAAAAACGGAAATCTACAAGGTCAAGGTCAAAAGATCAAGGTAAATGGTATCCAATGAATGGCCTTGCAACAAAATAAATGTGAAGTATGGAAGCCCAAGCTCTAACCCTTCAATAGTCATGGCCAAGGTTAACATTTTTAAAAAGTGGGTAAAACTCCAAGGTCAAAAGGTGAAAGGTGTTGCTATCAAATGAAAGGCTTGTCACAAGAATTAAACATGTTAAGCATGAAAGCACTAGCCCTTACACTTTAAAAGTTATCGTCAATGTTTGATATTAAAAGTTGGCCAAGGTCAACGGTCAACGTTCTTGGTATCCGATCAAGTGTCTACTCACAAGGATAACATGCGTGAAGTATGAAAGCCATATCCCTTACCGTTCAAAAGTTATGGCCCAGAATAAATTTTTTTCACAAGTACAGAAATTGTCAAGGTCAAAAGGTCAAGATTATTGGTATGCAATTAAAGGTCTTGCCAAGAAGAATACATATATGAAGTATAAATGTCCTGGTATCTACTGTTCAAAAGATGTAACAAAAGTAAAAATTTGGAATTTTTGTGAAAAAGTGGGTCAAACCCCAAGGTCAAAAGGTCAAATTTTGTGGTACCAAAAGAAAGGGAATCAAGTGGAATTAACGGATATGTAGTTCCATATTACGGCGGATATTCTTTCATATAGTTGTGATTTGGTTATATTTTACTGCTAGAAATTAAAACAGGTCGGCAGGTAAACATTGCTAATATACAGGTCGGCAGGTCCGTCACAAGTCGGCAGGTAGACAGGTCGGCAGGTAGAGAAGTCGACAGTTCGGCAGGTAATCATTTGCTAATATACAGGTCGGCAGGTCCGTCACATGTCGGCAGGTAGACAGGTCGGCAGGTCGACAGCTAAGCAGTTACTGGTTAGTCCTCGCACATTATTCGACAGATTAGGGCTAGTCTAGCATCCACCCGAGAGATAAGGGTTAGTCCTCGCACATTGTTCTACTGATTAGGGTTAGACTCGCATCCATCCGAGAGATTAGGGATAGTCCTCGCACATTGTTCTACTCTCCACTTGAGTCCTGATGGCCGACCTGTCTACTGGTCGATCTGCAAACCTGCCGACCTGTCTACCTGACGACCTAACTACCTGCCAACCCGTCTAGTTGCCAATCCGTCAACCTGCTGATCCCGACCCATCTATCTGATGACATGTCTACCTGTAAACCCGTCTACCTGCCGACCTGTCTACCTGCCTAACCGTCTACCTGCTGATCCCGACCGATCTACCCGCCGACCTGTCTACCTGCCGACCCGTCTATATCTGGCAGGTTGTCACAAGGAATATACATGTGAAATATGAAAGTCGTAGCTACACTAAATCAAAAGTTTTTGCGGACAAACAGAGAGACAGACAGACGGAAGGACACGACAAAAACTATATACCCTGAAACTTCGTTTACGGGGGCATAAAAAGAAGTGTCTCCGATGTTTGTTGGATTAATAAGGTTAATTTTGTTTCGGGCCGTGAGTTGTGAAAAGGAACAATAACCATGCCCAAAAGTCCATTGATCCAATATAGCAATCACGTACCTGATCCCATCTCCGATCTTTGTACTGTATTACAGGGATACTCACACTACCATGGTACCTGATTCCATATCCAATCTTTGTACTGTTTTAGAGGGATACTCACAATTCCATAGTACCTGATCCCATCTCCGATCTTTGTACTGTATTAGAGGGATACTCACACCTCCATGGCACCTGATCCCATCTCCAATCTTTGTACTGTATTAGAGGGATACTCACACATCCATGGCACCTGATCCCATCTCCGATCTTTGTACTGTATTAGAGGGATACTCACAATTCCATGGCACCTCAATCCATCTCCGATCTTTGTACTGTATTAGATGGATACTTACACCTCCATGGCACCTGATCCCATCTCCGATCTTTGTACTGTATTAGAGGGATACTCACAATTCCATGGCACCTCAACCCATCTCCGATCTTTGTACTGTATTAGAGGGATACTCACAATTCCATGGCACCTGAACCCATCTCCAATCTTTGTACTGTATTAGAGGGATACTCACACCTCCATGGCACCTGATCCCATCTCCGATCTTTGTACTGTATTAGAGGGATACTCACACTTCCATGGCACCTGATCCCATCTCCGATCTTTGTACTGTATTAGAGGGATACTCACAATTCCATGGCACCTCAACCCATCTCCGATCTTTGTACTGTATTAGAGGGATTCTCACACTTCCATGGCACCTGATCCCATCTCCGATCTTTGTACTGTATTAGAGGGATACTCACACTTCCATGGCACCTGATTCCATCTCCGATCTTTGTACTGTATTAGATGGATACTCACACCTCCATGGCACCTGATTCCATCTCCGATCTTTGTACTGTATTAGAGGGATACTCACACTTCCATGGCACCTGATCCCATCTCCGATCTTTGTACTGTATTAGAGGAAAACTCACAGTTCCATGCGTGATAACATCTCCGATTTTAGTACTGTATTAGAGGAATACCCACAGTTCCATGCGTGATAACATCTCCGATCTGTGTACTGTATTAAAGGGATACTCGCATGTCCATGGCACCTGATCCCATCTGTAATGTTTTAGGGGCCGTTGTTTACTCTTCTCCCGATTTGGACTCATACAATTAATTGCCGTTTGTTATCTCTATAGCCGGGTGTTATCTTATTTACTAATGTCCTCATCCAGGTATATTTCATTCAACCAGGATGTTTATATTAATTATAGAGCAAGAGGTAAAAGTCTTATTGTTATGCGATATTAAATGAATTAATGTAATACATTTTGTATAAGATTTAGATAAATGAACTGATTTTATGTCAAATGTATATACCATCAGGGTTGACAGATATAGGGCCAAGTTTCAGATTATTTTTCAGAAAGGAAATTAATGAATTTTATTACATTTCTTTTAATTTAAATTTTAACTGGTAGAAGCTCCAAGGTTATGTTCTTTTGATTTTTTTTTCTCCAAAACAAAATTAGTTCTATAAATATATAGAGCAGAATAAAAGAACATTGTGTAAATGTCATAACATGGTACTAGTCCTTTTTCATAAATATTTTCACAACCAGGAAGTTCTTATTAATGCAATTTTGAGAAGCAATTTAATTCTTGTTGTGAAGATAATTATGTAATTTAAATACCTTTTAAAAAGGCCTCGAAGTTTTTTTTAAAAAAAAAAAACATTTAAATATCGGTTAGGTTGTTCATGGAGAATTTATTGGGCCCTCTAAATTTGGGTAATAGTATATGTTGAGAATATAATTAATCTGCTCTATTTTGATGATGACATACTTATCTCCAGCTAACATCAAAAACATATAATTATACAGAATGAAAGCATCGATTTAATTCAAAAAGCTCAAGGATACACATATATTTTATGAATTCTTAAATCAAAGAGCATTATTACAGTGAATGTTAAACAAAACACCTGTATATATGTAAAATATATTTTAAAAATTCAGCGAGAAAAATACAGTTTAAACTCTTAGAACATTTTGATTCATGTTTGTATTTACAAAGTTCCAAAACATCCTTATTGTGATTTCTATATTTTGTAGTTCGGTCTTTCTGTTACTTTCTATTAAATATTTTAAATGCCGTATTTCGCTGAAGATGTATTCTGTAGATTCTCTGTTTTTGGTCCATTTCAAGTTCTTTCTGTACCTCCTTTTTGTTGCAATATTCTGCGAAAAACAAAAAAATATATTAAAAACAACATTTTGCATAATAAGTCTTTAAGACAAAAACAATATTCAAACTTAAAATTTATATAAACACTATTGAAATTGAGAGGGAGAACAAACAGTCCCCAAAAATCAAACATCAGAAGTGGGATCAGGTGCCATGGAGGTATAAGCATCCCCAGTGTCGACCGTTCACGCCCGCCATGCGATGTTTTGCCATAACCAGATTAACGTATAAATCCAGAAAATGGCTGATAAATGACCATCGAGTTACCTCTGCATTTGTCCCTACACCCCCCTTTACGTCCAGGCCAGCAGCAACATCGATAAGGAAGAAAGAGAAGATTTAGTGGCGAGGGAATCCTCCACTCGTAGTCGTTGATGACCGTACACCTGTGAAACTTCCAGAACTTCTCGGAATTTTCCTGGACTCTCTCGAACGTATAGCTAAAAATTAGGGGAAAAATATTCAAACTGATGGTCAAAATAACTTTTAAATTAACAACCTTTACTAGCCTTAAAAGCTTGTACAAAAAAATCTCGTCATAAACATGATAAATAATTTATATCTTGTGAAAAAGGTGCAACAACTAACTTTTTACAAAAGCTCAAAACAGTACAAATATGGAAAACATAAATAAATATAGCACAAAGAGTTTTTATGTACCTAATAACTATATTTGCAAAGAAAAAGCAAGATGTGCTTGTGAAACACTATGCGCCCGGTGGCAACAAAGTTGCAAAAACTATTTTTAGCATATAGGTCACAGTCAAGGTCACAAGGTCCTTGGCCTTGGTGTCATTTGACAGAGCTAAATAAATGTAGCATGTATACCAAATATGAGGTCTCGATCTCTCATGGTTCAAAAGCTATGGCCAAATTTCGAAAAAGCTATTTTTAGCTTATAGGTCACAGTCAAGGTCACAAGGTCAATGTCCTTGGTGACAATTGAAAAGCTTAATTAGTGGAGTAAGCATACCAATTATGAAGTCTTTATCTTTCATGGTTCAATAGTTATGGCAAAAGTTCGAAAAAGCTATTTTAAGCATATAGGTTACAGTCAAGGTCATAAGGTCATTGACTTTGATGTCATTTAAAAGAACTTTTCTAGTGGAGTATGCATACCTAATATGAAATTTCTATCTCTCATAGTTCAAAAGTTATGGCGAAGGTTAAAGTTGACAACAGACAAATAGACAAACAGACAGGACAAAAGCAATATATACGCCTCGGATCTATCGATCCGGGCGCATACCGGTGATAGGGAACAATATTTATAAAGCGTTATACACATCTTAACATTGATATAACTAGACCGACCAACGTTAACAGAAGGCTGGAGAACAACATGTATATAGCAGCTACTCTACCTAAACATGGCGATAACTAGATTGACCAATAGAAGATTAGAGAACAGCATATAGAGGGCGGCCACGGCAGACACAGTCCAGTCCTCCTGAGGACACCGCTCCCTGGACGTGTCTGAGGACCATATACTCGTCACGTTAGTGCAGTCCGAGAGATCCTTACCTTAATTATAAAACATAGAATAAAGGATGCTATGAATAAATGACAATTTTTCTTATCATCTTTTGTCGTTTATCTTCACATTTTTCTCCAAAACACTTCAAAACTTATGAATTGTTTCCTAAACATTTCCCCCCTTAAGAATACTTTCGACATACCCTCCAGGAAGTCGTTGTTGATTTCCCCATACAGTTGCCAGTACGGATAATAGATGATGGTCCAGATTCTCCAGTTGTGCCAGTCCCCGCTCCAGATGTTGGGGTGGTCCGGCCACAGGTTAGCGTGGTAGTACATCCCCACACCCAGTACCACGAAAACGGCCAACACCAGGAAGCGGAGCAGATCCTTCAACTACAGAGTATTCATATAATAATTACCTGTATATTGATGTATTTAATTTTGTCGTTATTCTAAATGAAATATTTGGAAATGATTAACTTTATGCCAGCTCAGAATTTCATTCAAGCAGAGCAAAGAATAACCCCTGTTACAACGCACCTTGAAGAATTACACACCTTAAAAAACATTTAGAAGTGCGTTGAGTGTGTCCCAAATTTAACGCACTTTTAAATTTTTTTTTCAAACTGCGTTGATTTTGTTCCCAATTTTAACGCACTTTGAAAACAATTTTCAAAGTGCGAAATTTTTTCAAAGTTTGTTGCCACAACCCCTTTAACATCAGAGGAGGAATTAGGTACCATCCCTTTTTTTATCAATTTTACCGTGTCCCTATGAGCTTCATGAACCAATAATCAGCAGATAACTTTTAACTTGTTATAGAGGTTTTTTTCATACATGTATTGCAACAAATGAAAATTAAAATAAGTTGAAGCAAATGATTTATCAACTTTCTAGGGATCAATAACATACTAGAGCAAACTATGTATATGTACTTTACCATTTCTTTAATCATTATTAGAGTTGGTCCCATCTTCCTGTGCACCAGGAAGACCTCGAGGAACCTCAGGTACATGACGAGGAGAGAGAGGGAAAACGTCCTCCTGGCTACAGTAAAATCAGGGGATGGATGGAAGAGGTGGACAAACAACGCGACAATCAGTAACACATAGGACAGAAGGTCCACCACGTTCCAGAAGTCGAACAGGTACCTCTTCATCCTGGAGTAATACCCACGGTGGGACCTACCTACTGGTTCCAGGCACCCCTACAGTGAAAGCAGTGGAAGCATGTCGTAAGCAGTACATTTTATACTAAATGTTCAATGAAAACATTTTTCAGCCCTTTAAATTTCTGAAGAGAGAGAGAGAGAAAGAGAGAAACTGTTTTAATTTAATTTATAGTACAGTGGTTATTGTAATTTTCATAGTTTTCTTTGAAGAAATTAACTATTTGCATGATATCTTAAATCCGTCTGATTTTGTAAGATTGTTAACATACTAGTATGTTTGGAACAATAACAGAACAATTGGTTATATGCAGTAATTCTAAAACAATGAAAAGATTGTAACAAAAAGATTCAAGATGAAAATTTTAAGCAAATGGACAAAAAAGGAAACCAGAAATCAATAAACGGAAATGAATAGACTTGTTTCTGGAAATAATTAGAAAACATTCAGAAACGATAATGATTGCAATTGTTGTTAATAAAACATTTCTAGATGACTAATTTTGTCTTACAAAGCAGCATATGAGTTCCTCTATGAGGTCTCCAGTACCCCAGAAGTAAACAAAATATTCAAAGACTTTATTTGTGTCCAGTTCGTAGAACTCGGAACCAATGTTACTCAATACAAAGGCACTGTACATCACCAGCATGATGAAGAACATGGTCTGTAAAAATGATGCATAATTCAATTTTAGAACGTTGTCCAAGTTTTCTCTTTTGCTGAATAGTTGTATGTGTAATTTTCTTAAACCACAAAAAACAATAAAAATTTTTTTACTAGTGATATGAAAAAATTGAAAATGGAAACTCAAAAATATAATCATTTTATAACTATGGTGACGTTCTCTTTTTTGTTATAAGTGTCACACTTTTTCCTAATTTTGACATTTGAGAAATAATAAAGCAATTGTTAATTTGTTAAAATATAACGTACGTAGTTGAACATGTATTTCGTGAGAGGAGCTGTGAAAAACATTCTTGGTTTTCGACAGACAGACTGAAAAGAAAATAGGAGCAAATTTCATCAGGACAGAGATTTTTAGCAGAAATTGAACATCTTTAATTAATTTTTAATCTACATTTTTATGACGAGGTCATGGGATGCTCAGTCCATGGCACCTGATCCCACATCTGGAATTCCACATGACCGTTTTTATGTCCTTTTGAATTTTTTCTTTCAAGTTTTTAAAGGACCAATCTCTGTTCGTTATCATAAGTCTTTTCTTTCAAAATATCATACATTCATATTTGCTATTGAAAAAAATCCTTTATCATACAATGTACCTTGAGGAATGGTTTTAAGTCCGGTGCGAGATTGTTGTACCAGCGTTTGTTCATGTTCTTCTGAGAGCAGGTGTGAGCAACTACGTCGTACATGAAATTTTCGTGAGCGAAGGCAAGAGGACTGGATTTAATACCCCAGACTATCGCCTCGTCATCCATCAGATCTATAGCTTTCTGGTTATCCTCGTCGTACATACCGTCCATAATTGCCAAACATCTGTCTTCAAATATCCTAAGTAAGAACATTAAAAAATCAGAATTAACAGAACTTAATTGTGACCGGTCGGCGGGGAATGCTGACTCTTCATGGCACCTGATCCCACTTGACTTCTGATGATTTTGGATGCATGTCATTGTTTGCTCTGCTCCGAATCAGTATGTTTTTAATTCACTTTAAGAATGAATACTCTGCGATGGCACCATTTCTTACTTTACAAAAAGTCCTAAGTATCTCATTCTAGCAAATATTCATCGACTCTTATTGAAGTAACATGACAACTTACTTTGCATGATTAGCGAATTCTGTGGACAGGTTCTGTTCCTTTACATTGTCCGCCTTCTTTGATAATTTTCTCAGCACTGCAGCGCAGACTAGACCCTTCACTGTAAAGAATATCATTATTATTTTCAATGTATGGCTTAATTTAAGTCATGTAATGGTTAATGGATAACCTGTTCTTAAGCTGACAAGAAAAAGAGATTTTAATTTATAATACTGAGCCTTTAATGATATTCAGTTTTTAAATGAATGAAGAGGCAGTTCTTTTTTCATCTTTGTCGAAGAGAAAACGTTGAGATATTGCAGTTTCCGCAATAAGCATTAAATCATTTTTTTTTCATTTTGCCCAATGTTTATAGTTACAGCTACTTTTATCATAACAGAAAATGTTATTTTTACTTGTGTACAATGTTTACTCGTTTATCTATCAGAAAGATTTCACTGTTAACTGTAGAGACAATGCAATGCTTACGTAAATGGTTTGTCGTACGAAGCCAACAAATTTCTGCGATTTCCTTTCTATTTGCGAAGATTGCCCACAGTAAGATATCAGAGATGTTCACAGAGCTAAAGTTTTGTTCACAATCCTCGTCTTCTATTTCCTCAAGATCCTCCGTGTCCTCCATATCGTTAACGTTTGCTTCTGAAAATGTGTATATAATGTGTATAATTTTTTAAGAGCATTTTCATTAATTTTTTTGTTAAGTAAAATTCTTTTTAGATTTTTAAAAACTATTTTTTAAGCTGTTTTTTTCTTCTTCTTAATAATTTCTGTTTTATAAATATGCATGTATTTTAATTTCTCTCTGAAATTGTCTCTTAGGTCATATTTAAAAGTATGTTTGCGTACCTTCCCCCAAATCAGGGTAGAATTACTTGGTCGGTAGGTAGGTGGGAAAATTTATTTTCTTGAAAAATGACATATGTATTGACGGGATAAGATGAATTAAAAAAAAATAACATCGTGTCCTTGAATTTCATAAAACAGTTTTTATAGTCGGGCCATTTTAAGTCAGTCGGTCAGGAGAGGGCAATCACACAATTATTTTCAAGAGGGCCTTATAAACTTGAACTTTAGAATAAAGAAATTTAAATAAAGCAGTGGACGAATTTAGCATTTGATGAATTAATATTAAGCAGTGGATGAACTTAGCAGTGGATTAAAAATAAATTTAAAATATTCATTGAAAAATAATAATCTTACGATACATAAAAACAAAATTTATTAAATTGAGTTAATTCAAAGGGCTTTAGTGTGCACGTCATCAGAATTATAAATTTTATTGCGGGAATAAAGCTAAAAATTTGGCGGGAAACACTTGCATTCTTGACAAAATATACCTTAAACAATTTTTCAATATGCTTTAAGTATCAGTAGTGAAAAAGATGTAGAGAATTTGTCTTAAATACCGGGTTAAGGAATATGAAATACATGGAGATATCGAACGGTATTCACGCACATAAGTCAATACAAAATAGTGATAGGGTATATGAAGATAAAGAACAGAAGCACAAAAGTCCAATAAACAATACGAAATTGGGTCAGAGCAAACATAGGCCATGGGCCTCCAAAGCATCAGAGTGCCATGCAGGAGTGCTCATTCCTTGCTAACTCCTAGGTAGTATAAATACCTTTGTATCCTAAAGTTTTCCCGCGTTTCGTAGAATAGCGGGAAAACATTGTATGATTGGAACGTATTTTATTGGAAATGCCTGTTTATGGTAGGCGTGGCCAAAGGAAGGCCAATGAGAAGGTGGTATTTTGTGAGGTGTTGGATCATTCTAAGCCAGTGCTCCGCAGAACACACACGTGTTTTTGTTTATATCTATATTCAAATTAATACGTTGATATATGTATTATATTATATATATATGTAATATTGTCATATATTTTGATTTTGCTTTATTGTACATGTACATAAACGGTGTTTATGCATACCAAGTACTGCTCCGAATGCACGTCCGGCATTCTCCCTTGAGGCATTATTTACATAGCGACGGACACAGGTTTTCCATAATTACTCGTCTATGGTTTTTTCCTGGGCGGTTTTTAATGTCTTTGATTGGGGTATAATGCAAAGCATGTAACGCATAGTTAACCAAAACATTGCAGTACTTCATTGATCACATACACAATAATGTATGCCTGTTTGTTATGAATTGTTATTAAATAAATGCCAGCTGCTCCCACTAAGCTAGCCTGGCTTACAGCTTAAGTGTTGTATTATTTGAGGTGTAGTCTGTCAAATAATGAGTGAAGATTATACTAGAATTGTTCGACACAACCCTTTGGTAGTATAAATACCTTTGTATCTTAGAATTGTTCGACACAACCCTTTAGTAGTACAAGTAACATCTTTTTAAAAAGCTTGCCTGACTAAATCAATCAACATCTGCATGAAGAGTGATAAACCTTTTCAGCAATACTTTTGTTTTTGAGAACCTTGGGTAAATGAAATCTTGATTTCATTTAACTTTTAGAAGAATCATCTATACACTGCAGACTAAAGAGTGATTTTCTGCAAGTGGAGTGATCTGCCCTTGGATCTAAATTGATATCGAACTTCTTTGTGACACCTATTATAAAATCTGTTACCAAATCATGTATTGCCAACATTCTAAAAGATGGATATACAAATAATCAAATACACATTTTGTTGGAGTGTATTTTCTCCACTGAAGTAAACAGTAGTTATATGTGTTTATAATTAATTTTTTTAAAGGGGGGGTTAGTCCCACTATCATATAATATTGAGAATGAAATAAGTAAATTCACTACTAAGTCTTAAACCTGTGTGGAAAGAAAAATCCAAGATTTTGCACTTGTTTCTTATTTCTTGTGTGCATCTGAACAGAAACATATAATTAATTGTTCATGCATAGATCTGGAGACCATGACTTTGTTGAAATGCGTTGTTTATTTATATAGGACTAGTTCATTTATGGAATAAACCAACCGCGGGATGGGGAAACAAATTAGATAAATCATTTCTTTTTAGTGTTGCGTGTCCGTATACTGATATTATACGATATGCTGTTTAAAAGAATGAGATAAAACATTCATCTGTAGACAGAATTTCTGAAACATTAGAAGGAGGTTAAAAGGATAAAATCTTATTCCATGGAAGTTAGAACACCCTTTTCACACAATAGAACGATCCAAGGAAAAGGCGCGAAAAAAGCAGTGACATTTGGCGCGTAAAGAGCGATTCACCCCTTTCGTAGAATATAGATGGACTGATCCAGTAGTTTAGAAATGCAGAAAAAAGGATGCACGGACATGTTGAAACGGTGAATCACATGGAATAATCGTTCCATGCAAAAAGATTAAAGAAAGTAAACACTACAGTATTTTGCATCAGTAATATAATACTTTTTTCTGAAAACTGTTTCTTTTAGAATGCAGGTAAACAATTCCAATGTAAATCAGCTTGCACAAAATCTAGCTCTCTAGGTATGATCTATTAGTTTCGGAGTTTGCAAATATCAATCCTTATACAGCCTGACGCCGTGACGTCAGGCGCAATAAATACCTTTGTATCCTAGAATTGTTCGACACAACCCTTTGGCGGATTCCGCGATCTCTCTCTGAGTTTTGTCATCCTTAACAAAGGCGTTCAGTTGGTCTTTTAATTCCCTGATTTCCTTATTTCTTTCATTTACTTCTTTTCTTATTTTTTCGATAATTTTTGTTTCCGTGTCAAAAACTAATACTCCTGTCAGTACTTTTTCTGCCTGGCGATTTTCGTTCTCTTTTTCCTGTATCTTTCTTGTCAATCGTCTATGAGTAAAACATAGTTCCTCGGCTTTCCTTTCCTCAATTTGCTAAAATTAAATTAAAGGAACCTCTAGAGGTTGATGAGAAAATGCTTAAATGTTAAAAAAAAATTCTATGCTATAAATGTTATAAGGTCAAAAAGGGATATCAAATGATTGCTTAATATGTATCAATTATATAATCTATATTAAAATAACACTGCAAAATGATCCATGTTTTCTTAAAAGCACATTTTTTGAATATATCTATATTTTGAGGGGAAAAATAAATAAATCAGATGAAATAAGTATTTTTTTTTTGAAATTCACCTGCAAGATCCATCATTTTTATTTATTTTTTCTTTAAATTATATGCTTAGATAGATTCACTCATTTTGGGTGTATATAACTTTTCGGTTTGGAAAGTTAGTTTTCGTTTATACTTAATGAATGCAATCTATTGAATTAAATATTAAATGGATACAACGAACAATATTCAAAATCCATAAAACTATTCAAACTAGGGGCAGAGCAACATATGACTTCCAATCTGACTCAATGATAAATTATTGAACTAAAGCTTCCGTCACCTTCAGGAGCCATTGGATGTGTAGACAGTCATCATTTTCAAAGTGGCAGTCTTTACACGAAACCGTCTGAAAGAAGATTAATGAAAAGTTATACAAATATCAACAATATTTCTTTATATATGTAAAAACACTTAACTAATTACAATGTGGGCTTTGCAGTATATGAAAATATATTTGATGACCTTTTATGATAATTAAGATAGACGAAAGAGCATATCAAATATCGACAATGATTAACCATTCCTTAAAAGAAAATATGTGTTCTTGAAATCAATGTATGAAATATGCTGGATGTTTTGGTGACATGTTTTTGTGGATTATTCCCTAAAGACTTTTATACAGTGTGTTCATTTTTAAGTGTTGCTTTAAACCGTGTGTCCTACCTGTTCATACAGTTCTGATAAATTCCAGAGTCTAAACCGAACTCCCTGATCCAGGAGAACTCGTACGTAGTCACATCTATTGGCAATCAAGGCCTCAAAAAGCAGCATCTTCAACCAAGATTTTAATATATTAAAAAGATTACTCCACAACTATTTGAAATATAAAAAAAAATTCAACAAGAAGATTTTTTTAAATTTATTAAAGAGATTACTCAATTACCACTCTATAATATGCAGTGTATAAGAAGGTTTTTAAAAGAGAAAAACTACTCACGAGACATTTTTATTTTTAAACCAAGAAAATATTTGAACAGTGAATTTTATCAACAAACTCACATGTCCGTATTCCTTTAACTTTCCTAACTCTTGCAAAAACTGGTACTCGAAATAAAAGTACAAGGGAAGGGATGTTGGAGATGAGAACTTAGTGTCTAAAACATAAGCCCTGGATTCTCTGTGTTGGGAGAACAGTTTCTCGATTTCCTCCCGTTCGGGCATCACTGCGTTACTTTTCCGGAGTTGTCCGCCGAATACTGTAGTACCGATGTGTACGGAACCATTACTTCGTGGAAGATTCGATGACATCTCTTTGTCCCTCTCTGGTTTCATGCTTGCATCTGTATCAGAATGAAAAGCCTGCCTTTAATTGATGTAACTTTATTTGTTGTCATTATCGATTCTTTACTGTCATTACACAATGTTTAGATTGATTGTATTTTTCTTTAGATGTTCTGGCATCAGTTTTTGTATGATATTCATGGACGTCTACACATATAAGTGAGTCATGTGGCATTCTTCGGCGTCATGCATGGCTTACAAAATTATTAAACGGTGACATCGTGACATTTCAGCATTTTGTCCTACTATTTGTCCTAAATCACATTTTTAGATCAGCAGGAGTTAAAGATAATGTTAATTTTGTATCAAAACTACACAATAATTTGCAATGGTGTACTGTCGAACATATGACCGCATGGAATTAAAAAGATGCTCACTATAATTACACTCGGCCTCGTTAAGTCGTACAAAGAGCATCTGTTACGAAAAGAAATGGAATTTCTTGTTTGCAAAATAAAGATTCTGTCAATTTTTTTATGTAATACCCGCGGAAGTTCTAATTTGAATTAAACACCTGCCAGAGTATACAGAACCTGTATTTTTGTTTCTGAGAATTTTCTCTGATGCCCAACAGCTTACGATGGCTTCACCCACGATGTTAGACAGCATCAAAGGGTCGTCCGTGTTAACATCAAAAACATCAACCTGCACAAAAAGTTAACAGATTGTAACGTGTTTATCTGAACAAAAGGCTTCTTTATAAGGGATATCTTATTTTTCTTGTACTTTTCTGAGTTAAATAGGTTTCCTGAACTCTTTCTGAAAACAACGATTCTGTATATATAATTAGAAAACAATTACAAGACCAGAGGCTTTCCCAAATACCACTACCGCCGGTGCACAGCAATTCTATCTCAGCTGCCAGCTGAACTGGCTTCTTTACCCTTTGAACAATATATTTCCAAGGGGTGTCAGGTTATTCTATTTTATGGGTGTGTTCTATATTCCGTTTCTTTAACCTACCAAATCAGACGCCTTCACAATGTCTTCTAAATGTCTGGATAGTGACTGGAAAGTCTCTTCATCAAACTGAATCCCAAACAAAACACTGGCTTTCTTTCTGAGAAGTTCCTTGCTACAAGGAGGATGCAAATCAGGACAATTCGGAGAAAAAATTCTAGTGACATCGTCAAATAAAGTTGAATTTAACTTTTTTTTGTATTAGCTGCCATGAGAACAATACAAACTTTTCCATGTAATCCAAGATAAGATCTGCTGCTTTTCCAGACCCCTTAATTATGATGACTGGTATCTTCCTGTCCAGAGCCCCGGCTATGTGTTCTATCGTATGTATGTCTCCTTCAAGAGCCAGAATTACGATAGGGATCGGCAGTTCTGAATAAAAAATGTTAAAGGATATGCTGTTGGAATACTTGGGATAGGCAGTTCTGAATTTAAAATGTAAAAGGATATGCTTTTGGAATATTTACTTAATCTCACTTACTGTAAACCAACTTTTATTCGCGTGCGAGAAATTTTCGCGGGAGCCTCGTCATCGCGAATATTTCTCGCCGTGAACCAGTCAATAAAGTCGCCACTTCTTTTGAGCAAAGATCTGAGAAAGGCTTGGTCGCAAAAATTAATCGTCACGAACTAATTTACCTCCCAGTAAATTTCGAAATAAAGTCGTCGCGAATAAAAGTTGGTTTACAGTATCAGAACATTTACTTAACTTCACCAAAGGACCAGTGAAATAAGTTTTCGAGTCAATACGCGTTTTGTACTTGTAAAGTTATATAAAATGATTTGAATGCATTTAAATAAGAACTGAAGTAGTTTACTTAGGTCGATCGTTTGACTGAGAAAAGGAACTTCTTGCTTGGAAACATATTCCTCAAAGTCGAGTAGGTAAGATGTTTTATCTGTAGTTTCAATGTTACATTCCGCTTCTATGGGTTCTGTGATGATCTATCAATAAAAGTATTAAAAAGCTCATAAATCCACTCAAACGATAAAAATCAGAAGGAAAGTTAGTCTTTTTATTATTTATTTATGTATTTTACAATTTCTTTGGTAAGCAGTCTAAGCACCAGTAAACTAAACAGAACTATTTTTATTATTTAACAAATTCTGATGCATCTTTTTGTAATCTTTGAACAGGAACAATTATTTATTTCATTTTATAATGCCTTATTTGTGATTTAAAGATAAAACTATAGAACGTATCTTTTACCTCCTCTAAATCCTCTAATTTAACATCTCCAATCTGGTACATCTAAAAATTTCAAGATCATCATTTAATTACAAATAATAATTGGCTTACACACAATTACAATAATTAGCGGATGCACAACATAAAAGATGCATATATTGTTCATATGTGAACTAAATTGTTCATTTGTACAATATTCTACAATTTGAGGATATGCATACATCATACAATTATTTACAATTATTTGTAGACAAATGACATTTTAATTACTGAGTTTATTTCAGTATTTTGGACTTTGGTTATTAAGGTAAAACGTAACTATCTTTAGTGTAAGATATGTTTGGTATTGTTCTTAGATCACAAGTGTATCTGGACTGTTGCTTTTTAGATTTGAAATACTAAAGTCTCTTATGAAGTCTCCCCGTGGGGATCCGGGTTAGAATAGGTCCTCAGTACCCCTTGCTTGTCGTAAAAGGCGACTAAATGGGGCGGTCCTTCGGATGAGACCGTATAAACCGAGGCCCCGTGTCACAGCAGGTTTGGCACGATAAAGATCCCTCCCTGCTCAATGGCCCTGAGTGCCGAGCATAAGCCTAAATTTGCAGCCCTTCACCAGCAATGGTGACGTCTCCATATCAGTGAAATATTCTGAATAGGAACGTTAAACAGTATACAATCAATCAATCAATCTTATGAAGTTAAAAGGTTGTTTCAAAATTTAAAGACTATTAAAAAAAGATTTTTTCGTCTACATGACGACTCAGCTAGACACGAAAGGTTGATGAGAAATAAACCTAGCCTTGTTTTTCTTTGGATGTGTTTTACGAGATGCAGTTTTCCCTGCCATACTTATCAGCTTCACACGTCTCTCGGGGTCCTCTATATGTACATCGTGACTTTTGGCGCGAAACTCCATATCGCCATACTTCCGGTACGCACTGCGTACAATGGAGGACACTCCATAGTCATAGCCCCGATAAAGGATCCATGTGTCTAAAAAAAAAGTCAAACATTGCATGTTTTCACAGACAAAAAGTCAAACATTGCATGTATCTTTTTTAACTTTATTTAATTAGTAATGTTTTAATTAGGAAGTCGCGATCCGTCTTCTTTGACATACTCTGTAAAAATGATATAAATTTTGTTTGTTTTATACCAATAGAGAAAGTACCAAAAGATGTTTACATATATATAATATATACCCCCTCAACTTATGTTTACATAAATATAGTATATAACCCCTCCCCTTATGTTTTCATATATATAGTACATACCTCCTCCACTTATATTTACATATATAAAGTATATAACCCCTCCTCTTATGTTTACATATATATAGTATATACCCCCTCCACTTTTAGCCGCCTCTATCAATGCTGTCTGGAACACCGACTTGGCCCATGGTCTGGGTACGAAACTATCAGAATCCCCAATAACAGAAAATACCATGGAGGGAGAGGATCTAACTTTTCCTTTGATTTCTATCCATACTTTTTCAACATCAGGCTTGAAATTTAAACAAAAGCAAAATGTAAGGTAATTAAATAAAGGTTTCAATTTCGCAGTATTTAAACTATAATAAATTTTGTAGATAATTTTAAAGTTTTTGGAGATGAATCTTTTTTCTTTTAAGCACAAAAGTGAATACGTACATAACAAATAATAGGATTTTTACTAGCAGATGCTAAGTAAAATTACTAACCTTTGAAATAAGACTAACTGATTGCTTCACAGACATCTTAAACTACGGAAATTTTCGTCAATGCAAAATATCTATATTAAAAAAAACTATAGATAATATACGTATGCATATATAATATAATATAATACAGAATGAAGCTTGAAAATGAAATTTTTTCATGCAACAATTTTCATTATATCCATCTCTATAAGATTCAAGGTTTTTTGAAGTCTTAGAAAAGGTATTATAAAAGTTGACATTTGTACCCTATAAAAGGAAAAAAATAATATAGTTTTAGAGAAATAAAATTATCTTGAATCCAGCCTTAGATACCAATGATTATTAACATTATATGAAATGAGAAGTGAATTGTGGTGTTTTGCAATGATAGCAAAAGCCTTTTACACTATGTATTATAGAATACATGACGGAAATGGAAGACAAAAAATACCAAATAAGTATAAAAATCAGGACCATTTCTCTGAATGCCTGGATACCTATCGTTTTTTAACCTAAAACATATTTCTTGATGAATTTGCAATTAGAAAATTCATAGCTTATATTCCTATTTGCTTTTTCTGCAAAAATACTGGAGATTTGACGATTTTCCCTATATAATATGATTAACTTTAATCTTTACCTTAAAAGAAATACTGTTGATAAATTAACATAACTCTGTGGATTCAGAGATACTTTTATGAGTACTCTTGATTACTTAACTGCTCATTTTATAAACCTGAGGATCGGACTACCTTAATGTTATTCATTTTTTTTTATCTTCAACACAGACAATGATTTAAAATTGTAATGTTTAAAGCTTATGATAGTATCCATTAAAAAAATGATGTTGGAATTATACAATTAATTTGATATTAAATTGATATCAGCCAACTCTTGACAGAAAATGTCCTGTTGTATATTTTTTTTTTTTGCCTGGAAAGGGGGGGGGGGGGTTAGAGATCTAGTAAATATTTTTAACATTTGTTAAAAATAGAAATTTTCATCATTTCATTAATTAAGAAATATGAGAAAAGATGTATAATTAGAAAGTAATGAAAATTAGGTTTAAAACTTGACTTTATCTTTAACAGCTTGGAGACTCCAGGGTTTAATATGCAAGCTCATGTAATTGTAAATAATTCAATTTAATTTACTAAGATAATTCCAAACCAATTTCTTTTTCATTCTTTGTCAGTTTAAGGTATAATGTGCACATTTTTCAATTTTCATTAGGTAAAATTTGAAGCCATTCATTACAATTTTCGTCATGTTTCCCTATTTTCGGTAAAAAAAAAACGATCAACATAGATCCAGATTTTGTTCATAAAAATCTTTTATTTATTAACTTCATATCCTAATAACACTTTATCCCCCCTTGTTTAATTCAAATCATTTTATTTCAAGGAATTTTGTAACCCCTTATTGCTCCAGGCTAGTTACCTAGTCAGCTGTGTTCGTTCAAGCTAGGCATGATTTCCTACATGTAGGTTTCAGTTTTCACACCTCTGCTGCATTGAATAAACAAGCTAGGGGACTTATCTGTATACATTAAATAAACAAAAGAGCTAACCAGGACTACACAAATTTTGTATATGGTACATCAAAAAAAATTATTTTCGCCACTTTTGAGAAAAATTCGCAATTGGCGACAATGGCGAATCACAGCTCGAGCACTGAATATAACAGGTATACCTTAAATCATATCCGAGAATGTATTGGACAAAGGTATAAAATAACCTTGCAGATCATCTTATTGGGCATCATTTCCCATATCACTCATTCAACTATTCTATGAATTGTAGAAAAGAAAGTAGATTATGATATCATGCTTTCATTATTCTTGCTCTAAATTTTTATTTAGAGCAAGGTTTACAAAAACTTTATATTTAGTACAGAATAGTTAAACATAACTTCAGACTTCTTAATGCCTAGGCGTCAGAAGCAATTTAAAAGTGTGTTGGGGGGGGCTTATCGAAATGGGGGGGGGCTACACCAACAAGAAAAAAGTAAATCCCAACCTTTAATACCTATATATTGTCTATTTTTGTTTTTTTAAAAAAGGGGGAATGAGTCCCCACCCCCCGGTTCCGACGCCTTTGTAGTGATTTTTTATTCAAAGAGCAATTTAGACCATACAGATTTAGGAAGGACATCTTTTTAAATGTAATATAGACTAAAAGTACTTTGAGCACTGAATTAACTAAATGGTGCAATACCGAAAGTTAATTGCAGACCGTCAAGAAAAGACTGATTTTTCCGTTCAAACAAAGACTAACTTTTCCGTTCAATGATATTAAGAAATCAGATTAGAGAAATAGCGTTCTGACAGTATTTTATATAAATGTAAATTTCCTTTTTACCCTTTTATGACCTAACATGATTTTTAAAGATAACAAAGAGTTGTCAAGCTCAAAGATCCATTGATAAATAAGAATCAAGTGAAAACAAAATTTACAGAATTAAAGCAAAATTATCATTAACAACGATAGCTTACTGTAATGCAGACACGATCTAGAAAAAAAAATGTAACAAGGCAAACGACGCAGAAAATTAAATTCCATCTATTTGAAATGAGGTAAAATACAGATTTCCTTTTTTTTGTTATGTAAAACTATTTCCATCATTTTCTTTAATATTATTATTTTTAATTCAGTAAAGAAAATATGACAAAAATTAATTTACGAGTAATTGATTTTCAACAATAATGAGGTTTAAGATTCTAATTTTCCACCAAGATATTTTTCTCCTTTTCATTTTTCTAACGCAATATTGTACATAAACCTATGTAAGATATTTGTAGTATTATTAAAGATTCATATTTATCATACTAATTCGTATGGACAAAGACAAAAAGTAAAAAGAAATACTGTAATAATTTAGATTGCTATCTTTGGAAAATTTTAAACTTGTTTTTATTTGTACAAAGTTTGATACTCACCAGAAGATGTCTCAATATAAAACCAAATGCAAAGGAAGATCAGTTTTAAATACACCATTCAATGCAACACATTTTTGATTTGAAAAAGGAGGCGGGATCTTATATATACTAAAGATATTAGCTTTAACTATTGGTTTAAAAAAGTTTTATGAATATTCCCATCAATTGTCAGTCAAATAAGAAAGAGCCACAGTTACTGAGAGCATATCTTCTGCATTTTTGTAGACATTGTACTTTAAAACGGTACTCCTATTTTCCCTTTTCGTTCATTTGAATTAAGGTAGTCCGATCCTCAGGTTTATAAAATTAGCAGTTAAGTAATAAAAGTACTCATAAAAGTATCCATGAATCCACAAAGATATGTAAATTTATCCACAGGATTTCTTTAAAGTTAAAAATCAAATTTTATCATATAACATAGGGAAAAATGTCAAATCTCCAATATTTTTGCAGAAAAAGTGAATTGGAATATCAGCAATGCATTTTCTAATTGCAAATTGATCAACAAATATACTTTAGGTTCAAAAACGATAGGTATCCAGGCATTCAGAGAAATTGCCATGATTTTTATACTTATTTGGAATTTTTTGTCTTCTATTTCCGTCATATATTCTATAATACATAGTGTAAAAGGCTTTTCCTATCATTGCAAGACACCACAAATCACTCTTTATATGATATCATGCTAATAAGCATTAGTATCTAAGGCCGGATTCAAGAAAATCTCATTTCTCTAAAACTGTATTATTTTTTCCCCTTTTATAGGGTACAAATGTCAACTTTTATAAGACCTTTTCTAAGACTTCCAAAAACCCTGAATCTTGTAAAGATCAATAAAATGAAAATTGTTGCAAGAAAAAAAATTCATTTTCAAGCTTCATTTTGATGCATTTCAAATAAAATTTTAATTTTTGGAGTTATCCTTGCTGGCTGAGGATCGGATATCCTTAATAGGATTAAAGAAATTGGTTCATGGAACTCTCTACTTTGAATGAATATACTGAATTTAATTTTAATTTAATGGCTGAGTTAACTTGTTTTGTTTTTCCTATTTAATATCCAAATATGATTGATTGAGTGAGGGTTCTTTATCGTGCCAGCGCCTACCGTGACACGGGACCTACGTTTTTAAGGTCATATCAGAAAGACCCGTGACTTTCACTTCTGATGCCGAGCGCTTGGCGAAGGAACAGTCATTACCTATTTTTACGTCTTAGGTTTGACGCGGCGCCGCGATCGAGAATCGAACCCGGGCCTCCCAAACATGAAGCGAACGCTCTACCACTAGGCTACAGTGAACGGTATATATCCAAATATGAAACAGATGAGTCAGACTGCGTTGTATTTAGAGTTTAAACTAACCGGGATATCTAATAAAGTTGTCATTTGAAGTAACTATTAATAATTTAATTCTGGTTGTAACGCTGTATTTGATTGGATAAAAAAATTACTTTATATCGTATAAAATGGGTTGCGTACGTCACAATGACTTGCGTCAAAACGTATCAATCCGCCTGACGTTACATTCAAATTTTGTACAAACTGAAGTCATTTTGTTAGAACAATCATCTTTTTTTCGTACATCAAACGAATGAAAATTAAATCATAAGCAATGAATTCAATAGCTACCCATTTTATACGGTATAAACTGGGTTGGAACAGTTTACGCTTTTTTATGAACCGCTTCGCGGTTTATAAAGCGTAAACTGTCCCAACTCAGTTTATACCGTATAAAGGGTAGCTATTAAATTCATTCCTTAAATAATGATAAAATGTTGTTGATATTTATGATGAAATGTTTGGAGATAAAGAACAGTATTCAAGTTCAAAAGTCCATTAAACAGTCCAAGCTTGGAGCAGAGCAAACCCGAGACTTTGCTCTCCCGGTTTGTAATTATGACAAAGGAAGAGAACAGTAGCTAGAAAATGTAGCCAGACTTAGAACTTCACAACAGCAATACATGGAATAATGATTCTGAATTAAGTCTCTTTTTGTGGCAAGATTGCAGTATGACTACAACACTATGAGTAGCTTTTGAATTTGTTTAACAGAATTTTCAATTATAGTGACCATTACAACATCGTTCATCAAAATTATAAAATAAAAAATGAAGACAATTATGTGTCTAAGTGAAGTCTATTTTTATATTATATTCAAACTGAAACTGTATTTGGAGTAGCATTTTTAAAGTATGTCACAGAATGGATAAATTAAGATAAGAGCCCTATTTGGTCCCTGATTTGGGCTGTCTCTAAAGATGATGCAACAATTATAGATTGACATCCACTTATCACCCCTGGGATACACAGAGGTCACAGAAAGCTCAGCCACTATGTCAATTTCCAAATTTTCTCATTTTGATGCAGATTTTAATCAATTTTACAGCACAATTTCTTTGAGAAAACTTAGAGCACAAGCTTGCCAATCTACCAAAATTATATATTTGGTAAAGTTAAATTCCGCCAGATTTGAGAAAATTCGCGAGAAGGTCCTATTTATCCACCCTCATGTGACCTTCATGTATGCTTAGAATCTAAATAAGTGCTACTTTTAAAACATGCATCAATTTCAGTTCCTAACTACAGACTATCACAATTTTATCCATGTTCCGATTTTAACGTCTAACAAGGCCAGATTCAGCGGTAAAAATATACTTGTATCTTCTTTTCTCTTTTTAGTAACCATGGCAACACCGTTCACCGAAATCATTATATATGTGTATATCATATCAAATTATGTGTCTTAGTGTAGTGTATTCGTGTACCAAATTATACTGAAATCAGACCAAAACTGTAGAAGAAATAGATTTTTAAAAGTATTTCATAGAAATTTCTTTTTTTTTAAATAACCATGGCAACACCGGTCATTAAAATCAAAAACACAGATACAATACAAAGAATTGTGTATCTTAGTGAAGTCTACTTATGTGCCAAGTAATATTTAAACCAGGCCAAAACTGTACAAGGAATAGCATTTTGAAAGATATTAAATAAATTCATAAAAGAAATATATGTTAAATGCTGTTGAATTCATAAATAGTTTCATTATCAAAATTTCACAACCCCATTCAAGTTTTAAAGGCTTAGGGTCTAAATTCAACACTCTTGGTCTCAATATTCTATGTTGAAAAATAATCCCTGGTCATATTTTTACGTTACACCTATATATACATCGGTGTTAAATCACCTAAAATATAGCAGGATACTAAGAAATTAAATCTTGTTGAATTTTTTTCGGTTTGAATATTTTCTTTGATGAACAAATTTAAATACAGAGGTTTCAGTGATGTGTTTTGTTAAGAGATTTTGTTATTTTTAAAGTCTTTAAGCAGAGGGACTTACCGGTATACAATATATATATTTTGACAATTTTATATTTTCTAGTCCAGGACAAATCTACTTAGAAATTTTATATTCAACAAAAAAAAAAAAAAAAAAAAAAAAAAAAAAAAATCCAGACCGAGGGATTTTTTTTACATACAGTGTAACAATTCTCTGTTATTTATATGGATGTATTCTTTATCACAAAAGATTTGGCCCATTGGAGAAATCTATTTTTCAGAAAAAAAAAATCACATTTAAAAATAAATGTTCTTCAGTTGCTTTCTATCGTATATTTGTCTAAATTTTCAAATTTGCATTTTGTACCTAAAGTTTATTTTTTGCAACTTTGAAATTAACCTCTAAATTGGTCAAAACAACCATTTTGTTTGTTAAAGCATAACTTTTACGTGAATTTTGGCTTAGAAATCCTTCAGGGCAGACCTGACCGTAAATAAAATTATGACATATTGATAGATTTTGATCTAAGGAATGATTTTAAACAAGTTTTTTTAAAGGGTACCCCTGTCCAATAATCGAAATTCGTAAAGAACCTGCAAAAAATGCAAAAACCTATTTCCACTCAAACTTTTGTCTGCCTGGAGAGATATGATTTAGAGAAAATGAAACAAAATTTGCAAGTCTTAATTTTGTACAAAGATACAATTAATTATCTTAAGTTTACTTTTAAGGAAATTTCTTTATATTTAGTTGGGAATTTGTCTCAGTGGTACTTATGGCCCCGTGCGGGAGAGATACTGCAGAATAGACGCAGTTTATCTTGGGAAAATCTATGCATAAGTAGAACTGAAGAGATACTCGAGAAACAAAAATTACATGTATGCAGTATAAAGTCAGAGATCGGAATCGGGATATAGATAAGCTTTTTCTTAAGACTTAAACCAATGTCAGCACTATAGGCCAAAGCAGATATTCATCTAGAAGTGTTCGTTTATAAGAATATCCTTGATATTTTGGACTTTAAATCTTCAATTGCATGATTTTATTCAATATATGTGTTCTATATTCGACACATAAAGTGTGCAGGATATAAACATTTAATAAAGGAAATAGAGCTTAAACAGATTACCTTACATTTAACAATTATTTTTCTGAAGTATACACAAATTTCAAGGACCTTATTAAAGTCTGCTATTTAGATTACACAATTTGTCTCCAAAACACGAATCAATTTTGCACTCATAAATACTTCCTGATTGAATATATTAAAAAAAAACTCAGGGATCTTACTGGTACAAGCATTTACATGTAATACTCTTTGTCAGAAGCACTATGGTTCTTTTATTTTCCTTTACAAAAATGTTTCGGGTAATCTAAATTCTTTTTCCTCCATTTAAGACCAAAATAAATTAACGATATTTGAATAATTTGTTGAAATGATTCAAACATTTCGAGGGCCTAATCACATCTACATAAAAAAAGGTACTTAAATTACATAACGATCTTCTTCAAAATAAGAATTAAAATGTCCCCCAGAACGGCATAAAAAAAACTTCCTGGTTTTGTTAATAACAAAAAATAAATAAGATTATTTCAAGTAAATAATGAGCATCATTTTTGACATCTGCACAATAGTCTTCTCTTATTTTGCTTTAATTAATACTTTTTTGTAGTTCAATCTTTCTCTTGAATTGCGTGATAAGATCTCTTATGAAACTATTTGTGTTTCGGATAAAAAAGTTCAAAAGAACATAACTTGGTGTTTCTACCAGTTAAATTCTAAATTAAAAGAAATGCTATAGAATATTTTTCTTTTCTTTCTAAAATAGAAATCTGTCAACCCAGGTGGTATATATCTTTGACATAATTGATCTGTCTATAAATCGTATATTACAATAATTCATTTAATATCGAATAACAATAAGACTTTTTCCCTCATGCTCCACAAATATAAACATCCTGGATGCTTGCATTAAATATAACTGAATGAGGTCATTAGCCAATGAAATATAACTGAATAAGGTTATTAGCCAATGAAATATGGATGTAACAAACAGCAATCAATCAATTGAAACAAAACAAACCAGGAGAGTAAAAAACATGGACGATATAACATAACGTGGGACTGTTTAGGCTAAAAACATCAGCAAATACAATTTATCGTTGAGTCAAATGCTGACTGACGTTTTTTATACTAATTGTTTGTCCATCATTTATACACTGAATTGACGACGAATTTTCCCGTTATTTCCTGATCAAGACAATGAGCACACGGCGGGTGTGACCGGTCAGCAGGTATCCGGATGCTCACTCCTCCATGGCACCTGATCCCACCTCTGATGTTTCGGAGGTCCTTGTTTGCTCTGCCAATGTTTTGTATTGTTTTATGGACTTTGAGATTGAATACTGTTCGTTATATCCATATCCTTCTCTATATAAATTATTAAAACTACGAAAACCAGTTGCAAACTTTGGTAGCAGAAAACTATTTAATGTAAACGTTTACACTTAAATGAATTCAACATTTACAATGTAATTAGACTAATTATTTAATTGATTCTGATCATCCTATTTTTCTTGTTTTTGGGAAATTTATTTTATACTTTATGGATTCTCTAAGTTGTTGTGCTATAATCAGATGACCGCTAAAGTTCTTGAACCCCTTGCTTGAATATTCGGAATGTATTTATTTTACCAAGTTAAAACTATTTTTTTACATTTAGGTAAAAAGTGCGGGCATTGTACATGAAAAATCATTTAAATGTAAACGTTTGATGATTATATCAAAGCCCTTCAACATGTGACCCTAAAGTTTTAAACAAATTGTAAGAAGTAACCCTATTTATCATTACTATATTGATTATATAATTTAATAAGAGGCACTCTTGGTCATAAAAAACTAGGTACTTAGTTTGTTTAATACCCAGGAGCAGAGAAGAAGATTTTCAAAGAAATAATGCACTTTCACTTTATGATCTATATAGCCCCGCCCTAACACCAGAACCTCTGAACCAGGGGCCATGATATTCACAATTTTTGAAGAGGCACTCTTTTTCACCACAACTATGTACTTCGTTAGTTTGTTTAATACCCAGTAGCAGAGGACAGGATTTTTTTTTAACAAATAGTGTATTTTCAC
This sequence comes from Saccostrea glomerata, assembly GCA_003671525.1. Lineage (NCBI taxonomy): Eukaryota > Metazoa > Mollusca > Bivalvia > Ostreida > Ostreidae > Saccostrea > Saccostrea glomerata. Next base: position 152,015 of record PRKT01000814.1, read on the forward strand.
TATACAATCATTAGAGCCCCTTCTTTCAACAAGAACCCATGACCCAGGGGCCATAAAATTCAAAATTTAAGAAGAAGTACTCTTGGTTATCATAACTGCATACTTTAGTTTTTGTAATATCATAGAGCAGAGAGAAATATTATCAATGACTTAATGTAATTTCACTACATAATCAATAAAGCCCCACCCTAAGGCCAGAACCCCTGACCTAGGGGTCATGCCATTTACAATTTTGAAAGAGGCACTAAGAGACCATAACTATGTACTAAATTTGGTCATCACTTAAATAATCAACCAAATACTTAGGAGCAGATGGGAAGATTTTTGAAGACTTAATGCATTTCTATTATATATTCATAAGAGCCCCTACCGAGCGTCATGACCTGGGGGCCATGCATTTCACAGTTCTGGTAGAGGGCTCAAAGCTTATTACTGTCTGGCAACAGTTTGACTGTTTGAAATCCAGGAGTAGAGAAGAGGATTTTTAAAGATTGCATTAATTGTAGGGGTTTTTGTCCCCGCCCCCAGGCCGCAGGCCACAGAGGACAGGGACCATGAAATTCACAATTTTTGTTTCCCTTCAACCATAGATGATATATGCCAAAATTGATTGAAGTTGGTTGAGTGATTTCAGAGAAGCTAAAAATGTTAAAAAAAATTAACGCACGACAAACGACGAACGATGGACGAGAACGGATAGCAATAGATCACCTGAGTGACTCAGCTGACCTAAAAGTGGTTTTATTTGGGTCTTTTTTTTAATTATCATGGTACTCTTTACTATTTCGTAATTCACTTTCAAGGAAATAAAATTGATAATTTTTTATAAACATACTTTTCGTCTAACGTAGTTCTAGAAATCATATTTGATTGTTGAAAGTGTAAGAAAATTACAACAATCTAATGGTTTTCATCAAAATTAATTAACACATAGAGGTTCATCATGATCTTATTTTTAAACCATAATGGTTATCGATCGATTTCATAATTTATTTATCCGTCAAACACCTGACAGTTTTCCAAAGGAAACTGATACTTTGTTAATACGCAGTATAGCAGTCTACACTTTCCACATTGAAAGGACAGTGTGGGGGAAATACAGGCTATAGGTAAGTAGGGTCAGCTGAAAACTCAATTTCAGTTGTTTTAATACATTATAAAAATTTTAAAAGCAATGTTCTAAAAACGAATTTATTCTGAATATAACAGTATTCTATTTTCAACCTCTTGAAAGTACTTTTCTTGTGTTGTATAAATTGTGGTTAATTATTATATTACACTTATATTTGATAAAAAGGTCGCGTATATATAAAATTTTATTTTAATTTTGCAATCCATACATGTAATGGTAAATTTTACTTGCAAATTTCTACTTAGTTCAATTGTCTTTCTTCAAATGAGATAGACATTGGAATTTGTATTGATATATGCATCATTTGATTTTGAAATGTTCAAATTTAAATATATAAAACTATTTTTAAATGGCATCTCTTTTATCAAATTACATATGTGGGCCAAGCAAGTAAAAGTCTTCTAAATTTGAATATTCAAATAAATTTAAGTTTGCTTATAATCATTCAGTGCTTCTTTACATATTCTAAATTCTAATAGATATAAAACTTACAGATGGCATTTTCATCATCCAGCTGGGCACAACACGTTTTAGAATGTGACAACTGCGAGGTGAAACCGGCCCAATATCTATGTAAATCATGTCAAGGCCGTCTGTGTGGAGATTGTAAATTAGAACATAAACAAAGAAGGCTCACCAAAGATCACGTGATTGTATCCTTAACTGCAGACCATGGAACAAAGATTCTATATCCCTACTGTCCGGACCACAATGAAAACAGGTTGGAATGTTACTGCTCGGTCTGCGAGACTCCGGTGTGCACTAAGTGTATGACAGATAAACACAATGGACACACTGTACGGGAGATAGAAGAGGTTTACAACGAAATAAGAGAGGTGCTTCAGAGGGAAAGAGAAGAGATAGAGAACATCCTCCTACCAGCTTATAACAAGCAGGTGTCTGAAGAGGAAGACAGGAAGAACAATGTTTCCATGAGAGCGAGGGAAGTTGAAAACCAAATCGAGGCTCATGCGGCCGCCATCATAGAAAGAGTTACGAATATAAAGGAGAAAGCGATTGGAAGTATAAGAGAAGATGAGAGTAAGGTACTGAAATTAATTGATGAATCGAAAGAACAGTTAAGGAGAAAGACCGAGAGTTTGAATCTTTTGCATAAGGAATTGTGTGAAAAATTAAGTACTGATCCAGATATGGAATATTTCACAAAGGAAGACACTGGCCAATTAGAAGGGCTGCGACACATCAATCCGACATATTCATACAGTATTGGGGACTTCCATCCAGGTCAAATAGAAAATATATTTCATGAAAAAGAATTTGGATCCACGCCATCCTTTGAATACCAATCACCATTACGTGATTTAATGAAACCGATCAGTAGAATTTGTAACAAAAGCTTTATTGAAAAACTCCTTAAAAAATCAAACCGTTAGTTGCTATGTGTGCTAATCTCGTACTCTTCGGCCATACTCCTTCAATCCATCTGATAACGTACAAGTTAAGCTGCTGCTATAGATAGGCGAGCTAATGCTTTAGATATGATACAAAGAAATCTGTGACATTTTTAAATCGTTAATTATTAATATGTAGACGATCTGCTGGGATAAATTCGTTCAACATAATGAAACTCGAGTACGCTTATCGTCGATAACTGCACAACGAAACAGGATATTGTGATTTAAGTATTGTGATGATTTCCAACTGAAATTCAGTGTAAGAATGGAAGATTCAGAAAATTGGAAAAACCAATGTCGAGAGACATTTTTAAAACATCTATGGCACTGTCATAAGATGTCAAACTGGAGTATTCTTCTTTCACCAACACATCTTGTTACTCCTTCAATCATTTAAATTCATCATTTGTTTCTTGTTTATTTATTTTAAACAAGTACTGTTAGGTGAGCCTTCTTAATATTATTGCGATTTATACTCAGAAAAAGTACATGATTCATCTATAAGTACATTAGACACTACTCTTGTTGTACTGGTAAGATCATTTAAAATAATATAAGCCAAGATTTACGTGTTTTTGTATGTTTGATTTCAAATTAAATTTTCATAGGACAGAATGTACCTGGTAAATGATCTTTGCAACGTAAGTCAACGATATGTTTTCCGTTATAAGATACTAGTATCATAATCACACTTGTACGAAAGCCCAGAAGGCTCATTCGAGATTCGAGATTCAAAATACGAGATTCGAAATTCGAGATTCGAAATACGAGTTTCGAGATTCAAGATCCAAACTAACCAATCAAAAGCGGATTCAACATTTGATTACTCCCCTTTATTATGTTTTTACTATCAAGAAATCGTTTAAAATAATTATAACCAATGGGTCATTTGATTAAATTACAATGCAAAAAAGAGTGTTTTATATATATTAGAAGGAAATTTAAATAATTATTGGATTTTTGCAGCAAGATATACTTCAATTTATATTATAGCTTCTTAAATATTAAATAGATTACATATATCAGGAGTATATATATTTTTGTATTATCTTCTACACTTATTTTTTTTTGTATTTCCGCGCATAGGAAAACCACAGGTACTTGTGGACAGGACCCCTCCCCCCCCCCGATATTCAATACCAGGGCTTACTGGACAATTTTTTTAACAAATTATATTTATTACACTTATTAATGTGTACAATACGAAAACATCACGGGCGTAAAACCCCCAGAATAATCGTTTAACCAAAAAAAAAAACCATTATACATTACCCCTCCCCACTATACAAGAGAGGTGTCATTTAAGGAGAAAATATGGGATTATTACGAGATGCAGAGTCAATCCGATAGCATGGACTAAGACAGAAATATATGTAGAGACAGTTAATTTTAATCAACATTTTAAGTTAAAATAAATGCATGGTTTTAAACCTAGAAATAGCAGCGGGCGTACAACGTAAACAAACTTATAATGTATAGTGGGGTATTTTTTGTGTTGAGCGATTATTCTGGGTTTTTACTATTTTTTTTGGCATTGAACACACGATGAATAAGTGTATTAGATATATGTTGTGAAAAAAGTCCAATAAGCCCTGGGGTTGAATATCGAGAGGGGGGGTGCCCTGTCCACAAGTACATTTGGTTTTCCTATGCGGGAAAATACATAAAAATTAAGTTTAGAAGACAATACAAATAAATATATATACTCATGATATAAGTAATTTTTTTAATATTTAAGAAGCTATAATATAGATTGAAGTATATTTTTCTGATCAAAAATCCAATAATTATTAAAATTTCCTTCTAATATATATAACACTCTTTCTTGCATTGTAATATAATTAAATGACCCATTTGTTATAATTATTTTAAACGATTTCTTCATAGTAAAAACATAATAAAGGGGAGTAATCAAATGTTGAACCCGCTTTTGATTGGCTAGTTTGGATCTTGAATTTCGAATCTCGAATTTCGAATCTCGAATTTCGAATCTCGTACTTTGAAACTCGCTTCTGATTGGTTAGTTTGGATCTTGAATCTCGAAACTCGAATTTCGAATCTCGAATTTCGAATCTCGTACTTTGAAACTCGAATCTCGAATGAGCCTTCTGGGCTTTCGTACACTTGAATAATTTTGAATAAAATTCATTCCAATTGTAAAATCTGATATATTACTAGAAAAATTAAATAAACAGTTTGTGTAAATATTATTCATTTAATTACTTTCTCATATTCGCTTAACTCCATTGAATGAAACTATTTACATTTGTTCTTCATGTAGATGCTTTTATTAAAGCCAAGTTCGCTTTAAATTATGTCATGGAATGTGCATTGATATAATTTTTGTTCGAGGAATATATAGATTCAATGATTTTTTTGTGATTAAACTTGTTGAAATATTGTAACATTTTATTGTTCAAAAAATAATTTCATTAGGGACGGAAAGCCAAAAGAGTGTTGTTTTCTTTTAGAGAAACGTGGCCTCTGGCGGTTAGACTCAGATTAAGGTGTCCTTTACTGCTATTCAATAGCTCACGTAACTGTACGCCAGAATAGCGTAATTGATTTTCTATGAGCCCAATATTATTTCCTATCATATTTAAGGTAAATGATCCTTTTTTCCTCCAGATCTTCAACTTCAGTATGTTTTTCAGAATCCTAGAGAAATCGAGTTGCATGCCACTTTAATTTCCTTTATGTCATTTATTCTATAAAACAGCATTAATACTGATATGGTATTTTTGTTAAATGGAGTAAATTTGACACGTCTGGTACATTTTGTACAGAAAAATATAACATTGCCTTTAAAATATATATACGAATTTGAAAACATATCCCATTTCAATTAACAGAATACAGTAGTGAATTATTTTACATAGGGGTCACGTAGAGGTCAGATCTAACCCGGGTATTAATTGCTTTAAACCCTCAAAACAAATTTACAATAAGATACACGTGACACGAGGTCTGAGAAAAGCAAAGAATTTCAAGAGCACAACAACAGATTCGTATGCCATTTTCTTAAATATTATTAATTATTATTTATTATTAAAATTTGTTAAAGCGCTCAATTTTACATATAGTATGCAATCATTGGCGCTGTACATACAATAGAATATATACATATGATAAAAAACAATGCATATGTTAAAATATCATATAAAGTCTAAATGATCACTGGCTGTTTAAATAAAATATACTAGTGTTCACAATTAGATGTTATTTAAAAGCACATGTGTAGTAGAACGCCTTGAGATGTCGTTTAAAAATACAGAAATCAGTTAACATTCGAACGTTCGTTGGCAACTCATTCCCCAAGCCCCATTTTTTATCTGAATGTCCCCCAAAGAAACCCTTTTCCGGGGAAAACTCCCCTTTCAGAGGCTATTAAGCATGATTTCAACTCACCCTGGTTCACCGACAAAAGTTTGAAAATAAATCCATAAAATATGCACAAGAATGTTAAAATATCCGCAAACGAACAAGTGAATCTTGTTTTGAATTCTTTACCAACATGCTGACATAAAAATATTACTGGTCTTGTTGTTCATTTGTTTATTCGGGGAGGCAGTTCAATTTCTGGAGGAGTGTAGAAAGCACAATTTTTGAAAAAAAAATTGAAAGGTTTATGAGAGAGAGGAACCAAAATTTGGAATCCACTACATAAAATTTATTCATGACAGTTTCCAAAGCCACACGCCATGATGAGTAAAGGATTTTGGGGATAACCAGAACGTTAATGTTTTGTCAAACTAACAAGATTCGCCCGATTATTCAACCTTTAACTTGTTTCACTTTTAATCTTGGAAAAAAAAAACACCTTTCAGAAAGAAGAAACAAGTTCAGAAAATCATAGAATCTGCCATATTCCAGTGGACCATACTCAAAAAGATGCTCTATAAACTATCAGAAATTGGATAAAAATGTTTAAGACATGTATTTTAATTAAAAAGGAATATTGCTTGATAAGAATATTGTCAAGAAATTTCATGAAACGCTTTCAACATGTTTTTATATAATCATATGCATTTACCATAAAAATGGAATACAGGTTCGGATCTGTGATTATGGAATTTTTAAATCATAGGCTTTTTTAACACCAACGGTATTACAGGTGACGTTAATATAGTTAATAATGAGGACCTTTGATCACTTATTTTTAAAGGCTCTAAATATAGGAATCCATGATCTTTCAACTGGCGTCGAAATTTCATAAATAGTATGGATTCTGTAGAAGATTACGCCAGGCGCTGGGTCAAAACCATCTATCCTTCTTTATTTAATAATCCAGAAGTGAAAAATGAATTAGAAATATTACATGATCAATGCATACTAGTCCCTGCTGACAAAGCAGGTAACAACATTGTCTTCATTTTTAAGATTCGTTATATATAAATCGCATTTTAGAAGAACTTATTTATTTACACAAGAGGTTATCCAGCTTATACTCATATAATGTTTTTATATTCCAAAAAAACCAAAATGATTTTAAACTACCATATCTATATTTGATTCCGAAACTTCATAAAAATCCTTACAAGCAAAGATAGCTAGGGGATTCCAGTTAATGTTCAACAAAGCCTCTTTCTTTACTCCTCGCTAAGATATGTATTACGAGTAGTGACGGGAAAACTTCAAGAGTACTCTGTATAAAAATATTCAAGAAGTGTTTAATAGATGTAGATACTTAAATATTCCAAGGAACTATTGGACAATTTGAAATCACAAGATTTTACCAATATCAACAACTTAAAAACTTAAGACTTTTCAACTTTATACACAGCGATTCCCCACTATAAATTGTAGTCCAGGCTTTTGATATCATGCACCCATAGCTGCTTTTTCAATATAAATGGAACTCGTAAATTTACTTACCTTATTTGGTCATTTGCAAAATTATTTTATCAAAAACATTCTGCATTGTACACAAGTACTCTGAAGTTGACATAAAAAGATGCTTGAGTTTCTGATTGACAATATCTTTATTATTTTTGAGACCAGGTCTTCCAACAATCTATTGGACACCATCCTTATCGTATTGTCGCAACATCGTCATTGCGCAATCTCACCATAGCTTCTTTGTCAATGTACCATCGCATTATCTCAATACTCAAAAGTCGTGAGTGCTGAGTACAGGCATTGGGGCCACAAAACTTAGACGAGTTCACTTGTGATCTCAGTTTAACTTTATCCAAAGGAATCAACATTGCAAAAGTGAGCTGGTCTCTAAGTTAAATGGCTCCCAGGCCAGGTCTAAGTTAATAGGTCTTTATCAGCAAGTGATGGGAAGTCAATATGAGAGGAAATTTCTGGACAGAACGTTGAAAACAAACAAACAAATAAAAAAAATTGAGACTAAAAATTAATACATTGTTGGTTTTTGCCATTTCGAAAAGTCAATGAAAACAAACATAATGAATTACATTCATAGTGTAAATAAGTATATAATCAATAAGATGTGTATCATTCCTTCTTGTTTTAGACAAATCTAAAATCGTCACCATGAAGCATGTATGAATCACCTTCTGAATATCTAAGCATAAAGTGAAACATAGATCTCTGAGAATATCAATATTCAAATCAAAGCTTGACAAAGAAGATTTATTTTCTGTGGGAAAACCTTTAGCTCTCCGCTTGAGAAAATTCGGACGGATTAGAACACAGAGCTACAGAGGCAAGCATTGTTAAAACCTTCGCCACCGCTTTGTTGTCGCTCTATCATTACTGGTATTTAGTGCTTTCCTCCGCTTTTCTGGAACCGAGAGCTTCAGTTTTACAACTATGATCAATCCGTATTCTGTACATTCAAAAGAAATTATTAAAGATACCAATCAACCTTAACAAATAGTTTTAAATTTTATTTGTGTAAAAACTAAGAATATAAGCAATGCTGTCATATTTCAAATTTTACCGGGAGTGGGGGGTGAGGGGCTTGGGGGTTAGTTGGATTAAGATTAAATGATTTAATTAACGTAAAACGCAGATGTAAAACAAATCCATCACAAAGGATGGAAATTGATTTATATTTCTGTCCACTCGTCGTATAAGGATATATTACGTCTTAGAAATATGAACAGTCTATCCTTTATCTGAGCTAATTGATTAAAAAAAAAGATTTACTTCCCTCGTTGCACAATGAATGGGGTTTTACCTTCATATCATATCAATATCTTCTAATTTAGATATTACAAACCATACACGTCAAACCATTGTCTATAAATGTGGTTTTCCTTTATTAATATCAATTGCTTGCTTTATAAATTCTCAATGTCAATGATAAAAAAAATTAATTCCCTTTCTCCTTTTACACATATCAAAGGTCCTAGGAATGTCGTTAAATATCATATTTATCTTCTTATTCATAAATTACAAACACTATACCCTTATATTTTTTCTTCATTTTCCCTTAATATAAATAATATCAATTGCTTGCTATATAAACTATCAATGTCCTAGAAAATATCTATTTATTATACATTTCTCGTCCGAGTTTATTATTATTTCCTCCACAATTTTCTGTGCTGTTTAAGTGACTAAGAAAAATGGTGGCTTTAACTAAGGGTAAGAGACATAATTATATTTCTAAATCAATAAATCTAATTCAATTCATTTTTATTAATTTTTCATTTGGGCATTCATCTTTTATTTCTTTTTTACAGGAAATTTTCAGATGACATTTATGTCATAAGTAAATTATAAACTAATCTGAGGAGGGGAAAAAGACAGAATACATTTTTAAACATGTTATAGGTAATGTAAAAAAAAAAATAATTAAAGGAGAGAAAAATACACTTAACTTCGAAACGCAGGAAATAAAAATACATGTATATCGTCAATCATTAAATAGGAATGGATAACCAGAAAAGGGGTTGGTTTATCCGTTTGCAATTTTTTATTTAATAATTGTTCTTGCATAGCCTGTTGCTCTTACTTTAAGAAATATTTGGATAACAAATCACAGGATAGTCACCGCAGGGTTTTGTGGTTAAGAGAGGTCTAAGATATGTTCTGAACATTCAATAATGCTGGACAGGATTGCATTGATGAAAAACGAAGAGGGGAACTGGGCAGTTGTTACATTAAAAGTTTAAATCTAAAGTTTAGACTTATCTATAACTATCTCGATAGTAATAAATAATTTTAAACTTTAGATTAACACAGTTTTAGTGCGAGTTTCGACAGAATAATTTGCAAAGGAATTTTTATTTTCAGAAAGAAACACCTAAACAAAATTTATAAAATGATTATTGTTCACTTACAAATATTAAAGGAAAGCTTGAAACTTTAACATTTTTCATATTAACTGATATCCAATTTTACAAAATATTCCTAGACTTTTTAATTGATTACTAATCATTATCCTCACCCTTTTCATATGTAACAATGCCGAATTTCTTCCTCACCAAATCCTATCCCCCAGAACCGATATTATTTCGATAACAAACATCTGAAATGTAATAAGTAGGACTCACGTCGGATGAGACCGATCGACAAGGGATACTCCCCCCGAGCACCTGACCCGAGACCGATCGACATGGGATACTCCCCCCGAGCACCTGACTCCACCTCTGAAATACATGGTCCGTTCTTATTGCTTATAAATACATCAAATCTATCCCTCTATGCTAGTATTATACTTTTCACATGTAAATAAAGCACCATATTTAAGCTCATGTCTTCATTAAAACAAGACACTTCAGGAGCCCCTGAAGGACATCTTGAACATCATAGATGGGATCAGATGCCGAGAAAGAGTAACCATTTTGTCAATCAATCAGACCCGCCGTGTGGCCTTTGAAAACACAGAAATTAAGTGTGTAAATAATGGATCAACATACCGCGATGAAGAACTTCAGTCAGTATTCTACTCAATAATAAATTGAAACTGCAGAGAAACACTTTATATTGCCATAGAATATTCCTAAAAACTGACTTTCAAAAAGATATGATTATTGTATGAATGTTGATATTTTTCTTTTATCAAGATGTTTGTCTTGTTTTTAGAAATTGCTCTTAGGTAGAGGATGCTCAAAATGAACTCATGCATCGCACGACCTTTTTTTTTGTGAAACCGCATTTCAAAATTGTTTCGATAAAATAGATTAAGGACAGACGAGACCTCCCTCAATAATATACATTTTCCTACAAGAATTTGTAAATGAACTTTTGCTATTTTAACATGTTTACTCACAAAAAATTGAAAAACCTTACAAGGCAATTGGAACCCGATTTAAAAGTCAGATAGTAAAATTGTGTTATATTTGTTCGTACATTATGAAAATATACAAAAGAGATATATGGGGAACGTATCGTCTGACCTAAAGGGAAATAATTGAGGTGTACCTCCAGTATCCTCGGTTGTAACAGCGGTGTGGCCATAAAGGGAAATGAATATCTAAATACAATTGTATGGTCAATAGGATGCCTCGCAAACATCATTCTGCAAACAATAGATCACAGAAAACTTATCTATTTCTTCCCTTATGACATGCTTTATAAAATTGCTAAAGAGACCAATTTCAAAAATTTTATACGGAGTTTATATCTCTAAGATGATTCGATACATAAGAGGCAATTCTACGTATAAACAGTTTTAAACAAGGTAGGATATTGACCTACAAGTCGATGAAGCCATAATAAAACGTTTTCGTGTAAAGTCATCATTTCGTAAGTTTTATGGTCAATACAATGACCTAATCATCATATATTTTTCATTAAGGCAAATGCTGATCGACTTTTCTTTTCATTCTGATCGTTAGACAATTATTTACACACTGAGTTATCCATGGCTACTAACTTCCCCCCCCCCCCCACATAACGAGGAACACAGGCCGGGGGTGACCGGTCGGCTGAGGGTGCTCGATCCTTCTTGGCACCTGATCCTACCTCTAATTTTTGGAGGTCCATGTTTGCTCCGCTCCTATTTTGTAATATTAAACGGTCTTTTGAGCTCGAATTCTGTTAGTTTCCCCCACTTTTATCCAATCAAAAATCATTTTACAAACAGGATTAAATTACCAAACCATACAAGATTTATGTTTTTATAATTATATAATATTCCATCTTCATTATACAGGAAACAAAGATGAAGTTTTGAAAACGTTTTTCATCGTTTTGGCGAACTGCTTGCAAATTTGTGCAAATTATGGAGAAACAACTAAGGCAGCTTATGTCTCCACGCAAATATCCAGGACGACGACTGAGAGTTCAAACGGTGCCACTGAAGTCTTTGCCTCTAATTCGTCACTATTGTCAAAACTGGATACAAGTAATGGTTCCATAGAGCACCTCCGAGGAAAACCTCACGATTTCAATATCACAGAAACACTTGATCAATGTCTGAAGAACGGTTCCAACATTCTGGATTGCCTTCACTTATTGGACATCGAAATGCGTCAAGGTGATTTCTCACTAGACTCTGTCCTCCAAAATATGTGTTCTTCAGTCTCTTCTGGCGAGGCTGTTGTTCAGGAAGATTCTACCGACACCACGGCTTCCACTACACAGGAAAACTCTTTAAATGGAGACAAAGAGAAATCCGTCATACTGCAATACTTAACCTCGACTCTCTCCGCCTTCGGAATCCTCTGTAATCTTTCAACCATTGTAGTCATTTTGCAGAATGTAAAGCTTAGGAAACCATTCTTCACAAGTATTATAAGCCTAGCACTTGCCGATATCTTGTATCAAGTTAATTTTCTTCTCAATGAATTTCTCGAAAATCCTCAAAACATATGTGAATCTTTTAAGCTTCAAAGTATTCTTCACATTACAACATATGCCACAAAAATGTTTTCCTCTTTGAATGTCGTGGTTCTTTTATCCTTAAGGTACGCTATGTTTGTTCACCCAATCAAAAGTCGTGTCTACCTGACACATCGTAAAATCTACGTCATATCCGGTCTCTGTTTGGTTGTATGTATCGCCTACAGTGTCGTCATTGTAGAAGTTATATGGTCTCTTTCTGTCGCTCATTTACAATTCTTGTACATCGTCGATGATGGATTACTTTTCATCTTTGTCATCGTGCTGAACATCTATTTCGTCGTCAATCGCTGCAAAATTATAAAATCATCCCTGGCTGCAAAGAATTTGAGGAAACGAATGATAATAATGGTGTTTATAATTCTTCTTTTGAGAACTGTCAACTCGTTGTTTTCGATTGTTCAAAGTACCCAAACAGATGGAATTAGGTCGCATCATTTAATTATTTATAAGAATTTCGATAAAGATTTCATACTTCAGCATGCAAGTAAGGTGTTACAGATTTTCGTTCACTCCGTGAATCCATTAGTTTACTTTTTCAGCTCTGCTAATGTATTAAAACTATTTCTGTCATGTTTACGATGTTATAATGAATAACATCTTATAGAAGATTTAAGTAACTTTTAAGCAGCATTATTAACTGATTTGTTATTATTTGACAATTAAATGGTGCGATAACGAATAATATATAAGCTTTAAAGTCTATAAAAATTATTCAAATTGGGAGTAGAGCCAGTGCGGACTCATTTAATCATCAGAGATTGGATCAGGTGCCATTGAGGAGTGAGTAGCTCCTACAGACCGGTCTTACCCATCGTGTCCTCCTTGTTATAATCAGGGTAATGAAGGACATCCGGATAGGGCCATGCAGTTCACTTTCGAGCATCGACTTAAAGGTCGATATAGGATAATGCGATGACACGATAGCGATGGTGCGATAACGATGAAGCGATGATGCGATGGCGCGATAATGTAGATATAGCGCATGCTCATGAATACTCAAAGAGCCCAGAGACATTTACCCCACTTTTGGGCGATAAAGGAAATTTCTTAGATATTTACAGGGCAGTTGATAGATTTTCTTTATATGTTTTTACAAAGTTCAGTTCTGAATTATGATAAAATTTTACACATGTACTAGTAATTTGTATTTTAAATCCCGAACGTTTGTTCTCTCTATAGCAAGTTTTGTTCTTTCTATAGCAAGTTTAAACTCACTGGACGGGTTAGGTATTTAAATCTCTCGTGCTGGTCAGTTTGGGTGTTACAAGCACCAGAGAAGGACACGTTGTTCCTTTGCCACTCTAAATCACTACTTTGATTCGAATTATCTTCAGTTTATATACCAGATACCCTTCTCATTTCTGATATCCTAGTTAGACGTATGAAGTAGAAGTAGAGATCTCTAGTTATAAACAGTCGGAAGGACAAGACGAGGCTTTCCACACTACCCGTACAATTCGCCACATGTGAGATCGGGAAGGAAGTGCCGCCATTATGGGTCACAGTGCCATTCTGAACTAAGGAACCAGTCTTATAACATAGACTTTAATTTTAAAACTTTTATTTAAAGAAACAAAATATTGAAAAAAAAAAAAGTATTGATGTTCAATGTAAAAAAATGTTGTATATATATTTAAAGCTTTTCCTCATCTTTTACAAAAGATACCTATATTTGACACATTACTAGGTCTCGAACATGTACTATTCATGACTAAATGTTGTTTTCGCGCCAAATGTCACTAAATGTTGTGTGGTATTATTTTAATAAATAATATTCTTCATATATACATTTAATACTTCAAACGTTTAGTGTAATTCATACATATCCCATATATAGATCATACAATCGTGGCGTAACTGTTGTTATGATTTTTGTTTTCAAGATTTTTTTCATGCTTAAATTGTATTATGTTTATCGTGGAGTGTATTTCATTATTCATAAAAATAACAAAATATGTGACAATTCATATAAAAAACATATATTTTTCTATATTGGAAAATTTACACTTAGCTTGAAACAAAGATAACAAATAATTTTTTTACACCTTTGTTTATTTAGATTTCATTTTAAGTGCCCTTGATTTGTATATAATTCGACTAAATCACTGGCATCTAGGGTAAATTTTGTAATTGCACCAGCTGGTCACACACGTGAAAGACCGATAACTCCAACATCTTATTAATGCTTGTGAAGGCGTTTTCTCAAATATTAATCTACATCTAACAGAATCAGCTGTGGATAAGGATTTCTGTTGATATACAAAACTGACCTTTCATGTGACAAGGAAATCCGGATTTCCCCCTCTCAAAGCTAATTATCCGAATGACACGGACGATGAAGCCCGAAAATGTCGGGCACTTCTGTAACCAGGTGACCACACAAAATAAATCTTGCCTAGAAGCTAGTTATTTAATCGAAATATTTACACATTTAAAAATCAAATAGAAATATGAAAGAAAGAGAAATGTGTAACAAATTGATTGATGCATGCATATCCCATACTTTACTCTGCTTTAGAAAAATTATCACACAAAGTGTATGCCAGGGGAGGCGGATGCCAAGAGTCGCACGCATTCTCTCTTTTTTCGTATCTGTCGAAAAACGATATATTTAAGGGGGATGTCCGGCCACCTTCTACATATAGCAGACTGAAAGTAAACATTCCTTGAAACTGACTCGTTTTGCCAAACACTGGTAAATAATAGTTTCATCAAGTACTCCCAATGTATCAATTGCTTCTCCCGTTGATTTTGACATTCCAAGTCCTGGCTGGTAACCTTATGGTCTGTCCTTAGTTTAAACACATGCTGACTTTTTGTGCAAAAACTGGTTTACCTTTGAAATAATGGTTGCATAAGCGTGAGTAAGTACATTGTATAAGTTTCACACCTCAGACTTCATGTCCCATGTATTTCATCAATAACAAGAATGTAACTTTGCAAGTCTTTTTCCTCTTTGTTACTGTATCTTGTCCAGTCAAGCCCGGTTGTGCATGTATTTCTTTAAAGCAACAGATTCTTCTCGCAATCATCTCTTCGTAAGAGTTTCCGCCAAAACTTGGATAGTTAACTCTTTTCACAAATGGGGAAACTGGTCTAGTAGTGCTTCTACTCATCACATCGCCAAATACGGACTAAGTTAAATGGGTTTTTTTTCTTTCCCACCAACGGGTTGAAAATGATTGATCTACTGTTTGTTTTTGTGGTTTTTTTTATTTCTTCTAAGGTTGAAACTTCAATCTCCTTCTCTATGAAGCCCTCACATAGTGACTTCACATCCTAACATCTGGTGTTGCCTTTAAAACATCCAAGCCAGTTCTTTTTTCGCCCTCTTTGCATGAGTTTGCTGATGTGTTGACTAATTCCTTTAGTAAGATCTTGATTTCACATCAGGATCCTCCTTTAATTTTTGGAACTAAAATGTTCAGTGCTCTCTGGCGATAAACCTCTGAAGACCATGCTGCTCCAATTTTTTTCAAAAGGCTCCACCAAAACATTTACAGTGCGATGAACCACGATTTCATCTATTAAAAACACCATCAAATTTGCAACGAATGAATATCCATTATTCTACCAGAGTAAAATCTACTAGCAACCGATCACTCTTATTGACCATCCTGTGCAACAAAAAGCTTACATCCTTCAATATTTCTGGATCGATGTTCTCATAACTATATCGAGCTTCTTCTAATCAATCTCAATTATGCCTTTCCTTGTTTTTGTTTTTTTTCAGAGAATCTGCTATTTCTGGAACACTATCATCAATCAAGGTGCTATGGACAGATGAGAAGTCTAGCTTTCATACGTCATTAGGCTTTACAGGGTCTTTCTTTTTACAGAAGCCACTGCAATTTTCAGGGTTTCCAAGCACATGAGGAACTAAGTTTTTAATGTCATGAGCAAGTTTCTTTACCTTCAGAGGACCTAATACTATCCATACCTGAACCCTTTTGTCAGTCTTACAATCGTATTTTAGTAAGGCTGCCTTTACCTTTGAAGTTTGCTTTTTTCTACTTCTATCAACTTTTCAACATTAGATCTTAAACATTTGCGTGCATGGTTGGCACACGCCAGCTTTGTAACATCTCGTCTCCATACTGGTACTTCTTGTATCCTAGCAAAGAGAGATGAATCCCCATCTCCGATCAATCGCACATATCGCAGGCCATGCCCTTCCTCCGCTTTTCTAAACCCTCCAATGATAATATGGGATTCCATTGCTTAGCTTCTTTCTGTCCAATTTCGGAAGCAGGGATGTTCCTTTGGCATCATGTTTCTATATTCCGCCATACTACAGATATAACAGTGCTTGTTCCGTACTCAAATGTGAAGAAGATTCCCTGTTGTAGCACCAACAAAGATTACACCAACTCCATCCATTGCTTTGTATACATGCTTGTGAGATCTCCCAACACAGACTGTTATTGCAGGAATCTCCTGGTGAAAATCATTCCTGGAAATGGCTAATTAAATTATATCATGATAATGATAATAATCATTCCTGGAAATGGCTAATTGTTTCTCTTGTTTGCATTCCTCATGTCCTCCAGCAAAAAATCCCTCCAGGAATCACTTATACGGAACTAAACAAATCTGAACGCATTCCTGGTAAACCCATTGTTGATAACAATTCATTAGGTGATGATGACTCACAGCCTATTGCCATTGAATCCCATACAGCACACATATGAATGTCATGAGTTTGAGAGTCAGGGTGAATTTAACTGGTTTTGAAGTCTACGTCTTTACCACAACATTTGCTTTTGAAACTTAACGTGCTTGCCAAACGATTCTAAAATTTTTCTAAGATTCTAAGAGAAAGTATGGAGTTTCCCGATAAATTCAATGCTGCTGATGAAAAACATTTCATTGAAGGAGATACAATTGCTCTTCAAAGTAAGCAAGATTTTTAACGCTGATATGCGATATCCATCAGGTTTTGCAACTTCTTTGGTGACAATGGAGAACCTGATACCATTCTCATTTACCACATTGATTCTTCCAGTTTTTCCAGGGAAAGAGGGGAACTTTTTGAAAACTTTGTCTGACGAACTTTTCATAGGAATCATTTCTGTTGTTGGTACATGTATAACCTCTTTCTCCACAATGCCCTTCAGTTTCCTCCGATAAACAGAAGAGTTTCTTCCAGTAGTCAAATTGCCCTTTTTTTATTTTGCTTTGATTTACCCATATCTCTGCTGAACAACCTAGTGAATACTATAAGAAATTTCAAAACTCATCATAATTCCATGAATGAAATGCTCTCTTGCTTACATTATCAGCAGTCCACAAAAAGAAATATCACTGTTTCATGACATAACCACACTACACAATGTGACAAGCATGTCATCTAAAATGCTTTTTCTGTAAACTCTTGAATAAAATGACACTCAAATTCACTATGTTAACTCAAAATCCATTTAAATCCAACATCAATAGCCTTCTCTATGAAGTTACACATTCAATACTCAATAATTATGCACTTATTAGCATGTCAAAATTCACGTGACCTACCTTTCAGTTTGATATTTGCTGATGTACTGTGAAATCACATATTTTCGTGGGGTCAAATTTTCGTTGTTTGATGAAAATCTCTTGGTACGTGGGGATTTGATTTCGTGGATCAGGAATTAATAAGTACTTATGTTTGTAACGTTTTACATTTCGTGGTGGACATGATATCGTGGGTCTCGTCATACCTCAAAAACAACGAAAATTAAACCCCCACGATAAAATGTGATTCACAGTATACTCGAGATACTTGACGGTCATTTTCATACAATGTCAAAGATATCCACCATTAAACAGCTACACATACTATTTCTCAAAAACAATTTATTTCCTGTTTTAACACAATTTTATCATGATCATCCATTTTAGAAAGCAAGAATTCTCACAAATCGACGTTTCCATGAAAGTTTGAAAAAAACTAACAGATTAAAGCTCAAAAAGTCCATAAAACAATACAAATCAGGAGCAAAGCAGACACGGATCTCCGAAACATTAGAAGTTGGACCAGATGCGATGGTAGCATCCACTACACCCGCTGTGTGCTGCTGGTCGGGATCAGGGAAAATCTGTTGACAATTCATTGTGTAAATTTATAATGGCCTAACAATTAGTTTGAAAAAGGTCAGTCAGCATTTGATTTAAAGATATATTTTATTTGCTGACAGGGTCATTGTTTCAATCATTAAATTTACGAAATGATGACTTTAAACGAGAGTGCTGATATTCTTAGGTAAAGTATGTTTTTCTTCCCATCGTCTTTCTTACGGCAGTAAACATTTATTCATATATAGTGTTTTCACTCCAATTTATGTGACCAATCGTTTGAAGTACTTTAGTACTTATTGTCACTGGTTTGTGTCCAGTCAAGTCTGTCACCTGGGAAGAACGGATAGCGTGGGTTGCACCTGAATATCCACAGTTAACTTAGGCTCGGACTGACCCTCAGCAGTTTGCTACAAAAAAAAAACAACCAGTAGTATGTAAATATTGCATCTAGGTAGACTATTTGAAAAAAAACACACAACTTTTTATTAATGGTAGGTCTAATTCTTATTTCAGTGTGTAGGAAAACAAGTTTCTGTCTTTGTTTAAGATATCCTTATAAGAGAAGGCTAGATGATACAACTAGAGAGGAAGTTTAAGACCTAATGTCACAAATGCTTCAAACTATGTTGCCAAACGTAAACGAAATGTTTACGCAGAAATTGATAGTAAAAGCCACCAACAGAGCCAAGGATTTACTAGCGTAACCAGTGTAGCTGGAAGTCCACCGCCTCCAACTGATGGTAGCAACAGTCAGTCAGGAAGAGCCTAGTTAAAAGAGTACCAAGCAGTGCAGCAGCTTACTGAGTCAACCGTTGACAAACACTACCCAAGGTAATGACTCGTCCTCTACATTCAGATTTTACCTTGGGACAAAATGTCGACAACAAATTCAAGGCTAAAATTTGAGCTGGAGAATACATCCAACTCGATACCCTTCTGTTCAGGAATCCAACTCAAAATTGCAGGCATTGCAAGGCACATATAATGAAATAACTTTTCAGCATAAAGAGCAAATGTTTTACTTGAAATTCTTCACTCAATGGATAAACACTCCACATTTTTGTGTCAATTTATTATACGAAATATCCTAATCAGTCTTGTATGATGATGAAGTACATGACAATGGGTAAGAAAGTGAATGCTGATGTGGTAGAAAAAGTATCTTTGCATTATGATGAGCAAATACGGTCATGGAGAGCTAATAACCCAAGTCTCATGCAGATAAACAAGGAACTCTATTTTGAGGTACTGCACCTTGGCCCAAAATCCTGTGTTTAGACTCGGGAGAAATAATAAAAAACTATCAACTTCTATATTCACCAATCAGGAAACAAACAACAACCCTTTCTTACTTCATCGTGGGAGCAAGTCCCCTGTTTCAGCTCCAGCAATAACGCAGTAAAGTGCCTCAGAACAAAATGTTAGTTCTACCCCTTTGCCTTAGGTGCCAATGATAACACCACAAAAGAGTCTGTACCCTCTCAAGTGAAATTCAATCAAGCTTAGTTAGATCTTTGCAAGCAAGCAGGTAAAAACCTCATCCAGGCCGCAACTGTCTAAGAAATACGGATTTTGATGAAGACACGCGAATACAAGTTTAAGTGTTAAATGTATGGCTAGGAGGTCATGAAAAACAAATACTACGGTTTTTATTGGATGGGTTCAAGTTTGGATTAAACATTGCCATTCTATTTAATTCCAATAGAACTTTTTGTTACAGAGAATGCAGCCAGTGAAAAAGTAGAAAATTTTCTTGAAATAAAATAAAATGAATTTGACACAAACAGAGTTGGGGGGGGGGCTCTTTTCACAATAATGATATTTCATTTTAAGCATTCTAATTGGTTTGGCTCCTTAAAAGAACTTTGGGAGTATAGGGTATTTAATCACCTCCCCTTTCCTGTAAAGTTATCAATTAATGATGGAATTGATAGAGAATATTCAGCAGTATCCTATCAGACTATTGATGTATTCAAGATCAAAAGTCCATAAAAAGTCACAACCGCCGTGTGCTAATTGTCACATCGAAAAAAAAAGGCACAACCGTCGTGTGCTCCTTGTCACATCGGGAAAAAACGTCACAACCGCCGTGTGCTCCTTGTCACATTGGGGAAAAAAAGAAAATAACAATCAGAATGAGTCTTATAGAGTTCGAGGAATTTACTTAACCATTACTTCCAATGGTAATGTATTATTTCATTTTCGTCATTTCGTTGTGAGTTTCTTCTTTTGTTGCTTCTTTTCTATTTAAACTTGACTCTTTTCACTGGAAGAAGTTTTATCATTCTCTGGAATGTAAAATATCTGCCTTGTCTGGTTTGATCCCTAAGTTTTCTCGACATTTTCTTTCTGAAACGGAATGTATAATGTAGATTAATTCAAATAATTTTAAAGTGTAATTTAATTAATATCAACCACCAAAATAAAATATTTATCAATTTTGTTATATTCAAATTTAATGACGATTATACGAAAATAAACTAATTGATTATATAAATATAACTAGACTTGGTTCGAGTTAATTCCCCTGAAGATTTCAAGTTTTTCTCTAACACATGATGCCAAAACAATCAACGTCTTTCTTGATTGTCACTGCTCTTACCATTGTAAAGGTTATATCAATTGGGTATCTATGACGCTCCTAGGGAGAGTCTTCTTTTGATTAAGATTTATTTAAACAATTTTTAGGTGTAGTTAAAATAATATCAACCCAAAAATTTGTTGATTATGTTAATAATTTTTGTTTATATATAATTATACTGTAACATCAGCATTCTGAGGGAAATGTTTAGTTTCCCTTTTGGTACCTCAGTTTGTATTCTGTTATTTTCAGATAGCCTCGCTTTCAGTTTATATTACAGCGTCAGTAGCCATTTTTATCTTGTGAAATAATATTCAATCTCATATCAGCCTTGCTTTGCGGTGAATCAAAATTTATTTTTTACCACCAGGAACATATCTGATCGTTTCAGAATTCGTGCTACAACCCTGAACTCTGGCTACGGGTCGCCGATCACGATCTCGCTCAAACATAGCGCAAACGCAAGAAATGGACAATCCTTCCAATTGGAGTGTAGGTGTATTGAAACAGAAACTAGCTGATATTGGTATCGTGCTAAACGTACAACTCTCTCATAGTGCATTAAAAAGAATTTACTTGGATAATGTCGGAAGCAATGTGAACAACATTAATGTGGCTTCTTCTGGGTCACCTGTTCCCGTTCCTGTTGATTCGTTGTCTGGAAATGATGTGGGAATTCACACTAACGCTTCCTCAACAATTCTCAATGCCACTCAGACATTTCAAATAACGAGTTTACATCCGGATTTGGCATGACCGTCCGCTTCTAGTACGCCATTACCTACTTCTGCTTCAATTCCGGGAATAACAACGATGGCAACTGATAGTCAAGCACAGTCACAGAATGTTCTCCTAATTATAACAACCTCGCAACTATGTCTGCATGCCATTTCTTCTTTAAACTCCACAAAGACAAAAACTACGGAAGAAAGATCTTTCAATTAAAGCACCGCTACGTCTTATTCGGGCATAGGAACTCCCTCTTCACAAATTGCTGCCGTGGACTTGCGCAGGTACAGTAGGTTAAGGTTACAACCAAATATTCTACTTGCCTATATGATATGACGTCATAGTAAGCTATATGACGTGAAGTTTTGAGATAACAATTTCTTATAATCGATATCTTAGATTGATTTGAGGTCGTAAAAATAATATAAACGGAATTTTGTCATTTCTGGGTCTCTGTAGTTATCACAGGGGGTAAATACCAAACCCGTGACGTCATAACTGTTGATCATGCAGTAGCAGAGTGAAAGTGAAACGTAACGAGAATTCATGTAAACAAACACAAGAAATCGGAGTTTAAAAGCATTTAGAATGAATATCATGTGTGATTCATATGGGAATAAAGCTTATGAATAAGGTATGGTAATATACTTCAACTATTTCTTCGTAAAATTAAAGCAGGGAGGGTGTTTACTTGCCGATCAGCCTTTCCTCTGTCGTTCGTAACAAATAAGATGCAAAAGTTCAACACTACGCCGCACACTTTGAAACTTCATTTTTGTTTCTATCTAAAGTTCTTATTCTATTGTTTTTGGAAAGTGCTGCTAGAATCGTATGGTTTACGGGGATTAATGCAATTTTTTCAATGTTATGAACAAAATGTAAAAATTTTGGGAAGGTTTCGTCCGAAAGTGTTGAATAATTATTTCTGTGATAAGACAGTAGGATTCTAGCAGCACTTTTCATGGTACAAAGATGTTTTTAAATAATTAATATTACAAATTGAAATTAATTATCCCCGGGGTAGTGTTGAACTTTTCACTTTTTCATTAAGGCATGTTTTCTAATTATAGACGTCACGTGGTGACGTCGTGGTGAAGTGCTTCATGTAGTATAAGTCCCATTGAAGTCTATAGAATGCATAATTATAACAAAAGTTTTATCCTTGACTTTTCCGATTTATTAGTGTTACATAATTATAAAAAAGTGTTAATTCGCCGAATTCTGGTCCATGTGCTGCCTTAACATACCCGCGTGGTATCTCAGGTGATTCGAGCAGACATTGTAGCAGAAGGACATATTCCGTCAGTTGGCCCTGAATGCAGACAGAAACAACACTCCATGCCCACCTATGATGGAAGTTATCTAGACAGCGTCGTGAACAATCTATGGAATCAGTCCATTTCTAGTAGCTTTGAGAACACAATTGTAATTTATCTGAAACAATCAAAAACTGATCCTTTCCGTAAAAGATTTAAAAGTAAGCTGTTTAAAACAAATACAAATGTTTTTCCAGTTTCTGCTATGTTTAAATATATGAATTTAAAAGCAAAAACATTTCCCTTTTGTACCAACACCATTTTTGTAACTAAAGACGATTCTGTCTTAACCATTTTTTTTTTCGTAGAGAAACTGAAATACCTTCTGTCTAAGTTGGGTTTCAATCCCGACAATTATTATAGCCATTCATTTAGAATCGGAGCGTCAACAATAGCACAGGAAGCTAGAATTGAAGATCACCTTGTTAAACTTTAGGGAGGTGGTTTTCAAATCGTTATACTACTTATATTTACAAATCTTCATCGGTTATTCAGCAAGCTCAGAAACAATGGGCTATAACCCACTTTTAGTGAAGAAAGAAAATGTCTGCTTGAATTTTACAATTCTTGAGTAGGTCTGTAAATATGTACATATTTTAATTTGCATCTTACTTCGTTTATTAGCTTAGCTTAACCTTCATTAGTTTCTTTTTATATATTTATTAAGTTAATTGCACTATATGAAACTCGATTCTTGCATTCGAAAGGTGGTGGCAAATAACATTTTTTTATTATAATTCACTTTTGGGGGCTACAATTGTTTACAGTTTTCAACTTTCAACTCTTATATTTGGCATTCTTGGTTCAAATTCATTTAAATTAATTTTTCACCAATCTTCCCCAATGTTTTCTTGAGGGGGATATCATTTGTTATTGTTTGATTATGGTAACACTCATTGCTGATTGTGTCTTTTCATGACTTTTACAAAATATGTCAAATTCAACTGTAAATTTTTCTAACCCTGCCTTGGGGTGCATATGCTTTCAGGGCTTAATTAGCTGAAAGTTTTTTGTTTAACTGTAAACCTTGTCAGTCCCCAATGTCCAAAATGGAATGTTTAATACTAAATAATAACAAAGTTGATAAATATTTTATTTATATATGTGGCAGAGTGAAATTTGTAGATATTTTTATCAATCTATTATGATTATTTAATTTATTATTTTCATTATTTAGAAAAAAAATTTGAACCATGAATTTGTTGAAAATGAATACATTTGAGCTACTGTAAGTTATTTTCGAAGATGAGTATATCACTCATGTGAATATTTTTAACTTTTACAAACTGTATCTATATTTAGAGGGAATACCCCTTTCCTTGTTTTTCATTGGTCAGTGTAGCCGATTGTAAAGAATTTGGTCATGTGATACATTTGGAGGGAGATTTTCTATTGTGTTATATATGTAGTTCCTGTGCTGCAGTCTTTGTTGTATCAGTCAGTTTTTGTCCAGAATGTTATGCTGTAATTGGAATCTTTTCTCATAATCAGGTCAGTTAATTATTACCTATATAGTCTTTATATTATATGCATAAATATCTGGTTTGAGATATTAGAAATAAGATACCTATGCTATTAAAATGGCTGATTGCATTGAAAACATGAGAATAAATGTAACATTTATTTTGTAAGGAAATACAGGATTTGTAATATAACTATAGATATAGCACAGTGAACTGAATAGCTGAAGTTAGTGTATTTATTTTAACCTTTAGATAGAATTCTCATGATCAGAGGATGTAGGTTACAGTAAACTTATTGTAAGACGACTTTTAGACCTCATGTGAGGTAAGCATTATTTCTAGAGTATTATGTTTAAAATATGTATGTCATGATACACATAGGTTCACAATACTGATGATAACATACATGTACGAGGGTTGTCCCGTAAAATCGTGGACAAAGCTTTTTTCTCGAAAAGTAATGGGCGCACTAAGCTGAAAATTTCAGTAAATGTTTATTTATCATATTTAAGTGCATGATAATTTTTTTGATAAAATATTTGCAACAATAAAGATTTTATTATGCTTGGATGTGCACGAGGTATTGTCCTACGGCGCACGGTCAAAAAACCAAGGATTTATTAAAGAATACACAAGTTTGAATTCAAAATAAAAGTTTTAAATACATAAGATTTGGATTAAAATTATACTAATTCAAATCCAGAATCAATTTTGTAGTCTTTGTAAAAATTTTAAGGCATTTGCTTAATTTTTGGCAGTTTATCGAGCATTTGAAATTGGAAAGTGGTAAACACAACACACGAAAAATGGCGACGTTTTATGACGTTACGGCGCACCGGAGAACAGTTCAGTTTTATTTCGATGTTGTAATGACACCTTTAGAGACTTGAAATGACCATAAAAGAAAAAAGATTATGAAAATATCACCATACCTTAAGTATACAAATGAAATAGGAGTTTTCTTAGCGAAGTTTTTTTATCGTGGCCTGGGGAGTACAAAACATACGGACAAACTCCTAATGTAATAGCAAAGGACGCTGTCACAGTAGACCGCCGATATGAGATTTTCTATTAGTTGAATGATGGTGAGAATATTGTCTGTAACTTACTAATAAATCTTCAAAAGATCGCATGAGGGTGCCAATTGGTTCTTTGGCTGTTTATGGAGACTAAAGAATGTGTATTAATGAAATTCCTAAATTTAAGTCGGACTCATCCAACTTCATTTTCAGCAAAGATAAAACGTGACGCTGTTTTAGACACTTTGACGTTATAATACATGCGCCGTAAGGTCATGCAATACATGGCATAAAATCTCATAATTTGTTTATTTATGCATATATTTATCTGAAATTTGCTGTGTATATTACTAAAAATATATGCTAAATAATAGTGAAAATTTCAGAACGCAGTGATGTTTATTTTTCACACTAGACAATTTGTCCACGATTTTACGGGACAACCCTCGTAAATATATTCTTTATGAATTCATATGAAATAAGAATTACATACATGATATACAGTGAAACGTGAATGAATATAATATCAGTATATTTGTAATACTTTATTATAATAATGAGCAGTCATAGATATTTTGATAGACACAAATATTTTTGAGTCTTGTATATTAAGGGAAATAACTGGTATTTTCATTTTATTCTAAAACATGAGCGTAAGAGTTATCTTTATTACAACGTTGTTTATTAAGCTTTTATTATGTTACAGGGTCATTTCATCATTTCAATCCATCTATATATAATTCCCAAAAAAAATGGTGTAAACTATAATGGAGTTATACATCCATACTGAATTCGAACCGCCCCAAGACTCACAGTTTAAGATTAATAAATTGTTCTTAAACTGTATTTTCTTTTGTAATACATAAATAAAATATTTATCAATTTTGTTACATTCAAATTTAATGACAATTATATGAAAATAAACTAATTGATTATATAAATACAACTAAACTTCAGGGTTGGTTCGAGTTCCTTTGAAGTCTTCAAGTTTTTCTCTTACATTTAAAGCAAATACAGGTAAAGTGACAGTACAGCGCATCTCTTTAAAAACAGACTTGTTAAAATTTTCCTATAGGATTTGGATTTTTTTCATAATCGTAATTGTATACACTTTCAGAAAATTACAAGTTTCATAAGTAAATAATTCTGATTACTTCATTAAATTAATATTTAATTATGGTACATAAATATTTACATCGCAACGTGTTCGAAGTTCCACATTCCATGCTATACACGCATGCGTATAGTTTTCATAAACAAAACAGCATAGTAAGAGAGGGAAGCCAATTAGGCCTGCTACATTGACAAAGTCGACCAAAAGGAAACCAAAAATATGGATTGAAATTAAAAAGCAACTCTCCTGAAAAAAAATTAGTTGGAAGATTAATATAATCATTTGACGGAGAAGAAACGGGATCTCGGCGACATTCACGTGGGGATCGCGAAGGTTCTACCTTACAGGATTGTTGATACATGTTATCATTTCTCGTATCTCCATGGCTTTCAAACAAAAAAAACAGTGTAAACTCAACATAAATATTCACTTATGACATACAAAATTTATTGACATATGAAATGCAAATTGTATTGGAACTGCAGAAAGAGATTTTGTTTGACATTTTGCCGCGATGACGTATGATTTGGTGGATTTTCCTATTCTGTACCCAATACACAAGACATCAACTTTTGTACTTAATAATCGCCTGATTGCAGACAAAAATGTTAACTATTATTTATTTACCGGAGAGTAATATTTTGATTCTGAGAATTACTTTTAACTATTATTGCAATATAATTGTAAACCCTACATTGTATGAACGTACCGTAACACGGTTTTAGAATTCAAGTGGAAAAAAAGGAAACATACCTAAGTTGTACGACCCTTGATTTTCCGGCAGACTGTAATTACGTTTTGTATGAGAAGAGAATATTTATTTTTCTCAAAATGCTTACTTCAACTTTTTACCTTATTCCTTAATGATATGTTGGGTAAATTTGAATGAAAAATCACACGATGTGCACAATGTTTAATACTTTTCATACTTTAGATAGACACAAGGCTTCTTCAAGAACTGGAAAGGGTTCAACAAAAGAAGCATCAGTCAAGTCCGGGAAAGCACCTGCAAAAGAAGGTATTTATAAACACTTTACAATTATTCTGTACCCTTAATTACCAACTGTAGTAAAAATTAAATATTTCTTAACTTTGCTGCACATTCTTAAGACACATACATGTAAATAAAATGTAAAAAGCAGTAAAGAGTATTTTTTCAATGATTTTTAACTTCTTACATGTTAGATGGAGGCAAAGTTACTTCAACAGCAGAAGGTGTCAAGAATGTGGCAACGTCTAAAAGAGCACCTACAAAGAAAGGTATTTATTTGTATAAAACAAGAATAACATTTTTAAATTGCAGTAATATCTTTCAAAAATTTCAGGAAATATTAGTCAATGGGAAATAACTCTTGCTAAATTTTTGTGCTTAGAAAACTGTATACTGAAATGATAATTATTGAAAGCAGTGAATTTTAGTTTCAATACTCAGTTATAAAACATAAATGAAAATAAAAAAGGTTAACTTTTGTAATATTGACACGATATTCCTATTTCTTGTGCTATTAATCTGAATATTCTTTAAATTCAAAGATAACGTACCAACCACCCGCCATAGGACTGATAAAGTTTGCCATCCTCCGAATTTCCGTGAGAAGGATCCAGCCATTCCCAAAAGAAAGAGAAAAGTCTCCAATCTATACTCCCGGAATGCTTTTGTCTGGTCAGATGATGACGACTTTGTCCTGTAATGTCGGGGGATTTTGGCAACACGATGTTTTTGTTGTTGGACAATGCCTTGCATGTGAAAATGACATGAGATTGATTTAATTCATCTTAAATTACATTCAATATAATTTAAAAGTTATATTGATTTAATATTTTTTCATAAAACGGTATCAATAAAGAATATTTACTTGGATGGTAGAGGATTTAAAACCATGGATGTATTTCACGTCCTTCCTCTTCAATGCATCGCCGGAAAAGGCTGCTCTCATGATGAACAATGTAAACGTTCTTTTCATTGGCTATTTAATCTTTACACAACCAATCATATCAACGCTATGAAGTTATAATGGTATTGCGTAAATACTAAAAACAGGAAAGCTCAGCATTTACCGGAATTAAACATTTGAGCCGTATAAATATATTTGTTTTAACAAAGCCACATATTTTCATGTAATAATGTTTAAACTATTTGCAATTCAATGAATTTGCTGTTTATTCTGTATCAATATCGAAAATTCAGAAACATTCAATGGAAAAAAAGTATTCCGTTTACAAACAGTGTTTGCCAATTTTTGATCACATTTTATAGCAAAACGAAATAAGTTAATAAAATGATTTATATATAAGGTTTGAATAATTGTAGCATAATTTTTAAAAGTATAAGAATTGCGTTTATTCCGTAAATAGTATATATATAAATTAATAAATTTGAACTAAAATAAACGGAATAAATAAATAAATGTGCCTTAATCATTTTAAAAAATGATGATTTTAAGAATTGTGTTTATTCCGTAAATGATATAATTTAAGATATACTATTTTACGGAATAAAAAGCAAAATTTTAAGAATTGCGTTTATTCTGTAAATGATATGATTTAAGTTGTACTATTTTACGGAATAAAAAGCAAAATTTTAATTGCGTTTATTCCATAAATGATATAATTTAAGATATACAACTTCACGGAATAAAAAGCAAAATTTAAAGAAATTCGTTTATTCCGTAAATGATTATAATTTAAGATATACCGGTACTATTTTACGGAATGAAAAGCAAAATTTATTTTATTGTACTTGATTAATTGTCTGCTGCTCATACGGAATAAATAGCATGTTTTTAAATTAATTCATTTACATATCTTTTCTATTTATGGTATTAAAAAGCATTGAAAGAGAGAAATTGCGTCGGTATATACTCATGTTATTTGATTCGCTTCCTATAATTTGCTTTAATCATTTGAAAAATGATCATTTTAAGAATGATCCCCCCCAAAAAACCAAGCCCCATTTTTTATCTGAATGTCCCCCAAAGAAACCCTTTTCCGGGGAAAACTCCCCTTTCAGAGGCTATTAAGCATGATTTCAACTCACCCTGGTTCACCGACAACTGTACAAAGAATTGACTTAAAAAATTTAGATAATTTATCATTATAGGAGGACTTCCTGTACCTCCTCTACTGTGAGGTTCCTCTACATCCGTGTCACTGTCACTGTCCACGATTACTACTTCAGCAACTGCTTGTCCTAACATGTGAAAGCAAAGGTAATATTAATTCTTTGGAATAAATTTCTTAACTTTTTATCTACTGTACATGTAAGATATTGAAACTGAAATCTTACTTGATTTCGCCTTTCGACTGGCACCTCTTCTCAGTAAGGATTTCGTATGGAAAGTTCCGGAACTGGTTGAAGGCATATCTGCAGCCTCTGCATTTTCTAATTGTAAAGATATTTAAGAATAAATAAATTAAATCAACATTTCTATACCATAAAATGATGTCTATTTCATTACATGGTGTTACTGTTATACATTTGATTTGTAGATTTACCTGTAACAGGAGTTAATGTTTTGTCCAGATCGGATCCTTGGATCAGCTCATCCACAACAGAGACTTCTTGGGCCTGTTCTGCTCTCTTCCGAATGGTGTTCTCACTAGCAGTTTGATTTCTTGGAATGGATTCGTAATCGTCAGAATCTGATACAACTGTAGGAAGGGAGGAAACCTCTGGCGTACTCATAACTTCCGAATCGCTCTCCGCATCAGTGTTTCCTAAAACCATATACAATTTTTTCAATATCACAGGGAGTGATTATTTCATTATGTACATTATTTATTATTTTTATTGATCAGGAAATCTTTTTAAATTTTATGTTTTCAACAATACTAATAATGTTCTTTGTTAGAATTATACTAACTTTTTCATTACTTGTAATGTTCTACTAATGTTTAAATGTTTACCTGGTCTGATATCCCAGTCTCCCAACTCGCTGGAATGAACACCAGCCCACGTCTCAAATAGTGGTGTAGTATAATTGTAAGTAGGTTGGGCATTGAGGGGGTATACTGATCTATTATATAATAACAGTCTTTAATATTTGAAGCAAAATAATACCTCTCTAGAGTAATATTATTTAATGGAACATAATTAAATAACTTACTTCACAAGATTGAAGAATCCATCATACAGGTGGGATTTCACGTGATTTCTCCACATAATCTCTGCCATGTGACCCTCAAACAGTGAAATTTTTGTACCTGACATTCTCTTGAAGTGCTCTTTTGCATGTTTCCATGCCCCCTCGATACGATTCGTGTGGATGGACTTTTCTTCACCTGTCTCCGCATTGACATAGGTCTTTTTGAATGCATACTTATGTATGACTGTAAAGTGTTCGTATCCCATATCATTTAGTGGGCAATATGCCCACCCATCGCTGTATATGGAACTCCCAGGCAAACAATGGCGTTGAATGATTGGGAGCAATGTTTCCTCTTTCCTGTCTGCTACGGGGTATAATATAATGGTATTTGTCTCCCTCTAGACCATTCCGAACACCCAAATCTGAAATGTAAATAGTGTTTATTTATAGAAACCTCTCAGCAAGATATGCTATTTCATTGGCTTTTATAAATGTAGATATTATATACTGTCTAATTCTTCCATTTATGTTTTCCTTCAATTTCTTTAAAATAGAGCAAAATATGCCAACAATGTTTGATTATTACCTTGATTCGATACTGCAAGATATATAAATTATGTTTGTTTATAATGTTTATTCCATTCTGCAAGATATGCAAATTTGGTTGTTTATTACCTTTAATCCACAGTTGGGATTTCCCCTGTTGTGCTTTACTCGGCGACCGAACAGTGACTCATCGATCTCGATGATACCAGACAGCTGTTTTCTTTTTATGTTGTTGTGGAAGTGTTCCTTAAACAGCTCCCTTATGTACGAACCCCAGTGAACAGCTGTCGTGTTATAGGAAATTGTCCGAGTGAGCAACCATCAAGATAAGACTTGATAAATAAAATAATGTCCTGAATCGACAAATTCGTTTTCTCAAAAAGTGAGTTGGCTCTACAATTTCTCGTGTGAAGTCTGTCTACATTGCATCGGAATATGGAACCACCAGGATTTCTTGACGAGGAGCGTAAATGCATCGTCCCCTCGCAATCGGGGACAACGCAAGGCACTGAGCTGGCTAACAGACCCTGTGTTCTCAACCATTCAAACACTAATTCATCGCTCAAAGTCATTAAGGAATAAAAATTCCAGGGGTTTTCCAAATCTGTAGGTGAAAGTTCCATCAAATTATCAGTTTTACGCAATCTTTAATTGCCCCCGCTTTTTCTCGAAGCCATCTCAAATCTAGTGTTACCCGTGCCTTAATGTCCAACCCTTAAATATTACCATTTATTAACCACGTGACCTTGATTTAATCTCACCTAAAGACCAGTTTTGATAGCCCCAAGATATGAAAAAAAAAGAAGAAAATATCGATTTCAGAATTTTACACTTTATTTCTTTTTCTTATTGCCGTATCTTCTAACAGACCCGTCCAGATATTGGTATTGTCGAATGGCGACGTTCCAAGCATATAATGTATAGTTTCGTCCATTCTCAAATAATCTGAAATTTATTAATAGTTCAAATTTTACTTGTGTTGTTTACAGTTTAATAATTCACTTTCCTATTAACATTTGTTGTGTTTACCTGTTACTTTTATTTAATGTATATATGTTGTTTAATTATTAAAGTTTTCCTTAATGTTTATAATGTTTCGTTGAATTTTATACTAACCTGAACAGTGCATGGAAATGGTTTCTTGCAGCACGATCTCGCGCAAAATGCATTACATCCACCCATTCCAAACATAAAACCGGATTTAGTCCAATCACAAAAGCAAATGTAACAATCAGAATTCTCTGGAAGTGTCGGAGATCCGGTGTCCAAAATAATCTTCGTATTAGATAAGGCCATTCTCGGGCTGGACCCACAATGTCCTGTATATTGGACCATAGATTATATATTGTTCTATTCCTCTCTCTGTCCATGGCAAATTTCAAGTGATATTATAAATGGATGTGTTCTTTTATTTATACTAAGATGTGCTTTATTATTAAAATTATCTTGTTTATATTAAAAGTCTTTGTGATTCTTCTTTCATATGATACTGGTGTAAAGAGTGTTCACTCGACGACTACCTTC
Organism: Saccostrea glomerata; assembly: GCA_003671525.1. Classification (NCBI taxonomy): domain Eukaryota; kingdom Metazoa; phylum Mollusca; class Bivalvia; order Ostreida; family Ostreidae; genus Saccostrea; species Saccostrea glomerata. Next base: position 184,767 of record PRKT01000814.1, read on the forward strand.
ATAGGCCGAGGAGCAGAAGTTGAAAGTGAATGATATGTACTCAATAAATATCTTGTTAAGGAATTGTCGGTATGAAAATCATGTCTTGAAATGATTAGAGATTAGTAACTATGTGCTATATGTTATTTATTAATTTATCTTCATGGAAGGAAAATCAGAACTTGCGGCGGTATATACTCATGTTATTTGATTCGCTCCCTATAATTTGCCTTGATCATTTGAGAAATGATCATTTTAAGAGTGATCCCCCCAAAAAAACCAAGCCCCATTTTTTATCTGAATGTCCCCCAAAGAAACCCTTTTCCGGGGAAAATCTCCCCTTTCAGAGGCTATTTAGAATGTTGCGTCTGTATATATATACTCATGTTATTTGATTCGCTACCTGTTCTTCACATATGTATGATAGATAAGATTATTTCATTATTTTATACATATTCCGTTATCATACAAGACAGATTTCTCCATTTATTCTAAATATATTTTATTTCCATAAATCATTTATAATTTATATTACCAAATGCTAAAACATGATTAAAATCATTCTTATACAGGATTTGACGTTAACGTGTACAACGTCAAACTTATTCCATTCGCGAAGCGAATAACATGATTATGCCAAAACTATTTGGAATTAAACGGCGCTACCGTGGTCACAGATCAAGACGAAGGAAACCGAAGCAAAAAGACTGGAATACGAGAGTTCATTTAGATTTGTTAAGACCTCTTAACAGAAGGCTAATTGATTACTCAATAGACAGAAATCTCTCATTCGCGGTTGTGAACACGCAATCAATATGTAATAAAGTCGAGGAATTCATTCATCACATTATAGAAAAAAAACTAGATATTTGTTGTGTTACTTAAACTTGGTTAAACGACAGTAATCCGAAACACAGAATTGTGAGATCCGATCTAAATATAACTGGAGATACCTTTATTGATGTACCCCGAAAATCCCGATCTGGTGGCGGAACTGGAATTCCATTTAGAGACACACTTCAAATCAAAGTAACTGACTCTTGTCAAAAAGATTCATTCGAACACTCTTTGTTTGAACTAGCTTTTATTTCCACGACTATACATATTTTGGTTGTATATCGTCCCCTATACTCGAAAGCCCATCCAGTGTCTACGGCGAAATTCTTTGACGAATTTACATCCTTTCTTGAAGAAATATTGTCAACCCATCGCACGGTTATAATTACAGGAGACTTTAACATTCATTATAATGAAACTAATGACTTAGACATGATTGCTCTAAATGAAATGTGCAATGACATGGGTTTAGTGCAACTTGTCAACTGCCAAACGCATCGATCTGGACACATACTTGATCTGATCATGATACGAAAGAACGACAAAATAGTGTTGTCCGAACCGACCGAAAATTTTCAGATAAGTGACCACTGTTTCATTCATACATATATATCTCTTCCTAAGCCTAAGGTAACAAGGGAAATCAGAAAAGTTAGAAAACTAAAGGACATAGATGAAACGCAATTTCAGGCGGATCTAATCCAATTCAACGAAGTGCCACCAAATATGAAAGCTTAGAAGATACAGCAAAGTTTTACAATTCAGAACTCAGAAATATTTTAGATAAACACGCTCCGGAAAAAGAGAAAATTGTCACTATTCGACCTTCCCTACCATGGTTTACAGAAGAATCGCGTCTTCTTAAAACACGTTGCAGGTCAGCGGAACGAAGATGGAGAGGAAACAAGACTCCGGATAATGACCACGCCTTCCGATGTGCTAAACGAGCAGGTATCAGCATATTAACTCAAACATAGCCGAATGTGGAAATGATTCTTCAAAAATGTATAAATTAATATTTGGATTGATTGGCAGACGAAACTGCAATCCTATGTCGCTTAACGCCAGCGATGCATCACTGGCGGAGAAATTCAGTTCCTTCTTTATGGATAAAATTTTAGCAATTCGCAAAAGTTTAAACGATTTTGAAAAATTTGACCAAAACCTCGGACTTAAATGTACACAAGAGTTTAATACCTTTGATCCAGTTTCAGATGAGGATGTTTTACGTGTGATTAAAAGTTCAAAGCCCACTACCTGCCCAACTGACCCAATCCCGTCAAAATTAATCAAACAATTTTCTGATGTGTTATTGCCAACAATTGTTTTCATAGTTAATAAATCACTAACATCTGGTTTATTCGCTAATGAATGGAAAACTGCTTTAGTTCGACCCCTGTTAAAAAAAGTGGTTTAGATGTGATTTTGAAAAACTACCGTCCTGTAAGTAATTTAAGTTTTATATCAAAAATTGTGGAAAAATGTGCTCTGAACCAATTTATGAAATATCTGGAATCAAACAGATTACTACCTAGCTATCAAAGTGCATATAGAAGAGGGTTCAGTACCGAAACAGCTCTCCTGAAACTGTCATCAGACATTCTGTGGAAAATGGAAAAACAGGAAGTTACTGCCTTAGTCGCATTGGATCTCTCTGCTGCATTCGATACAGTCGACCATGCCATACTTAGTAACGTGTTAGAAACTACTTTCGGAGTATCTGAAGTGGCTCTTCATTGATTTTAATCATACCTTTCGTTCAGGAAAGCCGAAGTGCATATCAACGCGTCTAAGTCACAGCCTAGATGTCTGGACTTCTCGGTACCGCAAGGCAGCATATGCGGACCTGTGTTATATACTGTGTACGCGAGTACGCTACAACATTACATCAAAGATTCGGGTGTGTCATTATTAGGTTACGCAGATGACCACTCTGCATACGACAGTTTTAATCCGAAGATTTTCGCTGATGAGAAACGTGTAACAACAAATTTAGAAAAAGTATTGGTTACCATCAATGACTGGATGAATCTGAACAAACTAAAACTTAACCCTAGTAAAACTGAATTTGTACTATTTGGCAGTCAACAGATGTTATCTCTATCATCTTCCATTTCCCTTAATGTAGTGGATACGGATATTAATTCATCTCCTTGTATCAAATATCTTGGATGTTATCTGGACGAAAATTTAACTTTCAAAAAATTTGTCAGTGAAAAATGCAAAACAATTTTATTGAATTTGTACTTGATTAAACCAATTCGCCAATATCTTAGTGATGATTCGTGTAAACAAATTGTACAGTCCCTTGTCACTAGCCATTTAGATTATGCAAATAGTGTCTTGTACGGATTGCCAGAGTGTACCATTAACAGACTACAGTTGTTGCAAAATCGTGCTGCAAAGCTTGTGTTGAAGCTGAGGTCTACGGATAGTTCTACTGAAGCACTCAAACGACTACACTGGCTACCGGTACACTACCGCATTAAATTCTAACTTGCATGCATTGTCTTCAAGTGCATTAACGTCAGTGACAGCCCACAGTATCTTAAAGAAATGCTTAGTTTACGAACATCATCATATGGCATTCGATCCGTAAATCCTGCAGCGAAAACATTGAACGTCCCGTCCGTAAGACGCAAAACTTTTGCCTCTAGGTCTTTCGCGGTAGCTGGACCTTCGATTTGGAATGAGTTGCCAACGAACGTTCGAATGTTAACTGATTTCTGTATTTTTAAACGACATCTCAAGGCGTTCTACTACACATGTGCTTTTAAATAACATCTAATTGTGAACACTAGTATATTTTATTTAAACAGCCAGTAATCATTTAGACTTTATATGATATTTTAACATATGCATTCTTTTTTATCATATGTATATATTCTATTGTATGTACAGCGCCAATGATTGCATACTATATGTAAAATTGAGCGCTTTAACAAATTTTAATAATAAATAATAATTAATGATATTTAAGAAAGTGGCATACGAATCTGTTGTTGTGCTCTTGAACTTCTTTGCTTTTCTCAGACCTCGTGTCACGTGTATCTTATTGTAAATTTGTTTTGAGGGTTTAAAGCAATTAATACCCTGATCATCCGGGTTAGATCTGACCTCTACGTGACCCCTGTGTAAAATAATTCACTACTGTATTCTGTTAATTGAAACGGGATATGTTTTCAAATTTGTATAAATATTTTAAAGGCAATGTTATATTTTTCTGTACAAAATGTACCAGACGTGTCAAATTTACTCCATTTAACAAAAATACCATATCAGTATTAATGCAAGCAGATGTTTAATAGAATAAATGACATGAAGGAAATTAAAGTGGCATGCAACTCGATTTCTCTAGGATTTTGAAAAACATACTGAAGTTGAAGATCTGGAGGAAAAAAGGATCATTTACCTTAAATATGATAGGAAATAATATTGGGCTCATAGAAAATCAATTATGCTATTCTGGCGTACAGTTACGTGAGCTATTGAATAGCAGTAAAGGAGACCTTAATCTGAGTTTAACCGCCAGAGGCCACGTTTCTCTAAAAGAAAACAACACTCTTTTGGCTTTCCGTCCCTAATGAAATTATTTTTTGAACAATAAAATGTTACAATATTTCAACAAGTTTAATCACAAAAAAATCATTGAATCTATATATTCCTCGAACAAAAATTATATCAATTCACATTCCATGACATAATTTAAAGCGAACTTGGCTTTAATAAAAGCATCTACATGAAGAACAAATGTAAATAGTTTCATTCAATGGAGTTAAGCGAATATGAGAAAGTAATTAAATAAATAATATTTACACAATCTGTTTATTTAATTTTTTTAGTAATATATCAGATTTTACAATTGGAATAAATTTTATTCAAAATTATTCAAGTGTGATTATGATACTGTAAATCGTTTTAATTCCACGGTGTTAAAATTTCACGATATCTCATAAAGTACCGTTTACGATGGTTTTAATTTCACGCTACAAGAAATTAATTCAAAATTTCGTATAAGCAATTTAACATTATTAAAAACTAATAATAACATTCACAATGGGTTTAATTTCGCGGAAAATTAATAAATCGCGAACATAGCGAAATTAAAACCATTGTGAATATTTGCCAATCTACAGTATCTTATAACGGAAAACATATCGTTGACTTACGTTGCAAAGATCATTTACCAGGTACATTCTGTCTTATGAAAATTTTATTTGAAATCAAACATACAAAAACACGTAAATCTTAGCTTATATTATTTTAAATGATCTTACCAGTACAACAAGAGTAGTGTCTAATGTACTTATAGATGAATCATGTACTTTTTCTGAGTATAAATCGCAATAATATTATGAAGGCTCACCAAACAGTACTTGTTTAAAATAAATAAACAAGAAACAAATGATGAATTTAAATGATTGAAGGAGTAACAAGATGTGTTGCTGAAACACGGATACCCCAGTCTGACATCTAATGACAGTGCCATAGATGTTTTAAAAATGTCTTTCTACTTTCTTTTTTCCAATTTTCTGAATCTTCCATTCTTACACTGAATTTCAGTTGGAAATCGTCACAATACTTAAATCACAATATCCTGTTTCGTTGTGCAGTTATCGACGATAAGCGTACTCGAGTTTCATTATGTTGAACGAATTTATCCCAGCAGATCGTCTACATATTAATAATTAACGATTTAAAAATTTAACAGATTTCTTTGTATCATATTTAAAGCATTAGCTCGCCTATCTATATCAGCAGCTTAACTTGTACGTTATCAGATGGATTGAAGGAGTATGGCCGAAGAGTACGAGATTAGCACACATAGCAACTAACGGTTTGATTTTTTAAGGAGTTTTTCAATAAAGCTTTTGTTACAAATTCTACTGATCGGTTTCATTAAATCACGTAATGGTGATTGGTATTCAAATGATGGCGTGGATCCAAATTCTTTTTCATGAAATATATTTTCTATTTGACCTGGATGGAAGTCCCCAATACTGTATGAATATGTCGGATTGATGTGTCGCAGCCCTTCTAATTGGCCAGTGTCTTCCTTTGTGAAATATTCCATATCTGGATCAGTACTTAATTTTTCACACAATTCCTTATGCAAAAGATACAAACTCTCGGTCTTTCTCCTTAACTGTTCTTTCGATTCATCAATTAATTTCAGTACCTTACTCTCATCTTCTCTTATACTTCCAATCGCTTTCTCCTTTGTATTCGTAACTCTTTCTATGATGGCGGCCGCATGAGCCTCGATTTGGTTTTCAACTTCCCTCGCTCTCATGGAAACATTGTTCTTCCTGTCTTCCTCTTCAGACACCTGCTTGTTATAAGCTGGTAGGAGGATGTTCTCTATCTCTTCTCTTTCCCTCTGAAGCACCTCTCTAATTTCGTTGTAAACCTCTTCTATCTCCCGTACAGTGTGTCCATTGTGTTTATCTGTCATACACTTAGTGCACACCGGAGTCTCGCAGACCGAGCAGTAACATTCCAACCTGTTTTCATCGTGGTCCGGACAGTAGGGATATAGAATCTTTGTTCCATGGTCTGCAGTTAAGGATACAATCACGTGATCTTTTGTGAGTCTTCTTTGTTTATGTTCTAATTTACAATCTTTACAGAGGCGACCTTGACATGTTTTACATAGATACTGGGCCGCTCTAACCTCGCAGTTGTCGCATTCTAAACAGTGCTGTGCCCAGCTGGATGAGGCAGATGCCATCTGTAAGGTTTTTATTGATTAGAAACTAGAATATATTAATAAGCATTGAATGTCTTTCAGCAAATTTAACTTTCGTTTGAGGCAAGACAGAATATTGAAATTTAGAAGACTTTTACTTGCTGAGCCTACATATGTAATTTGATGAAGCAGATTCCATTTAAAGATATTTATATTTATTAAAATAAGAACATTTTTCAGAAGTAAATAATGCCTATATAAATACATATTCCAGTATCTATTTCATTTTAAACAAGCCTAAATTAAAACTATGTAGATTTTAGGAACAGAGTTTACCATTATAAACTAAAAAATTAAAATATGATGTCATATATTCACAGCTTTTCTATAAAATTTCAGTGTAATATTATAAAGAACCATATTTTATACAACAAAATCAAAAGCACTTTCAAGAGGTTGAAAATAAAATACTTTTTCTGTCTACAATAAATCCTCTTTAAGCACATTGTGTATACATATATAATGCTTATATAACAACTGAAGTTGAGAGTTCAATTGACCCTACTTACCTAAGGCCCGTGTTTCAACACACTGTCCTTTTAATGTGGAAAGTTTAGACCGATATACTGCGTATTATCAATGTATCACTTTCCTTTGGAAAACGTTCAGGTGTTTGACGGATTAATAAATTATGAAATCGATCAATTACCATTATGGTTTAAAATTAAGATCATGGTGAGCCTTTATGTGTTAATTAATTTTGATTAAAACCATTATATTGTTGTAATTTTCTAACAATCTCAACAATCAAATATGATTTCTAGAACTACGTTAGTAAAACAGCAGACGAAAAGTAATGTTTATAAAAAGTATTATTACCTTGAAAGTAAGTTATAAAATAGGATAAAGTATAACGATAATTCAAGAAACTAAATAAAAGCATTTTTTGAATATTCGGTACATGTAAGTAACTATCATTTCACAACTTTAAGACTTAGCGAGGCATTGAAAATCAGTTAAGTCTAAACGTCTAAATTTTATGGTATTCTGCTACCAATATTGACAATATTGAAATTTTGAAATATATATTGATTACAAAGTGAGGACCATAGGCTTTGCAGCTTGCTATATTTCGATATCCTCCTATAGATCAATCTTAATTCATTTTAAATTTTAAAAATTATCGTGCAATTCTTATTGTTTTGAAGGTGATGCTTAAAGCAATAATAAAAAGTGAGTAACTATTTTAGTGTATTTATGGTTTAAAATTCTTAAACATATTAAAACGATTTTGAATGTACTAAAATGGTATCATTTAAAAAAGGCAACACCTGTTTCACATATCAAGTAAGCGGTACTTGAAGATGGCATCGTTAATGAGAGAAAAAAACGGAGATACCACTAGGGGCATTTTTAATACAGTAACTGAGACCTTTATCTGTCTATATTAACTTTGGATTTACGTATCGGGTGCATATAGAATAATTGAAATATTCTTAAAAGTTCCGAAAATAGAGAAAACTTGGATTAGCCAATATCCATTTTATGCAATTTTTTTCATTGAATTTAATAAAATAATCTTATAGACCGTGTATGGTAAAATCTTTTTATGCAAAAAGAAAAACATTTGATTTTTTTAAATAGAAGTAGGCGTTGCATGATTAGCAACAGTTTCTTTTCTAATTCTTAAATCAATTTTCCCAAGAACCACTTGGTCAGAAAAACTGAAACCTATTTGGTTGCACCGTGGGTTAGTGTACATTCTAAATTGTTCAAATCAAAATCGCCCCGTGTGGATCCGGGTTAGAATAGGTCCTCAGTACTCCCTTGCTTGTTGTAAAAGGCGACTAAATGGGGCGGTCCTTCGGATGAGACCGTATAAACCGAGGCCCCATGTCACAGCAGGTGTGGCACGATAAAGATCCCTCCCTGCTCAAAGGCCGTAAGTGCCGAGCATAGGCCTAAATTTGCAGCCCTTCACCGGCAATGGTGACGTCCCCATATAAGTGAAATATTCTGGAGAGGGACGTTAAACAATATACAATCAATCAGTCAAATCAAAATCCCCGGGGTAGAGCGGGACCATACTAGGAATTCCCGAATTTTACATTGAAATATGTAGGAAAAATCTTTAAAAAGATTTTTTTTAAGAACCACTTGGCCATTAAAGCTGAAACTTATGTGGAAGCATTCTATGGTAGTTGAGATTCTACATTCTCCAAATTATGATCTCTCTTGGGGAAGGGTGAGGTCACAATAGGTATTCGCGTTTTATTAAGCGTTAACTGTCCCAAATTATGTTATAGCGTATAACATACCTTGAAATTAGCTTCCTTCCATAAAATGTTAATTGTTCAAATCTTGTCACATATGTATGTTGAATTAATAAAGTAAATTTAATATTTGGCCATGATTTGTGAAAAGGAACAGCAAGTATGTTCAAAAGTCCATTGGCACAATAAAAATCACAGTATCTGGATCTTTGTAAGAAGGATACCCACACCTCCGTGGCACCTGATCCCATCTCCGATTTGTGTACTGTTTAAGAGGAATACTCACACCTCCATGGCACCCAATCCCATCTCCGGTTTGTCTACTGTTTAAGAGGAATACGCACACCTCCATGACACCTGATCCCATCTCCGGTTTGTGTACTGTTTAAAAGGGATACTCACACCTCTATGGCACCTGATCCCATCTCCGATCTTTGTACTGTATTAGAGGGATACTCACACTTCCATTGCACCTGATCCCATCTCCGATCTTTGTACTGTATTAGAGGGATACTCACACCTCCATGACACCTGATCCCATCTCCGATGTTTTAGAGTCCCGTGTTTGCTCCTCTCCCGATTTGTATGTTTCAATGGAGTTATGGGTTTGATTACTGTTTATCATCTCCATATTTCATTCACCAATATCCTCATCCAGTTTTATTTCATGCAAGCAATCAAGATGTTTATATATTTGGAGCTAGAGTAGAAAGTCGCATTGTTATGCGATATTGAAATGAATGAATTTTTCTATAAGATTTAGATAGATAAACTTATTTTATTTCAAAGGTATATACCACCGGGGTTGACAGATATAGGACACGTCTAAAGATCTATTTTCAGAAAGAAAAGGAAAAAAAAATCTATTGTATTTCTTTTAATTTAAAACTTAACTGGTATAAACATAAATTTTATGTTCCTTTGATTTTTTTTTATCCGAAAGAAAATTAGTTTTATACCAGATCTTATCTATGCAAGAGAAAGGTTGGATTACGAAAATTATTAATTAAAGCAAAATAAGAGAACACTATTGTGCAGATGTCAAAAAGATGCTCATTATGCACCCGTAAAAACCTTATTGAGTTTTTTTTTAATTTTCAAAACCAGGAAGTTTTTACTTATGCAATTTTTAGGGGCATTTTAAGTCTTGTTTTGAAGAAGATTATGTAATTTAAATACTTTTAATATCTACCTTTGATAAGGCCCTCCTCGAAGGTTTTGAATCCTTTTAACAAGTTATTCAAATATCGATTAATTTATTTTTGCTCTAAAATAGAGAAAAATATTTAGATCATCCGAAACAATTTTAAAAAGCAAAATAAAAATGCGATTGTACAGATGCCAAAGAGTGGTACATGTATATGCTTATACTCGTAAGATCCTTGAGTTTTTTAATGAATTCAATCAGGAACTATTTATGAATGCAAAACTAATTCTTGTTTTGAAGAAAACTTGTGTAATTTGAATAGGCAACTTTAATAAGGCCCTTGACATTTGGGTATATTTCAGAAAAATAATTGTTTAATATATGTTAATTTGTTTAAGCTATATTTCCTTTATGAAATGTTTATCTCCTGCAAACTTTATGTGTCGAACATAGAACGCATATATTGAATAAAATCATGTAATTTAAGATTTTAAAGTCCAAAATATCAAGGATATTCTTATAAAATAACACTTCTAAATGAATATCTGCTTTGACTGTAGGACCCACATTGGATTCAGTGTTTAGAAAAAGTTTATCTATATCTGTTCCGATTATGGTCTTTAGGCTACATGCATGTATTTGTTTTTTCTCATGTATCGCTTCAGTTCAGCTATAGTCAAGAATGCATAGATTTTCCAAAGATAAACTGCATGTACTCTGCAGTATCTCTCCTTCACGAGGCCATAAGTACCACTGAGGCGAATCCCTAACTAAATATTAAGAGATTTCCTTAACAGTAAACTTAAGTTAAACAAGTGTATCTTTGTACAAAAACAAGGAATTGTTACACTGCATGTAAAAATAAAATCCCTCGATCTCTCGATCTGGATTCAATTCTTTATTTTTTGTTGAATAGTTAAATTTCTAAGTCAGTTTGTCCTGGATGAGTACATATAAAATTGTGTATGTCTAATGTATACCGGTAAGTCCCTCTACTTAAAGACTTAAAAAATAACAAAATGTCTTTTCAAAACTGAAACCACCGTTAATCTTCTAACCGAAAATATTCAAACAAGGTTTTATTTCTTAGCATCCTGCCATATTTCAGGTGATTTTACACCAATGTATACATGTGTATAGGTGTAACGTAGAATATTGATCAGAATTAAAATGACCTTAAATTTTTTTTCAACATTGAATATTGTATCCAAAAGTGTTGAATTTAGACCTCGAGCCGCCGTAATTTGAGTGGGGTTGTGAAAATTTGATAATGAAACTATATATTAATTCAACAACATTTAACATATATTCATTTTATAAATTTATTTATTATCTTTCAAATTGCTACTTCTTTTACAGTTTTGTCGTGGTTTCAATATTACTTGGCACACAAGTAGACTTCACTAAGATACCTATTTTTTTGTATCAGTTTTTGATTTTAATGACCGGTGTTACCATGGTTATTAAAAAAAGAAATTTCTATGAAATATTTTGAAACATCTACTTCTTCTACAGTTTTGGTCTGATTTCAATATAATTTGGCACACGAGTACACTACACTAAGATACATAATTTTCTTCATCGGTTTTTGATTTCGGTGAACGGTGGTGCCATGGTTACTTAAAAAAGAAAAGACGATACTAGTATATGGTTACCGCTGAATCTGGCCTCTTGTTTGACTTTAAAATCAGAACATAGTTAAAACTGTGATAGTTAGTTAAGGATACACCAATGGCTTTTTTCAATTTTGAGATTTTGGGCTAAGAAAAAGGTGCTAATCAACGTTTTACAATGCATGAAAAATTATTGCTGATTATCAAATGGTTTTCTAATTATTTAATAATAATCAAACATAAACACTACCAAATGTGAATGTTCCGTTATAAAAGCTTCTGATTTGATCTGTGGCTGCCTACACATGACAGGTGCAATAAATCACTGTGACCACTGGGGGGATTCTTCACTAGCCACACAGAGGTTATCAGTAATTTGACTACAGGGATTCAAGATTTGGGGAAGGCGATCTAACAGGTCACTAATGACCATAAAATTGGAGGTGGAGCTTAGCTCTTGCCATTTTGCCGGGAAATCTTTCTTATTCAGAATTTAACCCATTTTACTTAATTAAAAGCACTTGAATACAGAAAAGAACCTCCCATTCTTGTGAATATGCATAGGAAATATGGATAAGTGAAAGGTAACAAAAGCTGAATCTCCAAGGTGTCGTATATTTCTAGCTTTGGAAGAATTTGTTGTGTAATGGGTTTTTGCCCTCTACTATAAAGTAAGAACAGATAGTTGGTTTTATTATTTCAAAGGATTCAGCTCCCTTATTTATGGACCAATTTCTCTGAAAACTGGCTATATTGCGTTTCCAAATGTGTGTTCACAAAACCGTATCTCGGGTTTTTGATATCTTACTTAGCTCTCGAATTATTAAGGTAAATGTAGAATTGGGCTAAGAAATCGGTTACGTTGAAGGACAAATGGATATAACTTTTGAATTAGAAGATTTATAAAAACAAATCTGAGATATGATTTTTAAGCTCAATCTTTTATCATCCTTGAGGCAAATTTATGACTTTGAGAGGTGGAATACAAAAAAGTTGATTTATAAAATTTAAATGCACTAATATTTACATTAAAAAAATATTAATTTTTTAATGAGATAAAAATTAAAGATTAAATTTAAATCATTAAATAGCAAATTTAACAAGCTTTCTAATGATATGTATGTTTAATATGTTATCTTTGATAATGAAGGAATTACAAGCAAATTAAATTTTTGCTCTTAGGAAACCTTTGGTGTAGCCTTAAGATCAAATTGAAGTATGTTTTAAAAGTAGCACTTATTTTGATTCTAAGCCTACATAGGTCACAAGAAAGTGGGTAAACAGGACCTTTTCGCGATTTTTTTCAAATCTGGTGGAATTTAAATTTTCACTTCGGAAAACATTAAACCACAAGTTTGCCTATCTGAGATTTTTACACACAAGATGCTCCCGATACTAGTGTAATAAACATATAATTCTGGTAGATTGGCGAGCTTGTTGATCTATGTTTTCTGAAAGAAAATCTGCTGTAAAATTGATTGAAATTTGCATCAAAATGAGAACATTTGGAAATTGACATATTGTCTGACCTTCATGTGACCTTCCACCGGTCACGGTAGCCTAGTGGTAGAGCGTTCGCTTCGTGATCGGGAGGCCCGGGTTCGATTCTCGATCGCGGCGCCGCGTCATACCTAAGACGTAAACAAAGGTAGTGACTGTTCCTTCGCCAAGCGCTCGGCACTAGAAGTGAAAGTCACGGGTCTTTCGGATATGACCTTAAAAACGTAGGTCCCGTGTCACGGTAGGCGTTGGCACGATAAAGAACTCTCACTGCTCAATGGCCCTGAGTGCCGATTATAGGTCTAAATTTGAAGCCCTTCACCGGCATCGCTGACGTCTCCATATGCGTGAAAAATTCTCAAGAGGGACGTTAAACAATATACAATCAATCAATCATGTGACCTTCCTGTATCCCAGGGGTTATAAGTGGATTTCAATCTTTAGACTGTTGTTTCATCCTTAAAGAAAGCCCCAATCAGGGACCAAATAGGGCTCTTATCGTACTTTATCCATCCTGTGAAATACTTTAAAAATGCTACTTCAAATACAGTTTTAGTCTGAATATAAAATATATGAATAAATAGACCTCACTGAGACACATAACTGTCTTTACTTTTTTTATGTTGATGAATGATGTTGTCATGTTAACTAAAATTGAGAATTCTGTAAAAGAAATTCAAAAGCTACTCATAGTGTTGTAGTCTTATTGCAATCTTGCCACAAAAAGAGACTTAATCAAGAATCATTATTCTATTTCTTGCTGTGAAGTTTTAAATCTGGCTATTTGTTTGCTCTGCTCCAATTCTGGATTGTTTAATGGACTTGGGAGCTTGAATACTATTCTTTATCTCCAAATATTTTATCATATATATCAACAACATTTTATCATTATTAATAGTTAATTCGAATGATAAGTTGACTTGATATCCCGATCAGTTTAAACTCCAAATACAACGCAGTCTGACACATCTGTTTCATATTTGGATATATTAAATAGGAAAAACAAAACAGGTTAACTCAGTCATGAACCTTTTCAATGAGGTAAAATTAAATTTAGTGTATTCATTCAAAGTAGAGAGTTCGATGAACCACTTTCTTTAATCCTATTAATTTAAATGAACGAATAAGGAAGATAGAAATACTGTTATAAAGTACAATGTCTACAAAAATGCAGAAGATATGCTGTCAATAACTGTGGCTCTTTCGTGATTGACTGACAATTAATGGGAATTTCCATAAAACCTTTTTAAACCAATAGTAAACCCAATATCTTTAGTGTATATAACATCCCGCCTTCTTTTTCAAATCAAAAATGTGTTGCAATGAATGGTGTATTTAAATTTGATCTTCCTATTCTATGGTTTTATATAGCGACATCTTCTGGTAAGTACAAATAAAAACAAGTTAAAAATTTTTATACGCAGCAATATAAATTATTACAGTATTTCTTTTCATTTTTTCTTTTCCATTCGAATAAGTATGATTAATATAAATCTTTAATAATGCTACAACTATCTTACAGAGGGTTATGTACAATATTGCGTTAGAAAAATGAAAAGGAGAAAAATATCTTGGAGGAAATTTAGAATCTTAAATTCATTATTGTTGAAAATCAATTACTCGTAAATTCATTTTTGTTATAATTTCTTTACTGAATTTAAAATTAAAAAATGATGGAAATATTTTTACATAACACAAATAAAAAGGAAATCTGCATTCTCCTCATTTCAAAAAGATGGAATTCTAATGCAATAGTTTTGTAAAACACGTTTTGATTGGCTAATGCACTGGTGTTTGAAGCAGTAAAACGAGCATGAACGAAAGAGACATCTTTTCATTATGACTCTAATAAATCGACGTAAAAAACACAATGCTCCATGATGTATTTCATGTAAAGAAATTCGGCAAAATAAGACGTAAACAACAAACAAAATGTATGGATTGCATTAGAATGGGAATAACTAATCTTCTAATTTGGTATTTGCGACCGTTAATGCTGATTTAACGGTCGCAAACTGAGTTTTACCATCGACGCGTAAATAAGCATTAACGGTCGCATATGCCAAATTAGAAGATAGTTATTCCCTAAGTTAATTTTCTGCGTAGTTTGCCATGTTACATTTTTTTCTAGATCGTGTCTGCATTACAGTAAGCTATCTTTGTTAATGATAATTTTGTTTTAATTCTTTATATTTTGTTTTCACTCGATTTTTATTTATCAGTGGACCTTTGAGCTTGAAAACTGTTTGTTATCTTTATAAATCATGTTAAGGTACAAGATACAAGATTTTGTTTATCCAATTTGGGCCCCCGGAGGAGCTAAAAAATTTACAAACATAAGAAAGAGGAGGATCCAAATGATAGAACAAGCATGATGATGATATTACAAATAATGAGAGCAATAATAATAAAAAAAGTATATAAGAGATATGCTGAATATACATACATGTATTGTACTGTATGTTACATGTAAAAAATATATATATAGTCAAAGGCAAGAAACTAGGAAAAAGAAATTTATTATGCTTATCACAGTATCTTTAATTAAGGTAGGTAACCAAGGAATTTCGCAAGTGATCTAAGGATGTCAGGGTCTTCATTAGTCATGAGCCAATAAAATTGATTATCATAAGATAGAGACTGAAAATTTTTGCATTAAATTTTGCAAATATTAATGAGTTCAAGTCTTTGTACATTAAGATGAGGACATACAAAGAGAAAATGAATCTCAACCTGAATCTCGTTGTGATGACAAAGTGAACAAATTCGTTCCTCTTTAAGTCATACACGAATACAAAAGAAATTTATATTTCTAAAAAATACTTTCAGAACGCTATTTCTCCAATCTAATTTCTTAATTTCATTGAACAGAAAAGTTTTTGTTTGAACGGAAAAATCAGTCTTTTCTTGACGGTCTGCAATGTAAGTGTCTTTGGGTATTGTACCATTTAGTTAATTCAGTGCTCAAAGTACTTTTAGTCTCCATTACATGTAACAAGATGTCCTTCCTAAATCTGTATGATCTGACAAAATTGCTCTTTGAATAAAAAATCATTAAGAAGTCTGATATTATGTTATAAACTATTTTGTACAAAATTTCAAATTTTTATAAACCTTGCTCTAAATAAAAATTTAGAGGAAGTGTAAGGAAAGCACGAAATCACAATCTACTTTCTTTTTTGCTTTAGAAAAACGTATCTACAATTCATAGACCAGTCGAATGAGTGATATCGGAAAATATATCCAATTAGATGATCTGCAAGATTATTTTATACCTTTTATCCATTACATTCTCGGATATGATTTAAAGTATATTTGTTATATTCTGTATTATTCTATATGATGTATGCATATATTATATATATATATATATATATATATATATATATATATATATATATATATATATATATATATTTGAATATAGATTTTTTGCATTGACGAACATTTCCGTTGGTTAAGATGTCTGTGAAGCAATCAGTATGTCTTATTTCAAAGGTTAGTAAATTAACTTAGCATCTTTTAGTAAATATCTTAATATTTGTTAAGTACGTAATCACTTCTGTGCTTAAAAAAAAAGATTCATCTCCAAAATCTTTAAAATTATCTCCAAAATTTATCATAGTTTAAATAAAGCGAAATTGAAACCCTTATTTAATTACGTTACCTTTTGCTTCTGTTTAATTTTCAAGCCTGATGTTGAAAAAGTATGGATAGAAATCATAGGAAAAGTTAGATCCTCCCCCTCCATGGTGTTTTCTGTCATTGGGGATTCCGATAGTTTCGTACCCAGACCGTGGGCCAAGTCAGTGTTCCAGACAGCGCTAATAGAGGCGGCTAAAAGTGGAGGAGGTATATACTATATATATGTAAACATAAGTGGAGGGGGTATATACTATATCTATGTAAACATAAGTGGAGGGGGTAAAACTATATACATGTAAACATAAGTGGAGGAGGTATAATTATACTATATTTATCCCGCTTCAGACAAATTTGTCGATTACTGATTGGATAAAAGCTAATCACGTGACGCCCTGAAATTTTCCGTATTACGTCTCCGTCGAGGCGTAATATGAAAATTGGGCATGCGATTCCGTTTGAAGCGTTGTTATTGTAAATAAAAATGGCGGCTAAGAAACGGTTTATGTAGGTAGTTTAGTTAAATTTCATGTTACCGTAACGATATTTTATGTTGATTGTTATTGGATTAAAACTTAAATTTTCATAATATGCACAGACACTTTTTTTTTATATTGAAAGAGGTCTTCAGCGGGATAAATTCGCCTCGCCCAATACGGATTTCCATTTCACACCCTGTATGAATCCGTATTAGGTCACTAACTGACTGTGTAACTAATAATATGTAAACATAAGTGGAGGGGGTATATATTATATATATGTAAACAAAAGTGCATGGAGTGGGTATATACTGTATATATGTAAACATCTTCTAAAAGTGGAGGGTGTATATACTATTTACATGTAAACATAAGTGGAGGGGGTATATACTATATATGTAAACATAAGGGGAGGGGGTATATACTTTTTAGATGTAAACATAAATGGAGGGGGTATATACTATATATATATTTAAACATCTTTTGATACTTTCTCTACGGGTATAACACAAACAAAATTGATATCATTTTTACAAAGTATGTCAACGGAGACGGATTGCGACTTCCTAATTAAAACATTACTAATTAAATAAAGTTAAAAAAAGATACATGCAATGTTTGACTTTTTGTCAGTAGAAACATGCAACTTTTGACTTTTTTTTTTAGACACGTGGATCCTTTATCGTGGCTATGACTACGGAGTGTCTTCCATTGTACGCAGTGCGTACCGGAAGTATGGCGATATGGAATTTCGCGCCAAAAGTCACGATGTTCTTATAGAGGATCCTGAGAGACATGTAAAGCTGATAAGTATGGCTGGAAAAACTGCATCTCGTAAAACACATCCAAAGAAAAACAAGGTTAGGTTTATTTCTGATCAACTTATCGTATCTAGCTGAATCGTCGTGTAGTCGAAAAAACATTTTTTCATAGTCTTTAAATTTTGAAACAACCTTTTAAATTCCTTGGAGACTTAAGTATTTCAAATCTAAAAAGCAACAGTCCAGATATACTTGTGATCTAAGAATAACTTATAATTATCATGTTTAGATTTTCATTTATTAATAAAGATCACTTCTGAGAAGCATAAAATAGAGAATTCAGGAGAAATATGCAAAGATTCAGAACTCATCAAAACTTAAATTGTATCAGTTTTTTTTAAAATATGATTTTAAACGTCGTCGATATACTTGTAACAAAGAAGAGAACAGAGGTACTAATTATTAGTAGGTTTTGATTATGTGCACATAATATTGTCAGTTGAAAGAAAACGGGAGTCATTTGTCTGTACTCATAGATTAAAGATTTTGTAATATTTGCTACACAGAAGAGATAAACTTTAGATGAATTTTGCTTTTTAATCAGTTGCTAAAAATGAAAAGGTAATTTTTAAAAAGAATTTAACTTTTTTTTTCCAGGGAACAATATACAATCAATCAATCAATCCAAGGAACAATATCAAACATATCTTATGATAAAGAAATTTAAGCTTTGCCTTAATAACCAAAGACCAAAATACTGAAAATAAAGTCAGTATTTTAAATGTCATATGTCTAGAAATGATTGTAAATAATTGTATGATTTATGCATATCCTCAAACTGTAAAATATTGTATAAATGAACAATATAGTTCACAAATAAACAATATATGCACTTTTATATTGCGCATCCGCCAATTTGTGTAATTGTGTAAGCCTATTATTATTTAATTAAATGATAATTGAGTATTTCAAATATTGATATTGAAAATTTTAGATGTACCAGATTGGAGATGTTAAATTAGAAGATTTAGAGGAGGTAAAAGATTAACTCACAAACACTGCATTATAAATGAAATAAGTAATAGTTCCTGTTTAAAGATTACAAATAGATGCACCACAATTTGTTAAAAGTTAAAAATATATCTGTTCACTTTACTAGTGCTTAGACTGCTTACCATAGGAAATGTAAAAATAAATAATAAAATGACTTACTCTCCTTCTGATTTTTATCGTTTGAGTGGATTTATGAGCTTTTAATACCCTTTTTTGATAGATCATCACAGAACCCACACAAGCTGAATGTAGCATTGAAACTACAGACAAAACATCTTACTTACTCGAATTTGAGGAATATGTTTCGAAGCAAGAAGTTCCTTTCCTCAGTCAAACGATCGACCTGAGTAAACTACTTCATTTCTTTGTTAAATGCATAAAAATCATTTGTATAAGTGTTTTGATATCAAACGTGTACTGACTTGAAAAATTATTTTAATGGTCCTTTGGTGAAGTTAGGTAAAGGTCCGAACCAGTGAAATTAAGTAAATATTCCCACAGCATATCCTTTAACATTATTTTATTCAGAACTGCCCATCCCAATTGTAATTTTGGCTCTTGAGGGCGACATACATACGATAGAACACATAGCCGGGGCTCTGGACAGGAAAATCCCGGTAATCATAATTAAGGGGTCCGGGAAAGCAGCAGATCTCATCTTGGATTACATGGAAAAGTTTGTATTCTTCTCACAACAGCCATCTAAAAAATCCATTAAATTGAATTTCATTTGAGGACGTCACTATAATTATTTTTCTTTGAATTCTTCCTTGTAGCAAAGAACTTCTCAGAAAGAAAGCCAGTGTTCTGTTTGGGATCCAGTTCGATAAGGAGACTTTCCAGTCACTATCCAGACATTTAGAAGACATTGTGAAGGCGTCTGATTTGGTAGGTTAAAGAAACCTAATAGAACACAATCATAAAATAGAATAACCTTACACCCCTTGGAAATATCTTGTTGAAAGGGTATAGAAGTCAGTGCAGCTGGCAGCTGAGGTGGAATTGCTGTAAAGTTAGAGATGATAGAAGAGAGAGAATCGTAATAGTAAGGCTAGGGTAGGAAGAGAATAAGTGCACCGACGGTAGTAGTATTTTGGAAATTAATTTGAGAGTCAGTAGGTATTACATTTTATTAGATCAACACACTTGGTTCTCTATATTGATATGAACCCTTATACCGAGAACATGCGGTGACAGGTTACCCACTCACATGTATATATTGAGAAGTAGCACCTGGTAAAGCCTCTGGTATTTTAATTGTATTATAATTATATATTCAGAATCATTGTTCTCAGAAAGAGTTAAGCAAGACAATTAATTACCCAATCATTTTACTCAGAGTACAAGGAAAATCAGATACCCCTTATAAAGAAACCTATTGTTCAGTTAAACACGTTACAATCTGTTATCTTTTTGCACAGGTTGATGTTTTTGATGTAAACACTGACGATCCTTTGATGCTGTCTAATATCGTAGGTGAAGCAATCGTAAGCTGCTGGGCAACAGAGAAAATTCTCAGAAACAAAAATACAGGTTATGTATATTCTGACAGGTGTTTAATTCAAAGTAGAACTTCCGCGGGTATTACGTAAAAAATTGACAAAAATCTTTATTTTTTGGGAAACAAGAAGTTCCATATCCTTTAGTAACAGATGCTTTTTGTACTAAAATGTACTTTACGAAGCCGAATATTATTCTAGTGTACATCTTTTTAATTCCATGCAGTCATATGTGCGACAGTACACCTTTGCCAAATATTGTAATTTTGATACAAAATTAACATTATCTGTAGCTCCTAGTGATCTAAAAATGTGATTTTAGGACAAGTAGTAAGCAAAAACGCTGAAATGTTACGATGTCACTATTTAAAGATTTTGAAAGCGATGCATGACGCCGAAGAATGCCACATGACTCGATTATATGTGTGTAGACGTCCATGGATTTCATACAAAAACTGATGCCAGAACATCTAAAGAAAAATACAAAAAGTCTTAACATTATGTAATGACAGTAATGAATCGATAATGACAACAAATAAAGTTATATCAATTTAAGGCAGGCTTTTTATTCTGATACAGATGCAAGCATGAAACCAGAGAGGGACAAAGAGAGATCATCGAATCCTCCACGAAGTAATGGGTCTGTACACATGGGTACTACAGTATTCGGTGGACAGCTCCGTAAAAGTAACGCCGTGATGCCAGAACGGGAGGAAATCGAGAAACTGTTCTCCCAACACAGAGAGTCTAGGGCTTATGTGTTAGACACTAAGTTCTCATCTCCGACATCCCTACCCTTGTACTTTTTTTTCGAGTACCAGTTTCTGCAAGAGTTAGGAAAGTTAAAGGAATACGGACATGTGAGTTTGTTGATAAAATTCACTGTTCAAATATTTTCTTGGTTTAAAAATAAAAATGTCTCGTGAGTAGTTTTTCTCACATGTTAAAAACCTTCTTATACACTGCATATTATAGAGTGGTAATTGAGTAATCTCTTTAATAAATTTAAAAAAATCTTCTTGTTGAATTTTTTTTTATATTTCAAATAGTTGTGGAGTAATCTTTTTAATATATTAAAATCTTGGTTGAAGATGCTGCTTTTTGAGGCCCTGATCGCCAATAGATGTGACTACGTACGAGTTCTCCTGGATCAGGGAGTTCGGTTTAGACTCTGGAATTTATCAGAACTGTATGAACAGGTAGGAAACAGTATATATAAAGCAATACTGAAAAAAATGAACACACTGTATAAAAGTCTTTAGGGAATAATCCACAAAAACATGTCACCAAAACATCCAGCATATTTCATACATTGATTTCAAGAACACATATTTTCTTTTAAGGAATGGTTAATCATTGTCGATATTTGATATGCTCTTTCGTCTATCTTAATTATCATAAAAGGTCATCAAATATATTTTCATATACTGCACAGCCCACATTGTAATTAGTTAAGTGTTTTTACATATATAAAGAAATATTGTTGATATTTGTATAACTTTTCATTAATCTTCTTTCAGACGGTTTCGTGTAAAGACTGCCACTTTGAAAATGATGACTGTCTACACATCCAATGGCTCCTGAAGGTGACGGAAGCTTTAGTTCAATAATTTATCATTGAGTCAGATTGGAAGTCATATGTTGCTCTGCCCCTAGTTTGAATAGTTTTATGGATTTTGAATATTGTTCGTTGTACCCATTTAATATTTAATTCAATAGATTGCATTCATTAAGTATAAACGAAAACTAACTTTCCAAACCGAAAAGTTATATACACCCAAAATGAGTGTATCTATCTAAGCATATAATTTAAAGAAAAAATAAATAAAAATGATGGATCTTGCAGGTGAATTTCAAAAAAAAAAACAACTTATTTCATGTGATTTATTTATTTTTCCCCTCAAAATATAGATATATTTAAAAAATGTGCTTTAATGAAAACATGGATCATTTTGCAGTGTTATTTTAATATAGATTATATAATTGATACATATTAAGCAATCATTTGATATCCCTTTTTTGACCTTATAACATTTATAGCATAGAATTTTTTTTTAACATTTAAGCATTTTCTCATCAACGTCTAGAGGTTCCTTTAATTTAATTTTAGCAAATTGAGGAAAGGAAAGCCGAGGAACTATGTTTTACTCATAGACGATTGACAAGAAAGATACAGGAAAAAGAGAACGAAAATCGCCAGGCAGAAAAAGTACTGACAGGAGTATTAGTTTTTGACACGGAAACAAAAATTATCGAAAAAATAAGAAAAGAAGTAAATGAAAGAAATAAGGAAATCAGGGAATTAAAAGACCAACTGAACGCCTTTGTTAAGGATGACAAAACTCAGAGAGAGATCGCGGAATCCGCCAAAGGGTTGTGTCGAACAATTCTAGGATACAAAGGTATTTATTGCGCCTGACGTCACGGCGTCAGGCTGTATAAGGATTGATATTTGCAAACTCCGAAACTAATAGATCATACCTAGAGAGCTAGATTTTGTGCAAGCTGATTTACATTGGAATTGTTTACCTGCATTCTAAAAGAAACAGTTTTCAGAAAAAAAGTATTATATTACTGATGCAAAATACTGTAGTGTTTACTTTCTTTAATCTTTTTGCATGGAACGATTATTCCATGTGATTCACCGTTTCAACATGTCCGTGCATCCTTTTTTCTGCATTTCTAAACTACTGGATCAGTCCATCTATATTCTACGAAAGGGGTGAATCGCTCTTTACGCGCCAAATGTCACTGCTTTTTTCGCGCCTTTTCCTTGGATCGTTCTATTGTGTGAAAAGGGTGTTCTAACTTCCATGGAATAAGATTTTATCCTTTTAACCTCCTTCTAATGTTTCAGAAATTCTGTCTACAGATGAATGTTTTATCTCATTCTTTTAAACAGCATATCGTATAATATCAGTATACGGACACGCAACACTAAAAAGAAATGATTTATCTAATTTGTTTCCCCATCCCGCGGTTGGTTTATTCCATAAATGAACTAGTCCTATATAAATAAACAACGCATTTCAACAAAGTCATGGTCTCCAGATCTATGCATGAACAATTAATTATATGTTTCTGTTCAGATGCACACAAGAAATAAGAAACAAGTGCAAAATCTTGGATTTTTCTTTCCACACAGGTTTAAGACTTAGTAGTGAATTTACTTATTTCATTCTCAATATTATATGATAGTGGGACTAACCCCCCCTTTAAAAAAATTAATTATAAACACATATAACTACTGTTTACTTCAGTGGAGAAAATACACTCCAACAAAATGTGTATTTGATTATTTGTATATCCATCTTTTAGAATGTTGGCAATACATGATTTGGTAACAGATTTTATAATAGGTGTCACAAAGAAGTTCGATATCAATTTAGATCCAAGGGCAGATCACTCCACTTGCAGAAAATCACTCTTTAGTCTGCAGTGTATAGATGATTCTTCTAAAAGTTAAATGAAATCAAGATTTCATTTACCCAAGGTTCTCAAAAACAAAAGTATTGCTGAAAAGGTTTATCACTCTTCATGCAGATGTTGATTGATTTAGTCAGGCAAGCTTTTTAAAAAGATGTTACTTGTACTACTAAAGGGTTGTGTCGAACAATTCTAAGATACAAAGGTATTTATACTACCAAAGGGTTGTGTCGAACAATTCTAGTATAATCTTCACTCATTATTTGACAGACTACACCTCAAATAATACAACACTTAAGCTGTAAGCCAGGCTAGCTTAGTGGGAGCAGCTGGCATTTATTTAATAACAATTCATAACAAACAGGCATACATTATTGTGTATGTGATCAATGAAGTACTGCAATGTTTTGGTTAACTATGCGTTACATGCTTTGCATTATACCCCAATCAAAGACATTAAAAACCGCCCAGGAAAAAACCATAGACGAGTAACTATGGAAAACCTGTGTCCGTCGCTATGTAAATAATGCCTCAAGGGAGAATGCCGGACGTGCATTCGGAGCAGTACTTGGTATGCATAAACACCGTTTATGTACATGTACAATAAAGCAAAATCAAAATATATGACAATATTACATATATATATAATATAATACATATATCAACGTATTAATTTGAATATAGATATAAACAAAAACACGTGTGTGTTCTGCGGAGCACTGGCTTAGAATGATCCAACACCTCACAAAATACCACCTTCTCATTGGCCTTCCTTTGGCCACGCCTACCATAAACAGGCATTTCCAATAAAATACGTTCCAATCATACAATGTTTTCCCGCTATTCTACGAAACGCGGGAAAACTTTAGAATACAAAGGTATTTATACTACCTAGGAGTTAGCAAGGAATGAGCACTCCTGCATGGCACTCTGATGCTTTGGAGGCCCATGGCCTATGTTTGCTCTGACCCAATTTCGTATTGTTTATTGGACTTTTGTGCTTCTGTTCTTTATCTTCATATACCCTCTCACTATTTTGTATTGACTTATGTGCGTGAATACCGTTCGATATCTCCATGTATTTCATATTCCTTAACCCGGTATTTAAGACAAATTCTCTGCATCTTTTTCACTACTGATACTTAAAGCATATTGAAAAATTGTTTAAGGTATATTTTGTCAAGAATGCAAGTGTTTCCCGCCAAATTTTTAGCTTTATTCACGCAATAAAATTTATAATTCTGATGACGTGCACACTAAAGCCCTTTGAATTAACTCAATTTAATAAATTTTGTTTTTATGTATCGTAAGATTATTATTTTTCAATGAATATTTTAAATTTATTTTTAATCCACTGCTAAGTTCATCCACTGCTTAATATTAATTCATCAAATGCTAAATTCGTCCACTGCTTTATTTAAATTTCTTTATTCTAAAGTTCAAGTTTATAAGGCCCTCTTGAAAATAATTGTGTGATTGCCCTCTCCTGACCGACTGACTTAAAATGGCCCGACTATAAAAACTGTTTTATGAAATTCAAGGACACGATGTTATTTTTTTTAATTCATCTTATCCCGTCATTACATATGTCATTTTTCAAGAAAATAAATTTTCCCACCTACCTACCGACCAAGTAATTCTACCCTGATTTGGGGGAAGGTACGCAAACATACTTTTAAATATGACCTAAGAGACAATTTCAGAGAGAAATTAA
Source organism: Saccostrea glomerata (assembly GCA_003671525.1). Classification (NCBI taxonomy): domain Eukaryota; kingdom Metazoa; phylum Mollusca; class Bivalvia; order Ostreida; family Ostreidae; genus Saccostrea; species Saccostrea glomerata. The sequence continues at coordinate 210,379 of PRKT01000814.1, forward strand.
AATACATGCATATTTATAAAACAGAAATTATTAAGAAGAAGAAAAAAACAGCTTAAAAAATAGTTTTTAAAAATCTAAAAAAAATTTTACTTAACAAAAAAATTAATGAAAATGCTCTTAAAAAATTATACACATTATATATACATTTTCAGAAGCAAACGTTAACGATATGGAGGACACGGAGGATCTTGAGGAAATAGAAGACGAGGATTGTGAACAAAACTTTAGCTCTGTGAACATCTCTGATATCTTACTGTGGGCAATCTTCGCAAATAGAAAGGAAATCGCAGAAATTTGTTGGCTTCGTACGACAAACCATTTACGTAAGCATTGCATTGTCTCTACAGTTAACAGTGAAATCTTTCTGATAGATAAACGAGTAAACATTGTACACAAGTAAAAATAACATTTTCTGTTATGATAAAAGTAGCTGTAACTATAAACATTGGGCAAAATGAAAAAAAAAAATGATTTAATGCTTATTGCGGAAACTGCAATATCTCAACGTTTTCTCTTCGACAAAGATGAAAAAAGAACTGCCTCTTCATTCATTTAAAAACTGAATATCATTAAAGGCTCAGTATTATAAATTAAAATCTCTTTTTCTTGTCAGCTTAAGAACAGGTTATCCATTAACCATTACATGACTTAAATTAAGCCATACATTGAAAATAATAATGATTTTCTTTACAGTGAAGGGTCTAGTCTGCGCTGCAGTGCTGAGAAAATTATCAAAGAAGGCGGACAATGTAAAGGAACAGAACCTGTCCACAGAATTCGCTAATCATGCAAAGTAAGTTGTCATGTTACTTCAATAAGAGTCGATGAATATTTGCTAGAATGAGATACTTAGGACTTTTTGTAAAGTAAGAAATGGTGCCATCGCAGAGTATTCATTCTAAAAGTGAATTAAAAACATACTGATTCGGAGCAGAGCAAACAATGACATGCATCCAAAATCATCAGAAGTCAAGTGGGATCAGGTGCCATGAAGAGTGAGCATTCCCCGCCGACCGGTCACAATTAAGTTCTGTTAATTCTGATTTTTTAATGTTCTTACTTAGGATATTTGAAGACAGATGTTTGGCAATTATGGACGGTATGTACGACGAGGATAACCAGAAAGCTATAGATCTGATGGATGACGAGGCGATAGTCTGGGGTATTAAATCCAGTCCTCTTGCCTTCGCTCACGAAAATTTCATGTACGACGTAGTTGCTCACACCTGCTCTCAGAAGAACATGAACAAACGCTGGTACAACAATCTCGCACCGGACTTAAAACCATTCCTCAAGGTACATTGTATGATAAAGGATTTTTTTCAATAGCAAATATGCATGTATGATATTTTAAAAGAAAAGACTTATGATAACGAACAGAGATTGGTCCTTTAAAAACTTGAAAGAAAAAATTCAAAAGGACATAAAAACGGTCATGTGGAATTCCAGATGTGGTATCAGGTGCCATGGACTGAGCATCCCATGACCTCGTCATAAAAATGTAGATTAAAAATTAATTAAAGATGTTCAATTTCTGCTAAAAATCTCTGTCCTGATGAAATTTGCTCCTATTTTCTTTTCAGTCTGTCTGTCGAAAACCAAGAATGTTTTTCACAGCTCCTCTCACGAAATACATGTTCAACTACGTACGTTATATTTTAACAAATTAACAATTGCTTTATTATTTCTCAAATGTCAAAATTAGGAAAAAGTGTGACACTTATAACAAAAAAGAGAACGTCACCATAGTTATAAAATGATTATATTTCTGAGTTTCCATTTTTAATTTTTTCGTTTCACTTATAATAACAATTCTATTGTTTTTTGTGGTTTAAGAAAATTACACATAAAACTATTCAGCGAAAGAGAAAACTTGGAAAATGTTCTAAAATTGAATTATGCATCATTTTTACAGACCATGTTCTTCGTCATGCTGGTGATGTACAGTGCCTTTGTATTGAGTAACATTGGTTCCGAGTTTTACGAACTGGACACAACTAAAGTCTTTGAATATTTTGTTTACTTCTGGGGTACAGGAGACCTAATAGAGGAACTCATATGCTGCTTTGTAAGACAAAATTAGTCATTAAGATTTTTTTTTAACAACAATTGCAATTATTATCCTTTCTGAATGTTTTCTAATTATTTTATGAAACTAATCTATTTATTTCCGTTTATTGGTTTCCGGTTTCCTTTTTTGTCTATTTACTTTAACTTTTTCATCTTCAATATTTTTGTTACAATCTTTTCATTGTTTTAGAATTACTGCATGCACATAACCAATTGTTCTGTTATCGTTTCAAACATGCACAATTTCACACATACTTGTATGTTAGCAATCTTACTAAATCAGAAGGACCTAAGATATCATGCAAATAGTAAATTTCTTCAAAGAAAACTATGAAAATAACAATAACCTCTGTACTATAAATTAAATTAAAACAGTTTCTCTCTTTCTCTCTCTCTCATAAGAAATTTAAAGGGCCGAAAAATGTTTCATTGAACCTTGTTCTTTAGTAAAAAAATGTAATGCTTACGACATGTGCTTCCACTGTAGGGCTGCCTGGAACCAGTGGGTCGGTCCCACCGTGGGTATTACTCTAGGATGAAGAGGTACCTCTTCGACTTCTGGAACGTGGTGGACCTTCTGTCCTATGTCTTACTGATCATCGCATTGTTTGTCCACCTCTTCCACCCGTCCCCTGATTTTACTGTAGCCAGGAGGATGTTCTCCCTTTCTCTCCTCGTCATGTACCTGAGGTTCCTCGAGGTCTTCCTGGTGCACAGGAAAATGGGACCAACTCTAATTATGATTAAAGAAATGGTAAAGTACATATACATAGTTTGCTCTAGTTTATTATTGATCCCTAGAAATGTGATAAATACTTTGTTTTAACTTATTCCAATTTTCATTTGTTGCAATACATGTATTTAAAAAACTTGGTAATAAGTTAACCTTTCATCTGCTGATTATGGGTTCATGAAGCTGAAACGGAAACGGTAAAGTTGATAGAAAAAAGAATGCTTACTTCTTCATGGTACCTAATCCCTCCTCTGATGTTAAAAGGGTTCTTCTTTGCTTTGCTAGAATGAAATTTTGAAACTGCATACATTTCCCTATTTCTATATCTTTCATTTAGAATAACGACAATATTAAACTCCATATATATTATTATAACAGTAACTTGATCCGAAGGGTCGTATCACGTCGAGTTGACAGGCGCCGATCATCAGATCTAACGAGACGCGAAGCGTCGAGTTTGATCTGATGATCCGCGCCTGTCAGCGAGACTTGATACGGCTCTTCGGATCAAGTTACTGTTATAATGATAAATTTATTATATACCCCCTTATAACTAGCAAAATATAACAAAAGAAAACTTTAGAGATCAATTGTATCGCATCTATCCATAAAACAAAGCATAATAACAAGGGACTTTTTAACACACAAGAAAGATAACTTAATGTTTTTGCGTACTAAGTCATCAGTTTCAGAGAGTGGTGATATGGATTCAGAAAACCACAGTGTGGTGATCCGGAAAGTCGGATCACGACGTCACGTGATTGCGTTAATTCTACAGTAAAATTGAGTGACACACGTTAGGTATATAATAAATCATTATTATTATACCTTATGAATAATCTGTAGTTGAAGGACCTGCTCCGCTTCCTGGTGTTGGCCGTGTTCGTGGTACTGGGTGTGGGAATGTACTACCACGCTAACCTGTGGCCGGACCATCCCACCGTGTGGAGCGGAGATTGGCACAACTGGAGAATCTGGACCATAATCTACTATCCTTACTGGCAGTTGTATGGGGAAATCAACAATGATTTCCTGGAGGGTATGTGGAAAGAATTCTTAAAGGGGGAATGTTTTGGAAACAATTCATAAGTTTTTGGGTTTTTTTGAGAAAATGTGAAGATAAAGGACAAAAATTGATCAGTAAAAATGTAATATAATCATATCATCATTTATTCTATATTTTATTATTAAGGTGAGGACCTCTCGGACTGCACTAACGTGACGAGTATCTGGTCATCAGACACGTCCAGGCAGAGATGTCCTCAGGAAGACTGGACTGTGTCTGCAGTGGCCGCCCTCTATATGTTGTTCTCCAACCTTCTATTGGTCAATCTAGTTATTGCCATGTTTAGGTAGAGTAACTGCTGTTCTCCAACCTTCTATTGGTCAATCTAGATATTGCCATATTTAGGTAGAGTAGATGTTGTTCTCCAACCTTCTATTGGTCAATCTAGTTATTGCCATGTTTAGGTAGAGTAGATGTTGTTCTCCAACCTTCGATTGGTCAATCTAGTTATTGCCATGTTTAAGTAGAGTAGATGCTGTTCTCTAATCTTCTATTGGTCAATCTAGTTATTGCCATGTTTAGGTAGAGTATATGTTGTTCTCCAACCTTCTATTGGTCAATCTATAGTTATTGCCATGTTTAGGTAGAGTATATGTTGTTCTCCAAACTGCTATTGGTCAATCTAGATATTGCCATGTTTAGGTACAGTAGATTCTGTTCTCCCACCTTCTATTGGTCAATCTAGTTATTGCCATGTTAAGGTAGAGTAGCTGCTCTATACATGTTGTTCTCCAGCCTTTTGTTGGTCAATGTAGTTATCGCAATATTTAGATGTGTATAACGCTTTTTAAGTATATTGTTCCCTATTTTTTTCTTTGCAAATATAGTTATAAGGTACATAAAACTCTTTGTGCTATGCTTATTTATTTTTTCCATATTCGTACTGTTTTGAGCTTTTGTAAAAAAAAAAAAAGGTAGTCGGTGCACCTTTTTCACAAAGGATAAATTATTCATCATGTTTATGACGAGAATTTTTTGTACAAGCTTTTAAGGCTAGTATAAGTTGTTTATTTAAAACTTATTTTGACAATCAGTTTGAATAATTGTTTTTTTGTTCTAAATTTTAAAGCTATACGTTCGAGAGAGTCCAGGAAAATTCTGAGAAGTTCTGGAAGTTCCACAGGTGTACAGTTATCAATGACTATGAGTGGAGGATTCCCTCGCCACTAAACCTCGTCTTTCTTCCTTATCGATGTTGCTGTTGGCCTGGACGTAAAGGGGGATGTAGGGACAAATGCAGAGGTAACTCGATGGTCATTTATCAGCCATTTTCTGGATTTATACGTTAATCTGGTTATGGCAAAACATCGCATGGCGGGCGTGAACGGTCGACACTGGGGAAGCTTATACCTCCATGGCACCTGATCCCACTTCTGATGTTTGATTTTTGGGGACTGTTTGTTCTCCCTCTCAATTTCTATAGTGTTTATATAAATTTTAAGTTTGAATATTGTTTTTGTCTTAAAGACTTATTATGCAAAATGTTGTTTTTAATATATTTTTTTGTTTTTCGCAGAATATTGCAACAGAAAGGAGGTACAGAAAGAGCTTGAAATGGACCAAAAACAGAGAATCTACAGAATACATCTTCAGCGAAATACGGCATTTAAAATATTTAATAGAAAGTAACAGAAAGACCAAACTACAAAATATTATAGAAATCACAATAAGGATGTTTTGGAACTTTGTAAATACAAACATGAATCAAAATGTTCTAAGAGTTTAAACTGTATTTTTCTCGCTGAATTTTTAAAATATATTTTACATATATACAGGTGTTTTGTTTAACATTCACTGTAATAATGCTCTTTGATTTAAGAATTCATAAAATATATGTGTATCCTTGAGCTTTTTGAATAAAATCGATGCTTTCATTCTGTATAATTATATGTTTTTGATGTTAGCGGGAGATAAGTATGTCATCATCAAAATAGAGCAGATTAATTATATTCTCAACATATACTATTACCCAAATTTAGAGGGCCCAATAAATTCTCCATGAACAACCTAACCGATATTTAAATGATTTTTTTGAAAAAAAAACTTCGAGGCCTTTTTAAAAGGTATTTAAATTACATAATTATCTTCACAACAAGAATTAAATTGCTTCTCAAAATTGCATTAATAAGAACTTCCTGGTTGTGAAACTTAAAGAAAATATTTATGAAAAAGGACTAGTACCATGTTATGACATTTACAAAATGTTCTTTTATTCTGCTCTATATATTTATAGAACTAATTTTGTTTTGGAGAAAAAAAAATCAAAAGAACATAACCTTGGAGCTTCTACAAGTTAAATTTTAAATTAAAAGAAATGTAATAAAATTCATTAATTTCCATTCTGAAAAATAATCTGAAACTTGGCCCTATATCTGTCAACCCTGATGGTATATACATTTGACATAAAATCAGTTCATTTATCTAAATCTTATACAAAATGTATTACATTAATTCATTTAATATCGCATAACAATAAGACTTTTCCCTCTTGCTCTATTAATATAAACATCCTGGTTGAATGAAATATACCTGGATGAGGACATTAGTAAATAAGATAACACCCGGCTATAGAGATAACAAACGGCAGTTAATTGTATGAGTCCAAATCGGGAGAAGAGTAAACAACGGCCCCTAAAACATTACAGATGGGATCAGGTGCCATGGACATGCGAGTATCCCTTTAATACAGTACACAGATCGGAGATGTTATCACGCATGGAACTGTGGGTATTCCTCTAATACAGTACTAAAATCGGAGATGTTATCACGCATGGAACTGTGAGTTTTCCTCTAATACAGTACAAAGATCAGAGATGGGATCAGGTGCCATGGAGGTGTAAGTATCCATCTAATACAGTACAAAAATTGGAGATGGGTTGAGGTGCCATGGAATTGTGAGTATCCCTCTAATACAGTACAAAGATCGGAGATGGGATCAGGTGCCATGGAGGTGTGAGTATCCCTCTAATACAGCACAAAGGTCGGAGATGGGATCAGAGATGGGATCAGGTGCCATGGAAGTGTGAGAATCCCTCTAATACAGTACAAAGATCGGAGATGGGTTGAGGTGCCACGGAATTGTGAGTATCCCTCTAATACAGTACAAAGATTGGAGATGGGATCAGGTGCCGTGGAGGTGTGAGTATCCCTCTAATACAGTACAAAGATCGGAGATGGAATCAGGTGTCATGGAGGTGTGAGTCTCCCTCTAATAAGTACAAAGATCGGAGATGGGATCAGGTGCCATGGAGGTGTGAGTATCCCTCTAAAACTGTACAAAGATCAGATATGGGATCAGGTACCATGGAGGTGTGAGTATCCCTCTAAAACAGTACAAAGATCGGAGATGGGATCAGGTACTATGGAATTGTGAGTATCCCTCTTAAACAGTACAAAGATCGGATATGGAATCAGGTACCATGGTAGTGTGAGTATCCCTGTAATACAGTACAAAGATCGGAGATGGGATCAGGTACGTGATTGCTATATTGGATCAATGGACTTTTGGGCATGGTTATTGTTCCTTTTCACAACTCAAGGCCCGAAACAAAATTAACCTTATTAATCCAACAAACATCGGAGACACTTCTTTTTATGGCCCCGTAAACGAAGTTTCAGGGTATATAGTTTTTGTCATGTCCTTCCGTCTGTCTGTCTCTCTGTTTGTCCGCAAAAACTTTTGATTTAGTGGAGCTACGACTTTCATATTTCACATGTATATTCCTTGTGACAACCTGCCAGATATAGACGGGTCGGCAGGTAGACAGGTCGGCGGGTAGATCGGTCGGGATCAGCAGGTAGACGGTTAGGCAGGTAGACAGGTCGGCAGGAAGACGGGTTTACAGGTAGACATGTCATCAGATAGATGGGTCGGGATCAGCAGGTTGACGGATTGGCAACTAGATGGGTTGGCAGGTAGATAGGTCGTCAGGTAGACGGGTCGGCAGGTAGACAGGTCGGCAGGTTTGCAGATCGACCGGTAGACAGGTCGGCCATCAGGACTCAAGTGGAGAGTAGAACAATGTGCGAGGACTATCCCTAATCTCTCGGATGGATGCGAGTCTAACCCTAATCAGTAGAACAATGTGCGAGGACTAACCCTTATCTCTCGGGTGGATGCTAGACTAGCCCTAATCTGTCGAA
>PRKT01000815.1:0-30983 GCA_003671525.1 Saccostrea glomerata
AAGAGCTATTTTCCGACTACATAATAATGTTACATAAAATACAACAATCATACATAATAAACATAAACATAATCATATTTTATTAACAACTATTTTAAAATTGCACATATTTTTCCAAATGAGAAGACACATTTCATGAATTGTTAATGAATATCTGTAATGAAATGTAGTGAGCTTTTTTTCAACAATCAAATATTGTCCCTGGAAATAATTAAACGAACTAAAAAAAAATCAATCACCTGGTAAGGAATTGTTGGCGTAAACATAAATTAGCGCTTCACATCTCCGTTCAGTATATAATATATGTTAATGATTTCTTAGCGGTATTCATGGATCAGAGCATTGTTCTCTACGCAAAAGTCGCTAAAATATGAAGCCCGCTTTTTAAAGTACACATTCAAAAGATTAAATGATATATATACATGTAGCGAACAGTTGTCAAGCTTAACAATCCATTAAACATCACAAAATAGAAACGGAACACAAACGGAGCTCTAAAACACGGAGGAGTTAGCATCCCCTGCCGACCGGTAACACCTGCCTTGTAATCTTTGTTGTAATCGGAAAAAAACGGAAAAAATCCTCGGACAATTCATTGTGTAAAAAATGGACTAACAATCATTATGAAAAAAGTCATCATTTCTATATAATTACTGTATTTGCTGACAAGGTCATTGTATCGTCCATTAAACCTTCGGAAGCAGAAGTTCGTAACTTTTTGCACCTTGCTAGGGGAAATTTGTGTTTAATAAAGATGAAATGTTGACAAGGTCTGATATAAAAAGAGAACACTGAAATTGATCTCTCTCCAAAATCCACATATTATTTAATTTTTATGTCATTTGTTTAGTTAAAATCTTAATTCATTTTATTTGAAAATGACGTTAATCTAACAACCAAGCTTTCTGATAAACGAGATGGCTTCAACATTTCAATCATCAACTTTCCTTCCTTATGCGATGATATACCTTCATTAACTGCGTAGGGAGTTTATATCTATACCTGAGAACATGCTCTACGTATGATTTTTTTTTAAATAAGGCTTTTTATTGACAAAAATGTTGCTGAAACAAGAATTTCAGGAGTCTCGTTTAAAGTCATAATCTCGTAACTTCTATGGTCGATACAATGACTTTGTCAGACAATCCAATTTATTATTTTGCAGTCATTGCTGACTGACTGATGTTTTCCATACTGATTGTTAGGCCACTGAATTGTCGACTCATTTTTCCGTTGTTTCCCGATCAAGGATCACACGGCGAATGAGACCAGTCTCACCATGGTACCTGATCCCACCTCTAATGTTTTAAAGGTTTGTGTTTGCTCTGCTTGAAATTTTGAATTGACCGATATCCACGGCCCAAACCATTACATTTGGTTTACCAGATCGTGACAAGTAGCACACGGTAGAAGTAACCAGTTGGCAGCGGATGCTTACTCCTTCATGCATCTGATCCTTCCTATGACATTCTTACAGGTTCTTGTTTTTTCTGCTCCCTTTTTGCAGTGTTTCAATGGACCTGTTTGCTTTTTAACTGAACAATAGTTAACAAACGTCTATGGTTTTAATATCCTCAAAAGCAAACAGTTTATGTTTAGCTCCATATGCTTTAAGCAAGAATCGAGAAAAACGAAATTTTTTATCGTCATAATTTTATTTCATTGAGATTAAATCAACACTTGAATGCACAAAGTCTTTCTTGAAATTAGCAGATTCACCTACTAGTTATAATTCATTTATTCTCATGTAAAAAAAATATTAAACATGTAATTCTTCCGGAAGAGAAAGATTCAACAAAATAAAAATTAAAAAAAAAACAAGAGTTAAAAAAGCTAGAGAAATATGTGGTGTATGGGTATCACAGTTGGGACGAAGGATTGAATTGGACATATGAATATCAAGCCATGTAATGATAATTGATTGTTTGACATACGTGTAAAAAATTATAGGATAAAATGATTCAATATACAATAATGTTAATGTAATCTATATAGTACCACATAAAGAGGAGAAATGTGTGTCATAATATAAATAGTTATATTGTCAAAACACAAAGATAACATTTCACAAGTATAAAAAGAAAGAATTTTGTGTTCTCTTCTGAGGAGAGAGCCTATTATCTAGAAATTTAATTGTAAACAAACAACGACATATTAGATGAAAAATATAACTATTAAAATAGTAAGAAAATTAATCAAAGAGAAATTGGCCACAGATGAGGAATTCTGTGGATTAGAACTCTGGGGTTTCTGACTTATTCCATTAATGTTACTAGTGTAGACTATTCTACGATTCAGCGGCTGGATGGGCCGGAAGTCGTCAATTAAATCTTTATCCGGTTCCGTGGGATAGTTCTGTTTCACTTCATGGCGGAAAATTTCAAGCTGCAATTTTAAAGACATATTATTCAATAACTGTTGGTATGGATTTTTTCCAGCAATATTTCAGAGAAATTATTCCTTTATAAGTTAGGATTTTTGAACTATAGTACGGTTTTTATCATGTTCAGCATAAAAATAACTTTTCAAATTGTCAGATTTGGAAAACGCTTTTTAAATTAAAACGAAAAGTATATCTTAAAAGTGTTCTTATTTATCAATATATTGCAGTCCTATCGTTAACTCCACGGTGACACTGTTAATTGTAAATTCATGGAGAGGTTCAATGAATACTCAGACCTCTCTTCTTCAGACCCTTATAATTAAGTTTTGTGATGATAAATCCACGCACCTGTCTCCTTGAGACTTTGATTGTCTCCTTAAACAGTGTCCAGATGACGGTCTCATAACAAGGAGGAGTGGTCAGGCTGCCCAGGTACCGGTAGTACGTACTGAGGTCAGAGGGCAGGAGGGAGCGCAGGGGGATAGCGGAGATCTCCACGTGGTCGTCTAAAAATAGAAATTATATAACGTAAATAAAAAAAAGAATCTTCGTATTAAAAAAATTACATTTCTTGACCATGTTGACAGAAAGACATTATTTGGTTTTTGAAATACTACGTACAAGGACATAATTATAATCAAGTATAAAGACCCCTGCTACATATAAATATTGGATCATATAGATCTTACCTTTATGGGCGATCTCTTTGAAATGGGAGATAATTTTCTCAAACTGTGCATTCTCCTCGCCGATCTGTAAATCAATCATTTTATCTGCGTCAGTTTTTTTTATTTAATTAGGTGAAGATTTAAAAGTATTTACAATGACACTGTCTTAATCAATCAAGTAGTAAAAGACTAACTTTTGGTGTAAAAAGAGATTCCACAGTTTTTCTACACAACAAATGTGATGTTAAAATTAGAATATTTACATTGTTTAGTGTTTCACTAATGTGTTTGTCAATAGCTTGCCCCGCTTTATTAGTTATTGTTCCTACATGTATGATTTTGCAAAAAGATTAAACTGAGATACGTTAAATATCTACATTTGCTGTGTTTTTTAGTACATCAATTGAGAAATTAATTTTAAAACCATTTTCGTACATGTTCACGCGCAGAAACATACACGCAGAAACGTGTGCTAACGTCACGTCGCAATGAGGCTATGTCAGCGACGTTAGTAAAAGTACATCTATATAGGTCAGCAAGAAATCCAAATATTGAGTACATTTTGGTGCTTACAAACATGAAAAATGTAAATATGAGGAATTCTAAAGATTATTGTGAATAATTGGTTTGTGAATCACACAGACTTGCACGTAGGCATATTTTTCATGAAGCGCTAGCGCGTAAAATCTGCCGGATTGACAAGTCTGTGTGATTCACACACTAATACACCCAATCTCCGCATTCAAACTTCGATCGAAGATTTCTTCTAAACCAAGATTTGAATTTTTTCTTGTAAATGTATAGTTGTTTTAAAGCTGAGTTGGCAGATTGGACTTTAAGGCACGTTGTCCTCTGATATCAAGAAATCTATTTCTTTTATTCTTCTTTTTTTGAAATTTTTATTAAAAACATCTTTAACAATACTCTAAAAAATCAATCGGATCATATCGAATTTAATATTTAGAATAATTCATTTTGTGTTGAAATGGGAAAATCCATTTATTAATGAAGCAAAACAAGGTTAATTACATTGACAAAACGGATTTAAGACATCTATGAAAGAGCATTATTTTGTACGTAGCATCGGCTTTTTAAGTTGGGGAAGGCATTAAAAAGAAATACAAATAGTTTCTTTACACAAAGCTATTTAATTTGAGGTGGGATGGGATCGCTATTTTTTGGAGGAGGGGGGTGTACAATGGCGTAGGAATGTTCTACCATGCTACACAGGAAGGGGGGGGGTGCTAAGTGTGAAAATTGCCAAACATTATTAAAAACACTTCTAAAGACCCCTCCCTCCTCCACTCACAAACATGTGCACTCCGTGTTCTACGTACGGGCTGTCCCATCCAAACAAAACAATTTAAAAAAACATTGATGCCCACGTATATATGGCAACATAAGGAAGATTAAATTTTCTCAAATGCAAATCAAGCATGTTTAGACCCAGAGTAAAGCCTTCTCAAAAAGAAAACAAATGTGACATTTAAACCCTAATACAACCTGTTCAAAAGTTATGATTGTTAAGGTTAACGTATTTAAAGGTAAGTCAAACTCCGAGGTCAAGGTCAAAGGGTTAAGGATGTCGGTTTCAAAGAAAGACCTTGTCACAAAGATAACATATGAAAGCTTAGCGCTTACCGTTGTAAAGTTATTGGCAAGGTTAACGTTTTCTAAAAGTAGGACAAACTTCAAGGTCTTAGGGTCAACGTTGTTGGTATTAAATGAAAGGTCTTGTCACAGGGATTACATGTGTGCAGTATGAAAGCTTTAAGCCTTACCGTTCAAAAAGTTGTTGCTAAGGTTAATTTTTTTTAATGAAACAAGTCAAACTCGAAGGTCAAAGGGTCAAAATTGTTGGTTTCCAATGAAAGGTCTTCTCACATAAAAATACATATATAAAATATGAAAGTTCCAACCGTTCAAAATAAAAGTCATGACCAAAGTAAAAGTTTTGAATTTTGGCGTAAAAGTGTGTCAATCTCCAAGGTCAAGTTTAAGAGGTCAATTTTGGTTGTACCCAAAGAAAAGTCTTGTCACAATGAATACATCTGAGAAATATGTAAGCCATAGTCCCACCCAGTCAAAATCATGGGCAAAATTGTAGTTTGTACCGACAAACTGATCAACAGCTATACAGTTGAGAGGTACATTGTGCATTTTACGGAAGGTGCGGGGTTATCATTTTGCTTTGTGGGGTTATTAATAGTAGAGTGGTGACTTGAGAGGTTTATTAAAACTATGCAAGTTAGTAAACAAAAAGTTGTTGAGACAAAGATAACAACAGCTCCATATGGAACCATCGTTTCGCAAGTTCTATGGTCAATACGTTGACATTGTCAGCAAATTCAATCTATCATTGGGTAAATTAAATAACTGAAGCTTTTAATATATAGCATTAGACCATAGTTTACACTCTGAAATATCTACCGATGTTTTCGGTTACCCAGTCATGACAAGGAGTTACATATATGGACAGGTTTGACCGGTCGGTAGGGTATGCTTTCTCCTGAATTGCACCAGTACCAGATCCCATTTCAGATATTTTATGCTGCCTGCTCTGATTGTGAGTTGTATATTTTTATTGGACATGGACACTGTTCGACATTTCTATATTTTATATATGAACACAAAAACTTAAACAATACAAATTTGTACAAACATATAGATGCTTGAAATTCCGTGGATGAGATGAGGTAGCTCCTGAGGAGAACAAAAGATAAACGACAAGATAACGGACAGTGATTGATCTCAGAAAAAAACTACAAATGTTACACATCTGTACAATGCAGAAGACAAGCACGTCTAGGTATGCCAGGTAGAATCAGGTGTCTTAGAAAGGTAAGCAATCGCTGCGATCGGTCACTTCAGCTCCGACAGATAGAATTTGATAAGATATACACGGAATAAGACGTCGGGTGATCTGTAAAAATGTTTGCTTGCTTGCCCTTATCTGACTCAGGCTTAAAATGATTGGGGTGGGAATGTTAACAGGGGAAATTAATACAGTGTATATCTGAATTAAAAAAAACGGTTGCAAATATGATTTTTGAAAGTGATAAAAAGATGAGAAAAGTTCTTGGATTTAAAAAATAACTGTCTTTTGAAAAATGCAAAGAAATTTTAGAGTGGGACCATTTAAATCAATTGATTGAAAAGGGCAAGAAAAAAACTTTTAATTCAGTAACTTCCCTTAAATATGCAGCAATTTACACTAGAGCTTATTCTATGTTGGAGCAATTTCAAAAACGAGGTTGTTTTGTCAAACAAGAAATTTATTTCGAATTTGTAACTTCTATGGACGATACAATAATCTTTTTAACAAATACATTTCATCATTTTACAAATGCTGACTGACGTTTTCCCTACTAATTATTAGGCCATTATTTACATACGGAATTGTCGACGGATGAATTTTTCCCATTATTTCCCGATCATGACAAGGTGCACATAACGGATGTGACCTTTTTGCATGGTATGTTCACTCCTTTATGGCACCTAAACCCAACTCTGATGTTTTAGAGGTTCTTGTTTACTCCGTTTGTTATCTCGTTTTCTCCTTTTTAAAATGTCCTTATCAGTCAAATTGATTTTTATATACAATAGTCAAAATTGATCAAAAGATATTTTAGTCTTTTACTATCTAATGATATGACTCTTTGCTACTGCAAATAATGCCATAAACAAACAAAATCTGCGATATGCCAATTATATGTATGTAACAAACCCAGTATTATGTAATTCAAATGAAAAAAAATCTCCCACCTGGAGATTATTTTATTTTCCGAAAAACGAACAATTGTTAATTTTATAAGAAGGTAGAAAGAAGTTAAAAACGTAAGGATATCTAATGTGAATCATGTATCGGGGCTAATGGGGGTCGAGAATATTCCTCTCTAGAACAAAAAATTACAATATATAAACTAAGAATAGAGTATCACTCAAATTATCTTGAAAATCAGGTAAACTTTTATTATTAAAGTGTTGGCACGCATAATCATATAAATGCATCCCTTAGAAGCCCATCTGACCTTGAAATCTGAGTTTTCAGGGAACTTTCTTTTGAGTTTTGAAAAAGATCAGAGATATGTTAGACAAGTGGTTGTGGAGTACTAGTATTAGACTGAACTGCATGGTTTTCTGTCTTAATGCGGGGCATCTACACATGAACGAAATAAAGGGAAATTATCAGGGAATGGCTCATCTTGATCTTCACAGAAAAAGAATCAAACGTTAAGTAGAAGCAGTGAGCCACTGAGCTGATAGGGTGAATAAAAAGTTGAAGATAACAAACAGTGACCAAGTGCCCTTTTTAGTTTCCGGTCTTCGTTTTTATATATCTCTACCTCAGGGGTACATTCGGAACAGTTAATCGACAATGACGGTAAAGATGACGCACAATTTTTGATGGCAGTCGTTGTGTACTAAATCAGGTAGACTTATATCCCTTTTTTTCTAGGTACTTTACTTGATTATGTAAGACAATGAAATCTTTCATCAGAAACAATTCTCATTCATACTTCATTCATACTTCGTTAAGCTTGACATAAGCTTAACATAAAGCTTAACATAAAGAGCCTAAAGAGAAGACTAAATTAAAACCAACTTTTCTTTGAAATGTTGGATCATCGCATTGTGAAAGACAAGAGGCCAAAGGGCCTTGAATCGCTCTTCTGATAAATTGTACAACCTATCACTTGTATTTAAAGCCTCTAACGTTAAAGTATCCTAAGACCCAAGTTGCATCACCTGAAAAATCTGCCGGATTGACAAGTCTGTGTGATTCACACACTAATACCTCACACTAAACTTAAAAACGTTCCTTAACGATATATATTAATAAAATGGTATTTTTTACCAATGAGTGGGTGTCTTGTAGATTATACCTCAAAAAAGAATCCTAGAACTTTGAGTCCGTTGGCTTTATCCATGGCCTGAGACAGATCATCGTAGTTTGTGGAATGGTGGACAATGTGCATCTATAATTGAGAAGTCACTCTATATGTTCTACATTTTGCCGCACTCTTAGACAAATATTAGAATGGTCGTTTAAAGTACCCTTTGACTAAGTATACGTCTTCAACATATTGTTTTAACTCTCATTTAAATTTTTTTTTATGAGTATAGAATAAAACTCCTTTCCTATGTATCTTAACTTGCTTCTTTTTTTAATTTTTATATGTCAAGTATTTTTCCTGGTTGAATTCAAGTACCTTTACCTAATTAACATAAAATAAAAATTATTATATTTCGCTGAATGCTTACGTCAGAAATATTTCTTGTAGTTAATTAAAATTGGCTAATTTTCTCATTAAAGCTCATATATATCTATTTTTATTGAATTTTAAAATTATTTATTATTTATTTACGGCTGAACATGTACCTCCATTGGATACCGTTGGTTGTCTAGCGCGTGCTCTGATCCCCTATCGTCTGCCGCGCCCCAGTGGAAGTGGAACTGATCCACCTTAAAGTCATCAGACAGTCCACCACCGCGTAACACGGGCTGGGCGCCCAACAGGTCCACCTTGACTGAATACAACACATAGCAACTCTGCATTGGGTATAGTTGATAAAACGAAAAATATATAGTATCTTTTATTCATTATTTACATTCTTTCCTTATTTTGTATGTAATGATGAGGTATACATGTATATATTCATTGTTTAAATGCAACATTAAAAAAGCTCTGTCTAATTGCGTATAGGTTATAAAATGCAAAGTACGGTAGTTAAGCATTATTTATATAACATATTATATTACTAGTATAAATTGACTTAACAATCGACTACCAATCTAACCTGTATGACCGTTGTTTGTCAGACTCATGTTAACGTTCTGGATCTGGTCGTAACCTTCCATCTCAAACGCGGTCAGCTTCCGGTCCACGAACACCTTGTGGGTCTCGATATGGACGGGGGACTGACTGTCTCCCCCACACGTGGGGAACACAGAGTGCCAATGACTGGGGCCTGACAGGTAAGAACAAGAATTGTGTCAAAGAATTGTACTTTTTATGTGACCTTTAAAAGGCTTCATCTGCCACCATGTAATTTATTTTGATGATAGATTCTTTTTCTGTCTAGTAAAGCATGTGACTGTCGACTTAATTTAAGATCAGTTCAGAAGTTAATGAAAGTCATGTGAAAATATCTCATAGACAATTTCTACAATTTAAAACATACTTTTCGTGATAATTAATGTTTTAGTTATACCTCTGAGATTCGTACAATTTTAATTCATACCGCCTCCAAATTAAAAACAATTATGATAATATTTATGAAGTATATTTTCCATCTTTGAGTAAATCTTAATATTTCAATTCTACATTCAGAAAAGGAAGGAATGAAGATTTTCAATGGTCTATTCCTGAACGTGCTGGTGAAATAAAAGTGTGTATTAGTTACATGTATGTAAAATTACTTTAATAATCATGTGTTTTCTGTATTTCATATAAAATCTCTCTCTCTCTCTCTCTCTCTCTCTCTCTCTCTCTCTCTCTCTCTCTCTCGTTTTATTCCCTGTACTCACCATGATCTCCCTCATAACTCCAATCGTTTCCTGAAAGAAAGTTAAAATTCTTTTAACTTAAACAGACATAAATATTTTAATCTTTGATAACTCAGTCAATAAATCACCAAGTCCATTTCCCCGTGTCGAACAACACACGTTTTTTTATAGAAACCTTGATTATTTTTGATAGCCACAAAATTGATTCGTTTCTGGTCTGTCTGTCAAACAGGTATAAAACTGTAAAATTATCTCCCAGACGTCAGGCCGTGATTCGGGCCATCTAAGTACACGTCTGTTATTTTTGTCTCTAAGTATACATCCCAGGCGCGGATCCAGGATTTGGAGTTAGGGGGGGGCGCCAAAATTAGGCAAGGGGTCTGGGGGCCGCCTTGAGGCCCCCAGTGGGTCCAGGGCAAAGCCCTGGTGGGGGCCCAGGGGGCGAAGCCCCCGGAAGCTCCTGGATTCTAGAGATTTTGAAGGGTAAAAATGAGGTCTACCAAGTAGACATATTTGATTTACGCTAACTTTGACAATTTTAGGGGGGGCGCGCGCCGGGTGCGCCCCCCCTTAAATCCGCCACTGCATCCAGAGATTTATTATATTTAACATCACCACAGAACCTTTCGGTCTCTGTATACATGTAAGTCCGATTGTTAAATTCAACGAGTTAGATACAGTTCCAGTTGCCTTGTGCTATTTTATGCCCCCATCAACAAATTTTTGGGAGGTATATAGTTTTTGCCCTGTCCATCCGTCCGTCTGTCTGTTCATGTATGACTTAATTAGACATTTATTAACATGGAATTGTGAACAAATGACAATAATTCTAATTTTTATGGATATTTCTTTAAAATAAATGCAAACGCATTTACATTCTTTCGAAATGTAGAAAAAAAAATGAAAAATGAAAAAGAAACGTTAATTGTAATAAAAGGAGGAATGCGCTTAATCTCACGAGGTATTATGATTTCAAGTAAAATCAGATTCTGGTCAAATAAGAAAAAAAAAATTATTGCAAACAAAATCTGCCTCTATATAAAGTAATATTTTTTTTCAATTATATAATTTTAAGTTTTAATTTTCGAAGAAAAAAGTGTACAAAATATAAATCTTACCAACGCCAGCGGTCGTGAAGTCCAAGTTCCAGCCTAGACACACAGTTATCAATAGTAAGTGCATATTGACAGATTCAAGATCAAACGTATATATTTTATAAAGCCGGACCCAGTCCTTATTTATATGGACAGAGCAGATGGACAGATGATTCCGATCTCCAAACAGACGGGAGAGGGGGTCATCGACGTCATTTAACCAGACATAATCAAATGCTAAATCGCTAGATCAGAAAACCGATAATTCAAGTACAAAAAAGTCGAGGAAAGTCTAAGATAGTTATAATTTGATTGATATATGTGGTAATAAGTTGGTTAAATAAACAATAGTTGATTTCAGTGTAAGAGTACACATATTTCTTTTTACCAAATCATGGTCTCATCGGGGGCATAAGATAGGTACAAGTATCTCGAAATATTTGAAAAAAAGAATAAATTATTCAGTTTTCGTAAATGCAGCAGACTATTGTAAATATTCAATTAAATAATTCCAATCAAAATCTTTTTCTTTCATTCCTTCCTTATTTTTTTGTAAGAGAAACTTACATGAAAAACAATTGATTTTTATTCCGATGACTAATTTGGACGATATTTAAATCAAAATATAATGAACCGAATAGAAATTAAGGTGGCTCTGCCTGAAAGAGAAGTGAGTACTTTTAAAATTCAACAACCGTCTGATAAAAGAGACAACTCTAATTGTTAAATTTGCTTTAGAATCAAGTTGAGAAGGTCAAGCCCAAAAACGCCCTGCAAGGAATGCCGAAATAAGCCATTTTTATAATGAAACGTTTATCTTTTGGAAAAAAATAAGCCTTTAAAATTTTCTTTTCTTGCGGGCATGAATGACAAAGATACCTAGCTGCATGCACAATATTTTCCGCTTACATCACATTGCAGGGAAAAAAACGTTCTGGACCATTCCAATATATGTGTAGTAATTTCATGAAAATACATCAAAATCAGTAATTATACGAATTTCACTAAATCTTTTTCAAAATAAAAAAAAAGCCTAAAACAGCTAAAAATATATAGGAAAAAGGGATGGAAATAGAGTATCAATTGTGAAACAAAAAATAAATAAATTAATCAAATCGAACCTTCCGCTGTGGAATACAGGGGGAGACACTGTAGCGCCACAATGAACAGAGTCCTGGTAACAGACATACTTCTGATTCCCTACCGCAGCTAATTCTGATCTGATCTCGGGGGAGTGGTACCCGGCCCTATATAGACCGAGTTAAATATAGAAATAATATTTAAATTCATACTTTGCTGCTGGCAAAAATATCACTTATTGGAGAATCATTGGTGTAGCTGACCTTTTACTCCAGTGACCTTAAGATGACACACTAGTCAACTGTACCTGGTAGATGGATAAAAACCAAAGGTATTTCAACTTTTCCAATATTTATAAGCACAATGTATAAATACATATACATTTCGAGTTGTATCAAAATTTATTTATTCTTGGTCAAGAAAGGATACGGAGAACCATAAAAGTTCAAAGACAGCACGACATGCACAAATATTCAATAATTCACCTTCAGTTGTTTTGCACGCCTAGTAATAACAGAGAGCTCCCCTTTTGTTTGAGAAGAACTTATCTTGCGACACATTATGTCATTTTTATTTTTTCAGAAGTTTGCCTGGTCCAAACAACATTCTTCAGAAAAAAAATTATTACCCTTTTAAAATTCATAAATTCTTCGAGTGGACGATTGAAGTAATGTAAAACCCAGAAACGTAATATTTCTGACTTGTTGAAAATCTAAAAACATTTAGATGTTCAGATATTCAGAAATTTCAAAACGACAAAGAGGAAATTGAAGGGTATTTTTTGTTGTTGACGATCGAGCGAAATATAAATGTTAAAAATGTTTTTTTTTTTTTTAAATCAAAGGTAAGGCAGAAAAAGGGTCAAACGAGTTTTGATTTTTGTTTGTTTGTTTGTTTTTTTATTAAACACGTTTCATGTGAATTAATTGTGAATAGAGTTTTTTTTAAAGCGTACCAAATACCTTAAGGAGACTGGTGGGTCAACCAATTAATCCAAAGTTAACCACCAGATTTAACTTATTTTTTAGATACGGTATCTTTACCTGTCAACTATCATTTGAAAAAGAAAATATTCATACATTTTAGTTTTAAAGTTTGAAAACTTCAACAGCCAAAATTCAACATATAGATGTGTAACATCATATTTTATTTATCTATGTACCAAATCATATCCAATTATTGTTAAAACTTAGGAAAATCATAAATATTCATTTGAAATTTCCATTTGAAAACACTAAAAAATTGATGTTGATTCTGTTACAATCTTTCAGAGAAAAAGCTAAAAATATCTTTATTTTAAATATTTCTCAAAATCTTATATGTTTATATGCTATTTTTTCTTTACAGTTATTTAGAATTATATCTAAGGTTAGCAAAAAACCATACTTTATCATGGTTGACCAGAAAAATTTTACAAAACAGCCTTTTGAACACCTATACCCCCATTTTTGGAATATATATTTTTTCAATTGTTCTTCGCAAAACTTATAAAAAAGTAAATTTAAAAAGATGATATAGGCTAAAAATTAAAGGTAAATAGATCTCAAGTTAGTTTGTTTACAAAAAAATTTAAAAGCTTTAGGTCCATAAAGGCAATTAAGAATTCTCTGTCTGTGTATGTACTAAATTACATATCGATCCTATGGAGAGAGTGCAAAGTTGTTATTCCTATAAATAATGTACATTAAATGCTTTGTGTGCACAATCACACTATAATAAACAAATATATACTTGCTACATTATTTTCAATCATCAAAAAAGATTTTATTTCAATAGACAAGGATAAGCAAAATTTTAATTTGGTGTGTAAAATTAAAACCGGATCCGTAACAGTGTTGACCTGCCTTAATAGCCGTAATGAATTTAAAAATTTAGAGCATATCACAGACAGAAGTAATATTAATCTTTAGCAAAAATTGTAATGAGACATTTATATTATCTAAAGAGATTACTGGATCAAAATCAAAAATAGGATTAAGGATTTCAGGGCTGGGGGTAGGGTGGGTTAATTTAGACTCCATACGTAGAAGACTTCTACATGACACCCGAATCTCTCAGTTTATTTAAACTTTCCTTTTTTTTCTTCTTCCTTAGAGTGCCAATGGAATTGAGAAAACGTTTCAACATTGCATAAAGTTTTTTGACCTAGTCTTAAATACTTTACGTGTTTAATGTCAGTAGGACAAAAAATTATCACGTGAATAATTATTTTTATGTCTCGAGAGGAAATGGACAATCTTTTCATCACGAAAAGCATTAGTTTTAAAGAAATTCAACAAATTCCAGTAGTGTTTTATTTTTTCACTATACCTAGTTCACGTAATCCATAAAAGAAGGCATTTTATATATTTTTAAAAGGAGACAATTATTGTTGAGAAAGAATGGTTTAATTGCATTGATTAATCTTAATCATCTTTCGATGTAGCATTAACCAAACATAATTTTCTAACCCCTCTTCCTACTTTTATTTTTTAAATTCCGTGTTCTACTTTACTTTTTCTTTTGAACCCTGTTCACCTTGACAGTACTAGTGAACAGGGCCTAATAGTTTCCAAAGAAAACAAACAGTTTTATTCAGTACAATATATCGCACTTAAATCTATAGTTTTTAAACTGACAGGTTTTTATTTTTATAACTTCGATTTCTTTCTGATGCAAATCTACATATTGTTTGTAATTACGTCAAACAAGGTGTCAAAACACATGTTAGTACAGGTAACACATTTTTGAAATTCTTAGATAAGTGTCCTTTGTTGAGCACATTTAGTAATTGCCTAAAATTTTTCTATCATCTTTCGTGATTTTTAGCCGGGCTTATTGCTCAAAGAGCAATTGCCGGCTTATGTGATCCTGTTCAAGGCAGGATGTTGACCCCATAGTCGCCATTTTAAAGTTACGTATGTGAATTATTGCAATCGGTGTGTGAATCGCTGGCCCGCGAACAATGACCTCCACCAATTCAAATGATCCCACAGTAATTGCACAGTTTAGGAAATTATACAAAATGACAAGGTACAGGGACTTGCAAAATTTTCACTAATTAGATAGAAGGGGGTTACTTGTTCATTTTCATATTATGAAGGGCTCAAGGTTTTTTTTTTAATCTAAAAGACTTTTCTCTTGAAATTTGAGAGTTCATTATGAATATAATATATTAATGAATGATAAATGCTAGAGGACAAAATACTGTCATTAGTTATAATGAGTGCTGATCAATGAGTGATGGTTAAAGTTCATATCAATTCATGAACAAAAATGCAAAACATACAATTTTTTTTATCTAACGCCGAAGTGGATTTTTCATCAGGTGCTTTTAGTTTATGTACGTAATTATATTAATATTATATATTAGATTTTATGAGACAAGACTAACAAAGATGTGTATTTTAAAAATGTCCTTGCAATCGCGATTAAATTTTTTTTAATTCCTAAAAAAAAAATTAATTTTCTAAAAAGTACAAACCTCCTCCCGCGTATACAGGAGATATTAGAATGAAAAGTTTTGTCCAGATTAACATTTGATATCCTCCTGTCAGCATGGTTCCTATTCCCAGCAGGTAAATTTCACAAAAGATTAAAATTTGTCTCCGCGCCAGTATTTTGAACAGATTTTCAGCAGAAATTGATTTGGATCCGACCATAAATACGATTTTGTTTATTAGAATAATAAAATAGGATTATATCAGTGTGGGGTTGCACAGAAGACACATTATATTGGTTATTGACACTCAATAAGTGTGCCCCTTTTATGTCTAATCATCTAAATAAATACCATTTCCTTGGATGTAGGGGAGGAATTGCATGATTAAATAAATTCGAGGACTGAACATGCCGAAAAGTCAATACCAGATATCTTATATGAGGCCTAGCATCAGACAACTTAATAGGAAATATGAAGATGAACGAAAATTCAAATTAACTCTGTGTTTTAAATGAAAGAAATTTACTTACATGAGATTAGTAAACGAATGCTAGAGAAAGCAGCTTTGGTAAAATTCTACTTATTTTAATAATTTGTATATAGGAATAAAAATCAGTAATGCATATCTAGTTCATAAAACTTAACTTATCTTACAAATAAAAAAAATATATTGTGTCAATCAAAAAATAAATAAGATCAATATTCTGATATTTCCAATCAGGACCCCCCCCCCCCCCAAAAAAAAATAAAAAAAAAAAACTTTTTATGACAATTTTCCAAAAAACCAAATATATAAAAAAAAATTATATAAATAGATGTAGGTTGTGTAATATCAACACTTTGACAAAGAGCACTTTGTCACAAGGTATGTTGCAACAGACCCTTTGGATGGGCTTTATATTTTAATAGTATATTATCTGTCAATCATAAAAATCACAAACCAAACCTGTGGCAAATTTGGTTGAAATTGCTTCACTTTTTTTAAAATTTAGATAGGATCTTGTCCAAGGTGAGCTAAAAAGGGGGCTCAGATGAATGTAATTTTACTGTACATAGTAACACTGTATCTATAAACCTTCTGGTTTTTCATTTTCTAAATTCTTAAATAGCTGCGTTGTGCGTTTTGCATTTTATAAGCAAATTAGGGCTTGAAAAAAAAAAACGAAGATATATTATGTACTAAAAATCCCTGTCTACAACCTAAAAAGATAAAACATTAAGTGCACCGTTGATCTTCAGTGATAGCGGTCCCGTGAATATTACCAAGCCTGCCGCGAGGAAATCTGTGGCCGAAAAAAATTATTCATTTCCCATGGCAAAGGTGAATTTTATTTCCATTGTCTGATAAAATCGAGGAAAAAACCTACAACCTCTCCTAGATTACATAGGTATATGGCGCAATTAATCTGACTGATTTCTTGGAAGTCATATTTAGTGCCCTGGCACATGAAAAAAGTCAATAGAAAAACTCATTAATACCAACAAAAAAACTGTGGATATCTGCTGCATGTAGAGTCTACATTGCGGGACGGTTAACTGGACATTACAGTTTTTTGAATGCAATTTTCGAGTACTTGACGAGATATCATGCACCGATTGTTACCTTTTTATCTGCTTGTTCTCGCTTCCTGGATAAACTACACAGAATCGGGAAGTGGTAAGTCTAGCTTCACATGATACATTGCTTGATAGGATATTCTTGTTGTACCTTCTTGATGTGTTGTGGATGTACTTCCATATTTTGGATTGAAGAATAAGGACAACTATATATGTGATAGAAGAAATAATATTCGTGAAATTAATATTCATATCAATAATGATAAATTGCTGATTACTGATGCTCATATTGTCCAAGCATAAAAAACATACATGTGTGTATAGGTCCATAATATGAGTGCGTGTTTACTCTACTTTTTATCTCATGGAAAAATAGTTTATTTATTTCATGAAATAGTGGTATGGAAATTGCAAACAATAATCAAAACTAAGAATTCCATTGAAAAATACAAATTGGGAGCAGAGAGAACAATGACCTCTACAAGCGTCAGAGGTGAAATCAGGTGCCATGGAGAAATGAGAATCACCTATTGACCGGTCACGCTCCCATGTGCTTCTTTGCATGCTTGGGTAAAGTCGTTGATAATTCAGTATCCAGAAGATGGACTAACAATATGTCTGACTGCTTTTGTTTCACGTCCGCTTGGACAGATTTCCCCTCATACAGAAAATACAACCACTTGCCTGTGGATAACTGCAAATTCAATCCTTTATGTGACCCCCAGGGCTAGTGGGGGTCATTCTTATCCCCACACATACTGGAATCCCAGTTTTTTGGTCTCTTTTAAATTAAAGACCTTTCCCCCCATGTTTCATTTAGCTTCATTCTAGCGACGTAAGGTCTGCGACTCTAAAGCAAACGTTCTACCAACTTAGCAACGCGGAAGAAAAATGTTTTCATTCGACTGAAAGTGGCCTGTATTTACAGACAAAGTCATTATTTTGACCTACCAATAGCAAAATTAGTACTTGAAGCACCCTGTTTAGAAAACAATAATTATTTTTTTTTTGTGTGTGTATTTTTAGCAAATACAATTCATTACTTAGACAAGTGCTAACTGACCTATTTCATGGTAATTGTTATTTACAATTTAAAACGTCTCCGTATTTTTCCGTTTACTATTTTCCGGATCATGACCAGTAGCACATTGCGGGTGCAACCGGTCTCCATTGGATGCTCACTCCTCCATGGCACTTGACCCTAACCCTGATGTTTTATAGACGTTCGTGTTTGCTCGCCTTCCGTTTTGGGCTTTGGATTTTATTTCATAAAGAATGAATATTCTCCCAGAAATACCAGTTGAGTAATTTACAGAAAGGATTTGAATATTTTCGAACAGTTACAAAAAGAAAAAGAAAAGAAAAAGAGCATTACAAACAATACATAAAAACCATTTAAATGCTTTTAAGTATATTACTCTAAACTATCTGCGTTTTTTTAACTGCAAATATTTATTACATTGTTTCATACATCCACATTAACTAGTTGTTTCTAGGCAGGTGTTCAATAACTGTTATTAATCTCGTTATCAATGTGTCGTGCATTTATACAACCAGCTTAAATCGGAATAGCTTGTTTTAAATATCTACTTAAAAATTCAAACGATTTAAGAATTTATAGGAAAGTTTTGATTTTTATCGAGTCTTCAAAAACAAAGTTATTTTACGTAATGGGCATTGCGTTGCATTTATGAAAATTTGGAAGGGGTGCGAAAAAGATAACAATGAAATTCAGTAAGAACATTTATTAACATTAAAGATATTTTCATTTCCATTCATGATAAAATGAATGAAACATATGGAGGTAACGAACAGTATTCAAGATCAAAAGTCCATAACACAATACAAAAACATTAAACGGCTATGGTAACATACCTATTGCGTTCATTTCAAGCATGATTTGTTCAAAATCTAATTTGTGAAAAGACGAAAACACTTGCTGTAACCTCAGTATGATATTCAGATATATCGACGACGTATTGTAAGTTAACGATAATTATTTTCATCCTTATTACAATAATATATATCACGATGAGCTTGAAATACGATACCGCAGAGTTTTACACATCTGTTTGATATTTGGTTATTTTACTAGAAAAAGACGTCAATGTAAATCTAACAATGAAGTTTTATCATCAACGCAATGAATTTCAGTTTTCAACTTCCCTTAATTTTGCAGCCGATATATCTTCATTAACTGCATTCGAGGGTTGTGTCATTGACTTGATTCGATACGTTAGAGCATGCTCTGCGTATTTCTCAAAAGAGGCATATGTAAATCATTGGCAAACAAGTTGATGAAACAAGAATATCAACAGTCTCGTTTAAAGTCATTATGTAAGTTCTATGGTCGATACAATGACCTTTTCAGCAAAAACAATTTATCTTTAAGTCAAATGCTGACTGGCGTTTTTCATACTGATTGTTAGGCCATTATTTACACATTGAATTGTCGACGGTTATTTTTTTATTTCCCGATCCTGACAAGGAGCACACGGCGGATGTGTCCGGTCGACAGGGGATCTGGATACTCTCTCCTTCATCTAATCTCACCTCTAATTTTTTAGAAGTTCGTGTTTGCTCTACACTCGATTTGTATTTTAATGGATTTTTAGCTTTAAATCTGTTCGTTATCTCAATAAATTCCATCAGATAGGAGAAATAAAGGATGTAATCTTGAGTAGCATTTGTGGCCGTTCTAAAGAATTGATTAATTTCTGTTTCTCACCTTTTTCGTTTACTCTTTCTCTCCACTTAGATGAAAATTGCACACTAACGTTTATTTTAAAAACAAACTTTTTTAAAGATACATTGTAAACTTATATAATTAATCATGTACCACCCAAATTGTTACCTGTATGCCCAATGTGATCTATAAATACCATCTAAATGACATTACCTGTATGTCCATTGTTTTTCATGCTCATCTTGACTTTGTTGATTTGATTATACCCGGTAAAGTTGAAGGCTGTAAGATTTGTGTCAAGGACAACTCGTGATGTATCCACGGAGATGGGAGACTGGCTGCTTCCACCACATTGAGGATAGTCTTTAACCCATGTTGAGGGTCCTTTATCAAGTACAAAAAAATTTTTAGATTCTTTAAATAAAAAATATGTTTTTAATTCTTCCTCTCTATAATGTTACAACACATAAATACTCGGCATATTAGTAGGGTTCATAAAATTCTGTTCTATGTGCTTAATTTCTTTTAATCTTATTTCGCTAATTTAAACGGAGAAAATTATTATAATTGTCCTGATGATTTCAGTAAAATCATATAGTGTATACAACGTAAAGGGAACAACCAATGAATGTTCTTTAAAAAATTTCAAACAATACAAATCCATACATATTGAAAAAGAAACAAGAACCCTAGGAACATCCCGGGGTTGTACTAGGTACCTAGGAGGAGTATGCATTCCTTTTTCTTCAACTGCACTTACATATGCCCTTTATAACCACACTTATAAAATGAAATCATTCTAATGGCATGTAATCATTCGGGCGGCGATGCTATGTTAGTTTGTGTTTCTTTCATTTACATACCAATCATTGATAGATGAACTAATGTACAGAGTAAGCTTTTCTAGTTGTATAAAATATGGCTTCCAACTAAAAATAGTTTGATTAAGAAATAAGGTATCATTTTTTGAGTTTTATTGAGATGTAAAACGGGTTGGTCACGTGATAAAATCCCATAAAGCCCGAAGGGCTTTATGGAAGATTTGATCATGTGCCAACCCGTTTTACATCTCAATAAAACTCAAAAAATGATACCTTATTACTTATATTTACATTTGTGACTTATTCATACTTTAAATTTGCCTGATTGTTACTTTTAACGTGAGAAATGCGTTATTTTTCAAACCCAACGGCATGTATGTAATCCACTAAACGCGCGTTGACCCTTTATGACGTCACACAGAGATTACGTCAAACGTTTATCCAAACGCACATCTATGACCTCTTGACCCCGTACCTGTATTTACACAGTTATAAAAACGCTTGCTTTCAGTAGTGTTATATAAAGGAAAACATTTGCAAATGTAAATATTTATACTTGACTAGTTTAACGATCACATTCGAACACTTGAGTATCATCTCTTTTTATGGTTGACCATATCTGAATATTAATATCTAAATAGTTAACAGGTTTACAAGGGATTCTGAGTCCTGCTTGGAATCCTTTCCCCATCTCTGAAATATTCAGAGTTCCCGTATTGTCATATCTCAATTAGCAGTGTTTCGTTAGATTGTTAAGTATATGTTTATGTTAATTATTCACATAATCAAAGAATATGGTTGATCATCTAATTATCTTGACTGATATTCAAGTAAAAGCTACAATACGTTTAAATGACAATATTTACATTCGCTGTGTTTTTCTACTAAGCCAACTGTGAAATTGATTTGAAAGTCATTTTTGTGTATGACAATGTAGAAATATACAAGGAGAAACGTGCGTTAATGTGACGTCACAATGAGGCTGCAGCAACGTTAGTAAAACGCAGCGATATAGGACAGCGAGAAATTCAAATATTGAGTATATTTTAGTTGCTTCCAAACATGTAAAATGTAAATATAAGGAACGTTTTTCAGTTTAGTGTGAATTATTGGTGTGTGAATCACACAGACTTACGTAGGCATATTTTTCATGCTAGCGCGCTTCATGAAATATGCCTACGTGACAAGTCTGTGTGATTCACACACCAATAACTCACACAAAACTTAAAAACATTCCTAAAATATTTACATTTGCTGTGTTTTCCTACTAAGCCAACAGTGAAATTGATTTGAAAACCATTTTTGTGTATACTCACGCGTAGAAATATACACGGAGAAACGTGCGTTAACGTGACGTCACAATAAGGCTACAGCGACGTTAGTAAAAGAATAACGATATAGGGCAGCGAGAAATTCAAATGTTGAGTATATTTTTGGTGCTTCTAAACATGTAAAATGTAAATATAAGGAATGTTTTTAATTTTTGCGTGAATTATTTGTGTGTGAATCACACAGACTTGCACGTAGGCATATTTTACATGAAGCGCTAGCGCGCTTCACGAAATATGCCTACGTGACAAGTCTGTGTGATTCACACACCAATATCTCACACAAAACTTAAAAACATTCCTTAACGACGTTCGATCCAGATATTTAAAGTCTTAAACTTTTTTTGCCATGTATATTTCTAGTTTCTACATACATTGCCTAATTAAAATTCAAATCAAAAAATGGGGGTCAATGCGCTTCTTTTGGCGCTACAGTACATTTAATATAACCTTTTTGCACTGAAATTTGTGTCTAATCAAAAATTAAATTTTTGACGTTTTCCCTCCAATATTTTTATCCCTCCAATATATTTGTTTAATTCTACTTAAATGAAATATTTAGGCGCGGGTTTTTCATTGAATATAGTTCAATTTGCATTGTAGAATTCAGATTTAATGTTTGAACTTAAAAATGATGCAGAATTTTATAAATAATGGAAATGACCAAAATTCACTCAAAAACTCAGGATCCAACGTTCTTAAGTATTCCGTCGGTTAAAAAATTCAATTTAAATTTTTTCAATATAAAATCAAGGTTCAAAATTGACCAGACATGAACCCATTAGTTTATTTCTTAATTCTAAAGGAGTTATCTTTTTCTTATTTTGTACAAGCCCCTTATCATCACGTCACTACCAATATTAAATGTTAAATGTGAAAAAAAAACTATTTTCCCACCATCATAAAAGACGATTTTCATTTCTTTTCTTTAAATATTCACCCTCTCACTTGTTTGGAAGTTAAAGAAATAATATCTTTAAAATCTTTCTGAATCAAATAACGTTGGAATAAATAAAAAAGAATAATAAATGTTTAAAAACTGTAAAAGATGTCAAAGTAATAGTTTTTAATTCTCATTTAATCTGTATCTACTTATTACTTACCAATCCCGGGTACATAGCCCCACTCATTACCTGTAAAATTAAACATACATTTTTCAAATAACAGTTTTGCATATATGAAACATAATTCTTAAATAGAAAATCTAAACCACAAATAACAAAGAAATATTGTTAGGTATTTGAGAAAATTGATATTTTTGGAATTTTTTTTCGACAATGCATCGGTTGAAATTCCCGACCCATTTAGTAATCAGTTTCAAATGCTTGAAGTCAACAGTAAAATTTGTCATAAATCTAACTGAGTATCAGCGTACTTATGGCCTTTTGGGATAGATATACCTTTTTATTCAATTGATTTTGAATCCAAAGAACATGACAGTATTAAATTATATATCATCCAATAAATCGGCCCAATGTATGTATTTCTATATGTGCATGTTCGCTAACTATATAAAAAGATGATTGCAAAATTCAGACACACTTCAAACTTTTATTGAACACTGTTGAATCCTCACTATTCACGAAAGACCGATGTTCGCAGATTTCATCGGTTGCCCTTAGCCACGAATTTATAACATCCCAAAGAACACTAGTTTGTAGGCATACTGATTCAGATTCCTATTTAGCAGAATATGTTCAAAATATTATTAGTGAAAAGAAGAAAACAATGATGTGGCCATCAACTCGTCAATTAGGTAACTGACGACTTATTCTCAATCAAAAATGGTCATTTTCATTCTTTTGTCGGAACGATTAATTCCGGTGAGCTTAAAATAAATGCTGACAGACATTAAGTAAAGACTTTAACTTTTCAATTGTTAACTTCCCTTACGTTTGCAGCAATACATCTTCATCAACTTTATAGCTCTCAGCTGATTCAAGAGCATGTTCTACATATAAACTTCTAAAGCGAGGTACGTTATTGACAAACAATTGTTGAAACAAGAATATGCAACAGTTTCGATTAAAAACATTAATTTTTAAGTTCTATGCGATGCAATAACGTTGTCGGCAAATAACAATCTTTCGTTAAGTAAAATGTTGACTGATTATTTTCATTCTAATAAATAGGCATTTATCTACACACTGAATTGTCTATGGATATCTTTTCTTTACTAGGATTTCCCGATCGTGACAAGGTGTACACGGCGGGTATGATAGGTGGGCAGGGGATGCTTACTACTTCATGGCACCTGATAACCCTTTACTGTTTTAGAGATCCATGTTTGCTCTGCTACAAAATTAGCATTGTATAAGAGAATTTTGATCTTCAATTATGTTCATTATCTACACATATTGCATGTCACCCACGTAGTGCAGTGATTAGGGTATCTGTTCTAGAGTCGCGGTTTCGAATCCCACTGTGGGACGTGGAGACCAGTCCTTTGGATGAAACCGTATAAACAGAGGTCCTGTGTCGCAGTAGGTACTAGCATGAAAAAAGTTCACAGTGCTAAAAAGAGAAGTTGTGTGAAAATTTATAACCTGGTTATTACTGTTGAGCATCGGGGATTTAAATCACAATGTGGGATGTGACATGAGACCGGTGCTTCGGATGAGACCGTATGTCACAATAGGTGTTGGCATGAAAACTATCCCTTCATGTTCAATGGCCGCAAGTGACGAGTATAGGATAGAATTTGTAGCTTTCCACCGGCATGTGGTGGTGTCCCCATATGAGTGAAAAAAAATTATCGAAAGATGTTAAAAAACATATAATTTTTTCTTCAATTACTGAGGCGTTAAATCCCGTACTAACAACCAAAGGAAGATTTTTATTATTGACAATCGATGGAAGACATTTTATTATCTACAACTGTATGAAAAAACCTTTCAAAGAAAAATGAAATATGTTAAATATCGTATTTTAGATGAATATACCATTGTATGGATAACCGATGGAACAGCCAATGTGGTGTCGTTTATGCACTGATAAATGGGAATGGTCTTCATACGAAATAAAGAAAAATAATCAGTACATGTTATTTTAGTTATTATAATTAAAATTATGTACCGAAGTCTATCTCTAATAAATTTACTTTTGTACTTATTAACTTTAGGAACTGTGTATGAGTGATTGTTATATTGCTATCGACTAAATTATAAATTAAATACAAATATTGAAACTACTTTCTATAATTAATTACAAAACGTTGGCAATTAAAATAAGTACATATTATGTCATTGGGATACTCAGCATGAATTAATGAGAAGGGCGAAGCTAACGAGCAACGATCGATCTAAAATAATTATAAGCTATGCATCTATCTGAAAAAGGCATAAACACACCTTTTATACACCACATATACCAAATAAATAAGCGCCCAGAGTTGTTAGAAATATAATTATAAGGTGCAATTTATCCATTGACAACTTATATTTCATATTTTTATTTATATACTATAGTATATCAGGATACAAAACATTGGCGATATCTACATGTATTAATTAAGGTTATTTGTAGTCATCACATAACTCTTCAATGTTATGATATAATAAATAGGCACATGTATCAGACACAACAAGACTTCTAGATTTATATATAAACTAGTCATTGTTTCCATAGGCATATTTTACTGATCAACCACTAAAAGAACATAACAAACAGAATCTAGCAATAACTTCAAATATCTTATGATTTGAAATATTCACATCAAAAAATGCAAATCCAAGCAAAAGTCTATAATA
This sequence comes from Saccostrea glomerata, assembly GCA_003671525.1. Classification (NCBI taxonomy): domain Eukaryota; kingdom Metazoa; phylum Mollusca; class Bivalvia; order Ostreida; family Ostreidae; genus Saccostrea; species Saccostrea glomerata. Next base: position 25,299 of record PRKT01000815.1, read on the forward strand.
CGTTTTTGAATATCATCTTATTAAATTTATTTATAACGATTCATTACAATAAGAATGTTGTCAAGAAATAAATAGCGCCAAGTGAACATATATTAAACCAAACATTGGCTAGCGTTGAAGAGAGAGAAACAGCGCTAGGATGGCTAGCGTAAACAAAGCGATGATTCAGAGGTTGTGTCGGCCGAAAGTCGTTAGATATATCTCTATCTTCCTCAGTGACGTAGTTCCGATGGACATTATGACGGAATTTCATAAGCTGAAATACCAATATATGATAACATTAGGCTATATCTGGTTTGTTCCCTTTATAAAGTCTATTGCCATTCAATATCTCGGGTAGTTTGAATTAGTACATGTTTCAAAGAAAGTGAATAATGCGGGGCTCATTGTTTTTAATGATGCACAACAAAATAATAGAAAGAAACCGCGCTCACCTCAACAGTATGTCAAGACGGAATTTGTGGAAGATCTATTATTTTTAATTTTTTTGATACAAACCTGATCCTCGGAAATTTTGATGGTGTCTTTAAAGATGGTCCATATTACACTTTCAGAGCATGGGGGAGTGGTAAGGCTACCATGGTAACGATAGTAAACCTGGAGGTCTTCCGAAAATAGCCCAACCAATGGAAAGGTCGTGAGATTCACGTGATCATCTGCATTAACATACAGTGTACTTATGTTTTTTATTAAAAAAACAGAGATTATTTTTGAAAACTAAGAATAAAAGAATCAAAGGAAATCAAAATTACCTTTATGTGCAATTTGGTAAAAATGATGAATGATCTCATCAAAATGGTGATTTACTTTCCCAACCTAGAAATTAATATAGTAAAAACGTAGTTATTTACAATCATGAAAATCCTGCACAGTTATAGTATTAATCTTACATTTACAAAAAAGAATACTGTATACAGGGAAATTTTCGCCCCCGTTTTATTTTCGCCCCTTTCGCCCGACCGTCATTTAGGCGAATTTAAAACGGGGCGAATTCAAAGAATAGTCAGTATAATTTCTTAAGCAAAACTAGGACTAAGCGAATTTAAAACGGGGCGAAAATAAGACGGGGCGAAAATAACCCTGTATACAGTATATCACATATTTTACTTATTACCTCAAATAAAAACGCCAGCACGTGCAGTCCATTCGTTTTATTCATTGCGTCAGCGAAAGTGTTGAACTTCGTATTGTAGTGTACAACGTGCATCTTTGAAAAGAAACATTTAAACTTTATACTAAGTAGCAATCTTCATGGTTAAATGACTGTAGATTTTCTTTAATGCTTTATGGAAAAGTAATCACTTGTTACGTGTATACAGAGTGTACCTCCATGGGAAAATGGCGGTCGTTGATATCATGTTCAGAGCCTCGCTTGTCTTCTGAGCCCCAGTGGAAGTGAAACTGTTTTGCCCGATACGTGTCGCTAACACCCCCTCCTGATATCGTCATTGTGTTGCCCATCAGGTCTATCTGTACTGCAGTCAGAAAACAACAAATAAGAGATGTAGAAAAAAAAATAATTTTCAAATGCTAATATTTCCTAAATATTCCCAGTATTCGCTCAATGTTGGATTTTAATTTTAAAAATATGTTAACTTGAAATGAATATTTGAAGAAAACAATCTGTTAATTAAAAAAAAACTACAAACAATATAAATCAGTTAAGGAGGATCCGCGCCTTTACCCTGGCCCTACAAAGTGGACATAGACAGCACCGTTGTCCACACCCACGACAACAACAGATGTGAGTACAAGATAAGAACAGCGTACCTCTTCTCTCATTGGCACAAACCATGCAAGGCCCCATATCTGAAAAATACAAGAGGCCCATGGGCCACATCGCTCACCTGAGCACTGTGGCTAGGAAAAAGTAGAAAATTGGTTTATTATTGAAAAGTTTTAATCCAAAAGAAGTCCCATGACCAATCATGGCTTTACTATTCTTGAAAAGATGATTTTTAAAGAATTTTTCTATATATATTTCTATGTAAAACTTTGGTCGGCCATTGTGGCCCCGCCCTACCCCTGGGGTTCATGATTTGAAGAAAAACTTGAATCTACACTACCTGAGGATGCTTCCATATACATGTATATATGACCAATCATGGCTTTGTATTTCTTGAGAAGAAGATTTTTCAAGAATTTTCTTATATATTCTATGTAAAACTTTGGTCGGCCATTGTGGCCCCGCCTTACCCCCGGGGGTCATGATTTGAACAAACTTGAATCTACACTACCTGGGGATGCTTCCATATAAATATGATGAATTATGGCTTTGCTATTCTTGAGAAGAAGATTTTTCAAGAATTTTCCTCTATATTTCTATGTAAAATTTGGTCGGCCATTGTGGCCCCGCCCTACCCCCGGGGGTCATGATTTGAACAAACTTGAATTTACACTACCTGAGGATGCTTCCATATAAATATGACCAATCATGGCTTTGTTATTTTTGAGAAGAAGATTTTTCAAGAATTGTCCTAGATATTTCTATGAAAATTTTTGGTCGGCCATTGTGGTCCCGCCCTACCTCCGGGGGTCATGATTTGAACAAACTTGAATCTACACTACCTGAGGATACTTCCGTACATGGCTTTGTATTTCTTGAGAAGAAGATTTTTCAAGAATTTTCCTATATATTTCTATGTAAAACTTTGGTCGGCCAATGTGGCCCCGCCCAACCCCCGGGGGTCATGATTTGAACAAACTTGAATCTACACTAGCTGAGGATGATTTCACATGAGTTTCATCTTTCCTGGCCCAGTGGTTCTTGAGAAGATTTTTTAAAAATGCCAATAATTTTTCACTAATTCATAATTATCTCCCCTTGGAAAAAGGCGTGGCCCTTCATTTGAACAAACATGAATCCACTTCACCCAAGGATGCTTTGTGGCAAGTTTGGTTGAAATTGACCCATCGGTTCTTGAGAAGAAGTCGAAAATGTGAAAAGTTTACAGACAGACGGACAGCTAGACAGACAGACGGACAGCTAGACGGACGGACGAACGCCGGACAAAATGTGATCAGAAAAGCTCACTTGAGCCTTCGGCTCAGGTGAGCTAATAAAAACGAACATTAACGTAAGAGGTGTTTTCCTGAGTATAAGATGATTTTTTATTATACAAGATTTGTACAGTAGCAAAATATAAATCTTCGACAAATTGAAACTTTTTACGTGAATAATGAACATCATCAGCTTCAAGCATGTGGTCCAACTGAAAGAAATACTTAAGAATTTCCGAGGAAGTCTCTTCTTCGTTACCTAAATACACATTAAAAAACGAAAATAATTGATTACGCTGGTGATACGCACGGGTCCTGAAACAATATTTTTTTCTGTCTTTAAATTAGAAAAAAGAAGAATTGTCATCGTATTATTTTTTTTTAAATTCAAAGATATTAAGGCGTCAAACAATATTTTATGGCTCAATATTTTTATCAGTTTTACTCAGAATGTTTACATAATTTTATATATATTGAATGTAAATTTTTAACAAGTTTGAAAATCTAGGAATTTCGAATATCTTCCCTTGAGAACTTTGTTTGATGTTTTATACTTACTGATGTTAAGTTCACTTATTGCCTTCTCAATGTCTCTTTGCTGGAATCCACATTGCAAGACCTCTCTAACCACCTCTGGGTCAACAACTGATGAACCACTTGTTGGTATAATGCTTAATGGCTGTAAATTAAGTAATTAAACATGAACATTCAATTATGATATAAAATAGAAATAAACTTTATCGATTGCATCAGAGCTTCAGAATTTTTCTGAGTTTATTGCAACAATCAAAGAAATGAGTTAAGAATTTAATCGTTTGATTGATGTTTTACGTCCCTTTCAATCAAGTAGAGACGTCACCATATACCGGTGAAGGGGTTCAAATTTAGACCTTTACTCGGCACTCAGGGCCATTGTACAGCAAGGGATCATTTTCATGCCAACGTCTACTAAGTATGACATGGAGCGCTGGTTTTTAAGGTCTCAACCGAAGGATCTTCAAAGTCCCTCAAAAACGAGAGAATACTTTTAAAAATACAATAAAGATTGTATTATACAAAATTATTTCCCTTTCTTGAAATGCCGTCACCTGTTGAAAATATTCTGTGATGAATGGACATTGAGGAAACCAACGCAGATGCTCGTGAAAAGCTGTTTCTTTCGGTTCCCACTTGTGCAATTGTAACCCACAGAAAGAACACTGGACTCTGTCTCCAACTCCAGTGTAGACAAATCCAGCTGCTGCCAACTCCTCCGGCCTCTGGGGCATTTGTCTTGGCCAGTCTGTGAAAGTACTCAATCTGTCTATGTAACTGTTAACATCCCTAGTCTGTAGAACCGACCTGCTGAGACCAGCAATTTGATTTTGTCCTGTATGATGTCCAGGCCTTTCAGATGTCACAGAACTGTCTTCCTCTGACTCTACTGCAGAAGTTTGTTGTGTTGGTGTAGAGTCATCCACCCGAGAAACAGGTACATTTCTATGGTGAACCAAATGATCACAGTGTGTGGTATCCCCATTACTCCAATCACAAATACTATAACCACAAAAGTAACACCGACACTCACTTCCATTCCCGGTGTAGTAAAGTCCAGCTCTGGCAAGACGGAGTGTGCTGACCGGTAGACCACCGGGGAAATTGTGATATGAGGCAATCCTCATCCACTCAAACCGCATTGAGGAGGTGCTTTCATTGCAAACAATTTCTTCTTCTAACCCCTGAAAGCCGTGCTGAGTGGCCATCATGGTAAATATTATAGCTGTTAAGCAAATAAGGAGTTAAATATGCTTGTAAATTTAAGCAGTAAATCAACATTTTTTTAACGACATAGTTTCATCAACTGCAACTGTGTGTGCAAATATTTCCATAATGCATTAACACGTGTTTTTGCTTGCACACACCGTTGCAATTATGGGAATCTCTCCCCCAAAAAAATATCAGTGCGAGATACTAACATAGACACATCAACTTGGCAAATTTAGAAAAGAATAATAGACATTTATGTCATTAAGAGTTATCTCTCTTATCAGAGTATCGATGAACCTTGAAATACAAATATTGTCTGCGTTTTCAGGCTTGGCATTGGGCGATATTTTATTCATAACATAATCAATATTGCCCTCAGACCCACTCAATAATTGTACATATATGAATATATGTACTTTTCATTGGCGGATCCAGAGGGGGGGTTCCGGGGGTTGGAACCTCCCCTTTATTTTTTGCCAAGTGGTGAGAGAGAGGGAGAGAGAGAGAAAGAGAGGATAAACGTTTGCCGAGAATAAGTATTTGTACGTCTTATGTATTGAATAGATAGATTCTCATACATTTAGTTTCCTCTACTATTCCTTCACTATTACTTTTTTATGAGAGAATGGTAGAAAATAGTCTACTTATTCTTATATATCTCATATACGATAAGTAATATGTGAGATTTAATTTGATATTTCCGCTATCTTTGGCCGTGTTGGCTATATATGTACCGTTTTTAAATCATATCTTTTGAAGGAACTAACCTGTAATACTTTGTTTTAAACCCCACCCGCACCCCACCCCTAAAAAATTTTTCAAATTCTAAACGAGAATTCTTTGTACTCTTCGGAAATGTTGCAAATCCATTCAATTTCAACGCTTCAGTACTGTAGTTTTTGAAACGTGTTTTTTTAAAATTCGTATTGGGGGGGGGGG
>PRKT01000815.1:31606-135634 GCA_003671525.1 Saccostrea glomerata
CCCCCCCCCCCCCCTTTCAAAATTGGCTGGATCCGCCCCTGCTTTTAATATTGTTTCATTCTACACGTATTTATGATGTATTTATGATGTCGAGCGAACACGTGTTTTCTATCCAATGACATCGGTGGGTTGGAATGCCCATCACAATAAAATCAATGTATTATTTACATATTTATAAATTACTAATGCTTACGTATACTATTTTGAACAAGCGTGCATGCAATTTAACATTACAAATCTAATACAAAGCATTACATTTAATCCTTTTACCTAAGAATTATTTCCGGGTTTATTAAGAATAAGTCCAGGAATTCGAAGTCTTCCGGTTATATCGGACTCCCTCTGGTATTCAGGATGATTTGGTCACATATCGAAAGTAGTGTTTGTACAGTTTTGATATTATTTTATTCTCCCATGGAATAAGTATATGAATATGTATGGAAAGTATCATAAAATATGTATTAAGTATTTATATGGAAGAAATTGCTTTTAAAATACATAGTAGTGGTTACGTACAACTTAATTGATTATGGATTCTTCTGAAATTCATATATAATTTTTAGCTTAGAATTGTTGTGAAATTTTCAGGTGTTAAATTTAAATTAACTTTCATGATGAATGCAGATTAAATAATCTGTAGTCTCACTAGTTTGTTTCTATTATCACATATTATTATTATTATTATTACATAGCATGGGAAAGTGAAGACTATACAGTATATAATACATGTATGTATATACGTCTCTGATGAAGTCAATTCACAACGGATTTATTAAAGCAAACATTTAAGTAAGTTCCAATTGTTATGGATGCAAATATAGTTTTAACAAGAGGCCCACAGGCCTCATAGGTCACCTGAGTATTGTGTAACAACTTTCAAACAATTAAATTTGGTTCTTGTTTTAAACCAGAGGCCATGGAATTTACAATTTACAATTTTGAAAGAGGCACCATGGCTTATCATAATCATTAATTTAGCATGCTTACTCTATTTACTTAATACCCAGAGGTTGATCAGAGTAACAAAGAGAAAATCCACTTCCACTTTAAACCCGGTTGTGCACCTTACCCTAAAGGAACCACTGACCCATGGGCCACATATTTCAAAATTTTGCAAATGTTATCATAAAATGGTTGATTAATACCAAAGAGCAGATTTCAAAGCATTAATTTTTTTTTTCAGACTATGTAATCCCCCTCCCTCTGACCCTGGGGGCATAAAAAACCACTTTGATAGATGCACCTTTCTTCATCAAAGATATATATATTTGGATCATTGGCATAAAACCCAGAAGCAAAGGAAAATATTTTCAAAGAATTTATTTTTACTATATAATCATTGATAGATCCCCGCCCTAACACCAGAACTCCTAACCCTGGGGCCATAAAATTCACAATTTTGGAAAAGGCACTCTTACTCATCAAAACTATGTGCTTTGTTAGTTTATTTAATACCAAGAAGCAGAGAAGAAGATTTTCAATGAATAATGAATTTTCACTATAAAATCAATAGAGCCCCACCCTAACACCAGAACCCCTGACCCTGGGGCCATAAAATTCACAAATCTGGAAGAGACACTATTGCTCATCATAACTATGTACTTAGTTAGTTTATTTAATACACAGAAGCAGAGAAGAAGATTTTCAAAGAATTAATGCATTTTCAATAAATGATCAATAGAGCCCCGCCCTAACACCAGAACCCCTGACCCTGGGGTCGTAACATTCACAATTTTGGAAAAGGCACTCTTGCTCATCATAACTATATGCTTAGTTAGTTTATATAATACCCAGAAGCAGAGAAGAAAATTTTCAAAGAATAAATGCATTTTCACTATATAATCAATAGAGCCCCGCCCTAACACTAGAACCCCTGACCCTGGGGCCATGAATTTCACAATTTTGGTAGAGGACTCAATGCTCATTACATTCATGCCAACAGTTTGCCTGCTTGATGTCCAGGAGTAAAGAAGAAGATTTTTAAAGATTTCATTAATTTTAGTGGTTTTGGCCCCACCCCTCAGGCCCCAGGGGGGCAGGGACCATGAAATTCACAATTTTTGTTCCCCTCTACCCATAGATGCTGTATACCAAATTTGGTTGAAATTGGTTCAGTGGTTACAGAGAAGAAGCTGAAAATGTTCAAATGTTAACACACGACACACGACGCACGACACACGACGCACGACGACGGACGAAAACAGATAGCAATAGGTCACCTGAGTTACTCAGGTGACCTAAAAATGCTTTAAAACAGTACATACACTTCATTTTACTATGATGCGCGAAATATTGCGCAATGGAAACCACAGTCGGTCCCCTTAAATTATTTATTTTAAAAAGGCCAAAATTTAGTAAACCTTTAAACTTTTAAATCCATTTTGAAAAAGTGTCGATCAATGTCTTCTTTTTTATGTCTTGCCCATTGCCTGATGTAATCTTCCACTGAATTCATGATATATGTATGATATTATGACGTCAGTTATTAAAATATCGGGGTGCTCTAAATTTAGGTACTCTTCAAATCAATGATTTAAGGTCCTCATTGATTAACTATATTAACTTCACCTTTAAGGACGTATCCAGCAGGACTTCAGTTGTAGGTTGAAGAAGAACATAAACACGATAATGGATTGTGTTTCAGAAATTCAATATCCAGGCTATGAAAGTTTTTATTGTAATTGAAAAGTTTAGAAGAAATAGTCGATGTATTTTTGTAGGTGTAGTCTTCAACTTGAAATGGTGGAATACAAGACTGGTCCCTTTTGTGATCAAAAATATTGCTTATATTAACCGAGTAAATTTCTTTGTTGGCATATTGAATTCTAAAGAAAAACTTTTTTCAGCTGCATTCACTTAAAAACAACGCGGTTCGAAAAGCCTTTGCTTTGCAATATCCATAACCACAAATCCGAGCATGTATTTTATTTCTACTCTATTCCCAACTATAAATCAAAGTCCTGGCTTTTTGACATCATCATAGAGATTTGCTTTTTCAATAAAAATGGAACTCATAATTAACTTTTCTTGTCATTGATCATTTGCAACATTATTTTGATTGTACACACAAATACTCTTAAGGTGGTATTTAAAAGATGCTTTAGTTTCTGATTGACAATATCTATGTAGGGTTTACGAGACTAGATCTTCTAACAATCTTTTGGGAATTTCCATGAAACCAATTGTGTCCCGTTATGTCCAGACCTATTTTTATGTTCCTATGAAGTAGAAAGTCAAAGTCTTATAGGTTACGTGAAAGAGAAACCACTTGCTATGATCTTCAACTCGACATTTAGATACATCGAGACGTATTGTAAATTAACAATAATTATTTCCATTCATATGTCAACACGATATATCCCAGTAAGCATAAATAAAAGATACCACAGATTCTGACACATCTGCTTCATATTTGGATATTTAACTAGAAAAAAAGTATTGGTAATCGAAGAACCCAACTTTTTGATAAAGGTGATGACTTTAACGTTTCAATCGTCAACTTCCCTTACTTATGCAACAATATACACCCTTATCAGATGCAAACATAGGGACTATATCTCTTTGTTGTTTGATATGCTAGTGAATCTGTATGTATGAACAATTTCTTAAACGAGGTAAGTTATTGACAAACAAGTCGGTGAAACAAGAATATCAGCAGTTTAGTTTAAAGTCACAATTTCGCAAGTTTGTTGGTTGATACACTGACCTTGTCAGCAAATACAATCTATTGTGAAGTCAAATGCTCACTGATGTTTTTCATACTAATTGTTTCACCATAATTTAAACACAGAATTGTAGATGGATTTTTCCGTTACTCAGTATTTCCTATCATGACAAGGACCATACAGGCTTTTTTGAAGGAGGTTGTTTTTAATCCAGTCTATTATTTTATTCACTTGCATAAACAAAGATGTGTGAAGTTTACATGATTCGATAATGATAAGATATATGCGCCATATAATTTGACTTGACCGACACAAACATTACACAATGTTTTATGATAAAGTGGTTACACATATAAATGTTTAATATACGCCAGCCATATAATCTGAATGTTTGAAATGTAAACAGATACAAGTAGGTAATAAGAGTGCTTCATCGGTCTTATGTCAAAGTGGCAATTTAGAGACTCCAGTGGTATGATCCTGTCTAAATTTATTTGGGGGATTAAAGGAACAATGATATACATGATATCACAGAAACACTGCGATTTAGACACAGTGTAATGTTTTACAAATTGTTTCATTTTTTTAATTTTTGTAAAAGATGTTTTAAAAAGTTAAAGTTTGTTTAAATATAATTTAAATAAAAAAAATATTCGTTCAGTTAAAGAGGGCCTCCTGAAAAAAAATGTTTCCTACATTAAAACCCCCCAGTTTTAATTATTATTAAAACCAAATGGTTCATCAGATTAAACAATTATCATAAAATCAACAGCATAGGAAATAGATAGCACCGCATACAAAAATGAGACATTTTACATTTGCATAGGCTATTATACCATTAAAAAAGGAAGAAGATGACGAAAAGTGATATCAATAGATCTGAAATATACACTGGACAAAATTGCTAACGCACCACCTAAAAAATTAAAATTTATACTCAGAAAACTTGTTTTAGATGTATTTTATAATTAAATAGGTGGCCTTAGTTTTTGAATAGACATTTAAATGCCCAAACGGATAAATGGATGCAATGCAAACTGAAGCGTAGCTGGTCTTTAGAAATGCTTAAAAATCGTGCTCACGCTTTTTGGAAGAATAAATCGTTACTTTCTTTTTTGTGTTCTTATTATTGTTGCATGCAATCATAAAATCTCACAAAAAAAAAAACCGACGGGGTATGCGGCGTTTGACCACAGAAGATCGTGGCAGGGCAGTTGGTATGGTCTCTGCAGGGTGTTCCTTTAGAGAGGTAAGTTAAAACCTAAATAATTTAACGATTGCCGATGATATTGGATAAAACATGATGCAGCAAGCTTATTTAATGACAAAATATCTTTCTAGGTAGCCACAGTGTTAAATAGGCACCACACATCAATTGCAAGGTTGTACCGGAAATTCGTGCAAACCGGAAGTGTGGGGGACCGAGCAAGAATTCCAAAGCGCCGGGTAACTACTAGGGGACAAGACAGACACATCGCATTATCTCACCTGAGAGACAGAGGCACCACAGCTGTTGCAACATCAACGATGATCATTGGTAACCACCAACGCAACATCAGTGCGCAAACAGTGCGAAATCGGCTTAAAGAGGTTGGTTTGCGGGCAAGACGGCCATTTGTTGGTGTTGTATTGACTCAAAGACACCGACAGATCCGACTGCAGTGGGCAAGACGACATTTGAGATTTACTCGTGCTGACTGAGCAAATGTCTTATTTACCGACGAGACAAGGTTCAATTTACGGCGTTCAGATGGAAGATTGAGAGTCTATCGCAGGAGAGGTGAAAGGTAAAGTGCACCTTGTGTGAAAGAGAAGGGGCAGTTTGGAGGAGGGTCTGTAATGATCTGGGCGGGGATTTTTTTACATACAAAGACTCGGGCCATAATCGTGAATCAAAATTTGAATGCTCAGAGATATCAGGATCTCATCATCCGTCCTTGCCTAATACCACATTTGCGAGCAAATCGTGGGATGATCTTTATGCAGGACAATGCTCCGTGTCATACTGCAAGGACGACGAGAGAAATGCTGCAGAGGAACAACATCAGGGTTTTAGAATGGCCGCCGTGTAGTCCAGATCTTAACCCAATTGAGAATTTGTGGGACGAGGTGGATAGGCGAATTCGACGACTTCCTGCTCAACGAAATCTTGCAGAACTACAAAGGGACATTTCGAATGAGTGGAACAATGTGCCACAAAGATTTTTACATAATTACATTAATTCAATGAGGCAAAGATACATAGCTGTTATCCGAGCAAATGGAGGCCATACCAGATATTGAAGTGTGAATCTCATAATTGGGGGTACTAATGTTTCATAAACTGTGCTCAGCGCAACTGTTCAATAACTTTGCATCAAATCATGTTTTATTTTCTGTATTATAATAAACTATTAAAATAGTATACTAATACGATTTTCTTGCGTTCAAATTTAAAACAAACAAAGAAATAGTAAGTGGTGCGTTAGCAATTTTGTCTAGTGTATGTATGAAATTGCGCATTGATGCGTTATACCATTTAAAGGTTAAAGGTTTTCAGAACTTTTTTATTTAAAAAAAAATTAAAATGAGAAAACTTAAGATAAAACAGTGGTCGATCCAAAGAAATATCAATGAAAAAAATCAGATCTTGGATTAGGTATTGGATATTCTATAGGCTGGATCAGATTACTATAGGAGGGAGGAGTGTGCATTGATCAGGTAGACGGAACAATCTGTAGTCATATTCATTATAAAAACACAAGAAATGTACGATATACGTCACGCAAAATTCGACCCTGGTTTAGGTTATATTTGCTTACAAGGTCATAATAGCGACCACAGAATTTCTGAAACTCCTGTGTAACATCAATTTATAATTATCTGTCAATTGCCTCCCTCAGTTCAAAACTTGATTGTACTTGAGACATAACTCAAGCCCACATGAAGCAAGTACAATTCAGCCATACATTGACTATTTACTGAGTACTCTGGAAAAATGTGGAAGGCCAAATTGAAAAAAAATGTACCTATCTTCATATTAAGATATTTGCATCTCTTCAAATAATTTGATTATAAGTACAGTTGAATTAAAGATAGGACGGAATGAATTAAATAAAGAAAACTATACATGAAATCTAAGGATTAAAAACAGTTATCAAGCTCAAAGGGTCATTGAAAGCATACAAATCTAGAACATAGCAAATACCTCCTAAACATCAGAGGTGGGATCAAGTGCCATTAAGGAGAAAACATCCTTTGTTGACCAGTCACACCCATCGTGTAATCCTTCTTATGATCGGAAAACGGAAAAATTCTTTGACAATTCAGTGTGTAAATAATGGACTAAAATAAGAATGAAAAGCGTCAATCATAGTCATTATAATTTATCTTTCCTGTGGAATATTCGACGATCGTGTCCTATGTCCTGTTCAGAGATTTATATTATACCAAGTAGTATATATTATCTCAAGCTCACTGGGATATATCGTATCGACATAAGAATGTTAATAATCATCGTTAATTGACAGTACGTCGTCAATATAATTATCTAAATGTCGAGTTGAAGGTCACAGCAAGTGTTTTCTTCATTTCACGTATAAGATTTTGGACACATTCTGTTTCACATGAATGTAAAAATACGTCTGCTAATAACGGGACATAATTGGTACCCATGGGAATCGCAATAGACTGTTGGAAGACCTGGTCTCCAAAAACGACATAGATATTGTCAATCAGAAACTCAAACACCTTTTTAATGTCAATTTCAGAGTACTTGTGTGTACAATCAGAATGTTTTTTAACAAAATAATTTTGCAAATGACCAATGACAACTTAAGATAAGTGAATTTTGAATATGTTTTATAGAAATGATATTAAAAAACCTGGACTTGAATTTTTCATGGGGAATAGCGGTGTAAAAAGTTGAAAAATCAGTCTTAAGGGTGTTGACTTTTATAAAATTTTGGACTTTGAAAATTTTAAAAAAAGGCTTGGCTGAGCATTTACTGGAAGCCCCTATGTATCTTTGTAAAATATTTTCGGAATTCATTATAGATATGGTAATAATAATTCATTTTGGTTGTTTGGAATATTAAAAATATTCAAAACTGACGTACGTTTTTAAAGAATTTCTTTCTTAGAAAGGGAAGCATGGGTATAAGATGGATTACTTAGTACTTCTTGTAGAATGAAATCCAAGTTCCTCTAAAACACATTGTTGTATTTTAAGTAGGAAATATGACCTCGCCACACTTCGGCCGTTAAGTATCAGATGTTTCCTGAATAAGAGTGTTCAACTTGATAATTTTATAGTATTTGATAGTAAGGAGTTTTTCACATGGAGCATACATCTTTGTTGTACTTTGAAGTTCTCGTCAATTCCCTCTGAAGATAAATTTTCGAATTCTTTTGCAAAACGTTAAGTTAAAGATGTAGTTAAAGGGATTTGCCAACAGTTTTTCCTATCATGAGAAATAAATTGAAAGTATTGGAGTACGTAATACTTTTGGGTATACGCATTGAAAAAGGTTCAGAAGAGCATATTCTTATAATCAGTATTTATTAACAAGTATAGAAATTTTAGCGATTAAAACTCCACAACAAAACCAGCTTCAATAAGTCAAATTGATTAAGTATGTTTAGTATAAGGCCTCTGCTGAATGTTCCCGCAATGGGTCCCTCAGTGATACAAACGTATCACTATACATACACAGGAAGGTCAAGTGCCAAGTAAAATATCAATACGCAATGAACTATTTTTGATAAAACAAGAATCAAAATGGAAATCTGTGTTTCAAACAAAGCAGAACGTTTATAAAGTTTTCTTTATGAACATTTTACTTTAAGCATTTGTCTAAATGGATTAAACAAATATAAAGTTTCTTATTTTATAGTGTTTTAAAAAACTATTTTTTCTTTGTGTACATGTAGGTGTTGTAAACAAACAGTGAACAGTAGAGAATAAAGAAGCTAGGTTTGTGGTGAGGATAAAGAAAGAGGAATTAAAGAAAAAACAAAACTATTCGATAACGTCTTCAAAGATTTAAGCTTTTTAGTACGTAAATAAGTTAATTTTGCCTAACGTGTTAATATGACAGTTTTGCGAGATTATTTATTCAATAGACGGTTTAGATCATAAGAGAAGGGGGTCGCCGATCTTTAAAGATGGCCGACGATAATGAAATCTGTGAGTTTGAAGAGGATCAAATTGTTATGCGAAATGAATGGAGAAGAGTTTTGAGCTTTGATACTTTTCCTGATCACCGTTCAGTGAGTACCATTCGCCTTTCCCGGTCGGGTTTTTATTACACAGGTAGAGGGAGTCTTTGTCGTTGTACTTTCTGTGGCTATGAACAGAGTAACTGGACGCAAGAATATTTTCCATTTCATTGTGATGAAAATTTTAGGAGGGAAACGAACGAACCGATTTATCATGACATTGGAGGAAATATTTCTGCTGATAATGATTTATCAACACAATTTAATCTAGCCCATTCATCCCAGGCAGAATGTATTTCTTTTTCAGCAAGTACACATTCTTTTAATCGCCTCTGGGAAGGAATAGGTGCTTCTTTTCGGGGACAATCTCTAAATATTAACCCTACTCAGAACGATCCAGATGTCTTCACCTGGCTCAGAATACAAACCTTAGATTCTCTTACTTCCGGTCACCAGCCTCGTTTCAGAGAAAGCAATTCAACAATTTACCAACATTTACGAATTTGTGAAGAGACAAACTCTCGGTTTTTATCGTCAGAAAATAGCAATGTTACCTCAAATCAATCCACAAGGGACATGATAGAGAGCAAAATTCCCATAAATGAAGGCAATGGTATATGTTCTCCAGGGGAAGAAAATAACCAGCTATCACAGGAACAGTCAAGTCGGGTTTTGCATCCATCTGTCAATAAACCGTTATTAATACAGAACTCAAGAAAAAAGCCTAAACAGATGAAGAATAAATCTGAAAATAAACTTGAAGTTGCTGCATCTGAAACTAACAATAATTCTCATAGTTCTACATCTACACAAGAGTCAAATCATATGAAATCAGAATCTGAGGATTGTGCAAATAGCCTTTGGCAGCATGGGCTAAATCGAAGAAGTCTAGACTCGGTTGATTTAAGTGGTTTTGATCAAGGACAAAGTCTTGATATATCTGGTTCACACGATTCTTTAGATCATGGCACGAGGCCGTCTAACAATCTCTCAGATTATGGAATTCTTAGAAGACAAAACCCAGATATTCTAGGACAAGAATGTCCTCCAATGAGCAGATCTGTGAGGAATACACAAGAAATACCACAAACATATACAGAAAGGTTGGCAACATTTCACAACTGGCCACCCTACTTAAGACAGCGCCCGAGGGATTTGGCAGGCGCTGGATTTTATTACACAGGACGCACTGATCGTGTCCATTGCCCATATTGTAACACGTTCTTCTCAGAATGGGAGTCAAATGATATACCATTAGAGGAACACGCTAGGCATTCTCCAGATTGTAGATTTATTCAGCAATGTGCTCAAAGACAACAGGACCAGGTAGAACAACGAATCAATATTTTTAAAAAATATTTCTTTAAAGCTTAGATGCATGATATTAATCTTTCTGACATTATTGCATTCTACTATAATTATTCAACTTAATTCAATTGCCATAATTTGTGTGCAAATTTCAGGATTTAAAAAATCAACAACCAACAAGGGAAACCATTACACTGGATCATATAAAACATCTGAATTCTTTAAAAGAAGTGCTCGATTTCTCTTTCAATATTGACGACATTCTTCGAGCATACAACACGTTATCCCGAACACTTGGTATAATATTTTCTCAGCACTAATCCCAGATTTAAAGTATTGACCACCAATTTTTCACGAATTTATTTCAGATTTTCTACTATTTTGCTGGTATTACATGAGACCTTTCAAATCCCTTTTTTCAGACATTCGAGATTTGACGTCTACAGACATACTGGGGTTCTTCTTTGAGGCTGACCAGGAGGAGGAGGAAGCCTTCAGTGGAGGTGTGTTTTTTCAAAGTTACAATTTTGTTGTTGAGGCTTTAAATGTGACGATATTCATTTTAAATACCTGGAGAAAAAAAACATGACTAGGTGATCCCCCTTTCATTTTAAGCATACTAAATTACCTTTTTTGTTTAAATAACTCATAATTGATGAAAACAAAAAAATCAGCTTTCTAAATTTCATTGTATTGTAATATAATGATAAATACATATTACAGACAGCTGTGTGTGCTGCATATGTTGTGATCGTGTAGTGTGTGTAATGTTCCTACCATGTCGTCATGGATGTTGTGATGAATGTGAACATGAAACAGAGCAGTGTCCTTCTTGTTCTCAGTACATCAAAGCAGTACACCGTGTGTATGTTGGGTAGCAAGTAGCCCTATACACAAAAGGAAAGGAAAATGTAATCATCTAGAAAAATTACCATTGCATTTGTTTTCAAATCTTTTTTATATCAGGTCAAGAACAATGTCATTTTAAAGGCAATAAAGTACATTTTTCTGAACATTGATAAAAAACCCTAGATATTAAACTACAGTTAATGTAATGTTTTTCAGTTGAATTCTTTGGTAACTGTTCATTATCCTTTTTATGTGTGAAACATATGGTCAGCAGGGGATGCTCACTCCTCCATGTTACCTTATCCCACCTCTGATGTTTTGGAGGTCCTGTTTGCTCTGCTCATACTTTGTATTGCTATATCTACTTTTGAACTTAAATACTGCTATGTCCATATGTTTCACGGAGATAACGAACACTCCAAATAAAAAGAGCGATAACTCTAATTGAAATTTCAGTACCGGTATTTCATAAATCATTACTAAAATTATAATTTGACACTAATGTTCATGGCACATGTACAGTTATAAACTTTGGGGTCGTATCGTCTATATAAAAGATTTTTATGTTCAACATGTCGTCTTTAGATAGATAAGTTATTTGTACAAAATGAAGCATAATTTAAGCATGTCTATTGTAAATGTCAAATTAAGAAATATTTGATTCAGAATTATAGATATCTTCATATTTAAGATATAGACTAGAGGGAGGAAATCTTAATATGTTATTGTTATTGAGGCAGTTTTTAAGTGTGCATTTTCCCTCGAGTGGTTTTATTAAATTTTAACATATGTGTAATACTAGAGGACTTATTATTTATATGTTATATACTTACCAAAAAGATCCAACGAAAAACTCATTCTTATGCATTTTTCTGCATTTGATTTTTTTTATTTTTTGTAATCAAAATCAATTCATAGATTTTGATTTTCAGTAAACATGAAAAAACATTTTTGCAATTATGTCGATTTTTATATGAAACATGTTCCGTATGGTTAATATGTTTCAAATGAAATAAATATATTACATAAATATTTGTTGTTTTAATTTAATTTGATTTTAAGAGGGTAATGTAAGCTGTTTTCCTTTTATGATGAATGTACATAGTAATAAAAAGACATTGGACATAATTATATGTATCAAAGGTTTGCTAAAGGCTACAATACTATAAAGAACAAATGTGACGATAATATTTGATATTTTTAAATAATGTGTTCCTAACAAAGCCATTAGCTTTTCAAGAATACTTGTCAGCATTTACATTAAGTATCGAGACGTCGATCACTGTAGAAAAATACATCTTTCTGTTTTAATATTCTCGAGATCTATCACTTAAATAAAATGTCTCTTGAACATACATGTAAGACGTTCTTAAACTTGTCTTTCAAAGTTTCAAGAACTTTTGAAATCGAGTTTCTTTTACACAATAAATTCCAGGGGCGGATCCAGCAATTTTTGAAAGGGGGGGTTCCAGGGTTATGTCCCTCTAACACCCCCCCCCCAATACATATTTTCAAGCAAAGATTCACAGACGTGTATGGAAAGATCTAAGGTTGTGGTAAATACTAGTACTATCTTTCTTTTATGTCCTTAAAAAAAAGCGCATCCCCATTCCGAACAAAACAAAAAAAAAATAATAATAAAAAACTACAGAAGCCTTAAAATTGAATGGATTCGTATCACTTCCGAAGATTATAAAGAATTTTCTTTAAGAATTTGAAAAACCCTTTTCGTGGTGGGATGCGGGTGGGCTTTAAAACAAAGAGTTACATGTTAGTTCGTTCAATTGATCAAGATATGATAAAAACGGTACATATACTCAACAAAAAAAGAAACGCTTCGCACTCGTGAAAATATCAAAAATCCTGTCCCACTCGTGAAATAAATTCCATATTCAACTACAAAACATTGAATATCCTCTATCAAGAGTGGGACAGGATTTTTGATATTTTCACGAGTGCGAAGCACGAGTGAAAATATCAAAAAATCCTGTCTCACGAGTGAAATAAATTCCATATTCAACTACAAAACATTGAATTTTCTGTTTATTACATTTTTAAAATAAAATTCTTTGATTTTTTTCCTTTGCCTCTGTGTCTGTAATACAGTCTTAGGCTCGTGACGTCATAGTTGAGCGGTTGAGACGTCATAGCTATGTGAGGTGAAAACACTGTAAACATGGATTTAGCAACATATTTTTGGCAATTTTAACAGTTTTATTCGCTGTCAGAGTGGTTTCTTTATTTTCATCTATCTTACATTAGGTCAAGGAAGATTTTTTTTTTACAACAATCTTCGTTATGGGAAGGGAAATCGAGAGTTTTCCCGCACTTCTGATATTCATCACACTGTGACTGGATATCATTTTGATATCCTTTCACAGTGTGACAGGATATCATTTTTATTCAATGAATAAATTACAGTATTTCACGGATAAAAATGTAATAAAGGGCAGTATCTTTATATTGGACCCCTTTATTAGCTTACTACTGGTATTAACTTATACTGATATTTCTATGAAGCAGAATTTCTAGTAATACTAATTAAAAAAATATCTTAAAAACAGCAATAATCCTTAAACCATATCCCCCAATATCTGCCATAATTACTGACTCTCCGTTTGACAATTGAAGTAAACTGTTGATGTTTTTTTTCCCTTGAAACGAGGATTGTTGTTCTCAAAAATTTTTGTTCTATAGATAAGTATTATTGTTGTCAAAAATATTTGTTCTGGAGATAAGGTGACAAATCTGTTTCTTTCAAGGCATCTAAAAGAATTGTCTGGTGTAGGATTCTTTTTCTTTCCCATGACGGCTCTTTTATAAGTTAACAACTATTTTTCTGTGACTTTGTTGTATTCAACGAATTTCACAGCTCCCATTAAAAGCTTTAGTTTGGATAATCTCGTAATGAATTGTACGTTTTTCATCCGTAACAAACAAATACGACCATCAAATATGATGATTTCGAATTCTTTGACGTAGTCATACTTTCAATTGCTTCTAAATTCTATGCTTTGTAAGGGAAGCGGAAATAAAGAAAGTGTAGATTATTATTATTTTCTATTATAAAATACTCCTCCGTGGCACCTGATCCCATCTCTGATGTTTTGGAGGTTTATTTTTGCTCTGCTCCTGTTTTGTGTTGTTTTATGGACTTTTGATTTTGTAAACTGTTCGGTATCTCCATATGTTTCACCGAACTTTAATTGGAAAAAATTACAAACAATCTTTGTTGAATTTCGAAATCTTTTGCACATCTTTTAATACCAAATCATTTTGATATCCTCTTTCTGTTTGTTTTATGGACTTTTGATCTTGAATACTGTTCGTTATCTTCATATGGTTCATGACAACGTCAGTCAGTATTTAACGCAATGATGTGTTGTACATGTATGTGCTGACACGTTTATTGTATACTGTGGAATCATTATTGTTCGTGGGGGACCAATGTTCGTGGCTTTCGTGGGTAACCCTAACCCACGAATTTACATCCCCACGAACGTATATACAAACATTTGTATTTATTATTTGTTAAAAGTTACGATTACACAGACTATTTTATATCGTAAAATAACCTTTACCTTTATGTCCGTGTGATTACGCATAAAAAATACATTCTGTATGTGTTTATTAACACAAAATCAAAATAAAAAAATATTAAGTATCATAGAATCGATTTATATGTACAGTAAGTAATAAATAAATACAACTGTTAAATTTAAGCAGTGTTTACATTATAATCCAACACGCTCAAATGCCCCTTTGATGAGGTCAATTTTCGTTGCGATTTTGGAGTGGGTGCTAATTAGCCAATTAGCTTGAATTGGTTTCAGGTGTAGACGTTTTAAAGTCAATTTTGGCATTAATTGTCCTCGTCGTTCTCATCTAGAGATTTAAGTTGTTTTTAATAATCGTACTTTACTGCAATATCACGGCGATATGTCTCTGGTGCAAGCCGCCGGTACATTTTTGTGTTAAATTCACATGAGAGATAACTGAAATAAGCAACTTTGACGGAGTTGTCTTCTTTTTGTTTTCACTTTGGAAAAAAACAAAACAGAACTTGTTACCAACGAAATTACGTCCCCACGAACCAGGAAATTTTTGGTTACCCCACGAACATTGACCCCCACAAATAAAAATGATTCCACAGTAGACCATAAAACTTGTAAAATGATAAAACTTCAAGGGGGAGTGGTGATATACTTGTTTTATCAACTTGTTTGTCAAAAGCTTGTCTTATTTTAGAAATTGTTCATGCATAAGGCATGCTTTTGCGTATCAGATCAACTAAGAAATATAAACCCAATGTGCAGGTGATGAGGGTATATTGCTACATGAGGAAGGGAAGTTAATGAATGAAAAGTTAGTTAGTTATCATGTTTATTACAATCATGCTTAAAGTTTTGTAATTTGGTTACCATTAATTTGTGTTTAAGTAAAATATCTAATTATGAAACAATCCTTACGTCGCGGGTTCGAATCCCACTGTGGGACGTGGAGACCGGTGTCATATAGTGAGACTTCCGCCATAGTGAGACTTCCCCCCGGAAGTCTGGCTATATAGTGAGTCTTCCCCCTGGGGGCAAATATGGCTGTATAGTGAGACTTCCCCCCATAATGACCATAGTGAGTCTTCCCCCTTCGGTTTGGATTTTGTATACATTGACATAATTGAATATTTATTGTATGCTTTGGGGACCTTTTAACTTTTATAAATTTTATGAAGTATTTTTAGGATTTGTATTTCATTTTGAAATTAAATTTGCGTGATATTAATGAAATTGCATCACTATAAAATCAAATAAGATGGATTTTAAGTTCTAATACACTTTAAATCAAATTCTGACTGTCATGCATATTTTAGCAAAGGCTGGTTTTCGTCAATTGGAGAAAAACGACCACGGCGCTCAAATTACTGACTCTCTCGTGATTTCAGCAAATTGAATCATGATCAGTTACGGACCTTTCATAAAAATCTGAGATTTATGTGCTGTAGTAAATTTTTGTCGAACCACTGATCTACGAAGTCTTTAATATTGTAAACGTCCCTGTGGATAAAGTAAATGAAATATTTTTCCATCAATTTTACATTTCAGCATATCTATTAAATGATGCTTAAAATTATCCTTAAAGTAGATTTAAACTTTATGTACATGAAACTTTCGATAAATATAGTTAGGAACTAAGAAAATCATAACTGAGATTTGGAATGCATGTTTTATTTTTTACATTCGAGCACAATTATTTTATTTCTCGCATAGTCTTAAAGTACTAAAATTTTTCTTCTTTTCGCTACATTTTTATTAAATCGGTTGAACCATATCTAATGTGTAAATAGCTAATTTTTGTACACAAACAGAAAAACAAACAAACAAAACTATGCTATCAATTTTTTTATTCAAATGCTGAAAAAAATCAGAACATTTCATAAAAGTGACTCGTGAACTAATAAAATTATTCGTTATCAATACATGTAAAGGAAAGGGTATACATATTATATATATTCTATCATCTCAATGTACATGCATATGTTATAATTGTTTTCAAACAGTTAAAACGATATTCAAACTGTTCTTGCATATAAAATAGAAATATAAATACATGTATATATATGGAAGATAATTTCGTCATAAATTATTTTAAAACAATAAAACAATGTTCCGGAATTTATAATAAGAGGGGGAAGTCTCGCTATGAATGGGGGAAGGCTGGCTATAAAGTGAGCCTTCCCCCCGGAAGAACAGCTATATAGTGAAACTTCTGTGGGGGAAATCTCACTATATATATAGCCATTCTTCCGGGGGGAAGGCTCACTATATAACCGGCCTTTCGGGGGGAAGACTCATTATATAGTGAGCCTTCCGGGGGAAGCCTCACTGTTTGGGAAGTCTCACTATATGACACCGGTCCTTCGGATGAGACCGTATAAACCGAGGCCCCGTGTCGCAGTAGGTGCTGGCATGAAAAAGATCCCTCACTGCCCTGAGTGCCGAGCATAGGACAAAATTTGTAGCCCTCCACCGGCAAGTGGTGGCGTCTCCATATGAGTGAAAAATTCTCGAGAGGGACGTTAAACAACATACAATCAATAAATCAACCTAATTATGAAACAGATGTGTCTGAACTCTATGGTATTTTTTTTCCAAGCTCACTGGGATATATCGAGTTGACATATGAATAGAATTGTAATTCTTATTAATTGATAATATGTCGTCGATAAATGAAAATGCGGAGTTTAAAGCTACAGCAAGTGTTTTCATCTTCTTGTTTATGTTTTTTGAATAAATTCTGTTTCATATAAATACAACTACAGGTCTACTAATAACGGCGCGTACTCATTACATGATGGAAATTCTGGATAACAGATTGTAGGAAGACCCGATCTCTAAAAGCTACATAAATATTGTGAATCAGAAACTCAAACATGCATTTTATTGATGTCAACTTATGAGTACAACCAGAATGCTTTTTGACAAAATAATTTTGCAAATGACCATTGACGAGGTAGGTAAATTTACGAGTTATATTTTATTAAAAGAGCAGCTGATTCTATGACACAAAAAAGCCAGGACCTTAATTTTTCGTCGGTCATTTTGATGATAGTGACTTTAGTAAAATTTTGTGATTTCATATGCTCTAAAAGTTACTTGGACATGTTGGAGTTTTAAGTATCTATATCGATGTACACTACTTCTTAAATATATTGCAGTACAATACTCCCGAGGTTTCAAATTCATTACATCAAATATTTTATATTTTACTTATCACAAAATTTATAAAATTATGACTCCAGTTAAAAGAACAGAGTTCCCTAATTTCTTTCCTTTTAAAATATGGGATTTAAGATCCTTATTATTAACTTTGTGTATACATCAAATGTACTGACATGTCAAGCAGGACTATTACCACATGTACAGGTATAGAAAAAAAAATGAACATAAATGTAATAGTGATCTTTTACTTGACAATGTAAAGAATAAGTTGCCACTTAATTATGGGTTCATTGTTTATAAAATACTTCAAGTGTTGATGTAGATGGATCGACAGTCACACAATGATATATACAGATGAATTAGCATGTAGAATAACAGTAGTATATATATATAACCCTGTAATAGGAATAAACAATAGTAAGTATAAAAGTCAACAATCAAATTGAAAGGGAATATATGTACATTACAAGAAAGATAACTCTTATTATCTTCATAAAGTTGAAATCACTTTTCCAAGTTATTGTAACATTGATACTGATAATGAATATTATGCATTTACAATATTACTGAATAAATATATACATTCCAATGCAACTATTGCACGTTACATTTATATAAGGTAAAACATATGATTATCAATTAATCACCTATTTATGGAACAAGGCTTTACTCAATAAGCTGCTTGAATAAGTCTTGTATACTACATTATCAACTGTAAATAATAATTCAACTATATAACTTCAAAATAAATAATCAGGTCACATCAATGAAATTGATAACTGTTATTTGTAAATTATCAAGATCAAATGATAAAAGTAAGAGAAAGACACTTAATTTACAATCAAATCAACTGAATTTACTCATAAATGATAGGAAACGCATAAATTAAATAATTTTGCAGAAATATTAAATAAGAAATTAATTAAAGATAATAAAATAAGAGTGCATTAATTATCTGTCAGTACATCATTCAGGTCTTTCAAAAATATTCAAATATGGCAGACTCCATATAGGTACAGTCATTGTCAAACACATATTCAGAACTTTCCTCTAAGGAATATAAGGTCGTGAGTTCGTATCTCGGCCACGACTGACCCCGTCGATAAAATGGGTAGCAACTGTTCCTTCGCCATGGGCTCGGCACATTGAAGTGAAAAATGCGGGTTTTTCGGATGAGACCTTAAAAACCGAGGCCCCGTGTAAGAGGCAGGCGTTGGCACGATAAAGATCCCTCACTGCTCAATGGCCCTGAGTGCCGAGAGAAGGTCAAAATTTTAAGCCCTTCACCGGCATACGGTGACGTCTCCATATGAGTGAAAAATTCTCGAGAGGGACGTTAAACAATATACAATCAATCTATCTAAGGAATCTTACTTTGTAATGATCAAAGACAATTCACCAAAAGCGAGAAACTACATAATGTAAAACTATTGGTTCCTCAAACCACATGACATGAATCACATGTCTGAAAATAACCACATAGGTAAAATAGCCATAGGCATTAATTGAACAAATCAACTTATGATCAATATAGAGCACAATAAAAGAACCAAGGGAGAACAGGGCAATACAGGAATGTGTATCCAATTGTGTCTCAACTCAATTATATACAAAATGATGATGTAGTTGTAAACTCGTATATAGATGATGATGTAGATGATGATCAAGTGAAATAATTATAAAATCAAGAAACACAATATTTCTTTAATATCATTCATTAATTATAATTATATAGAAATATCACCCTATTACATAACCACGTAGGAAGATTATGTATAAGATGTTCGATATCTAAGCACTGGAGATCTTTTCACACAAAAATATGTTTTCTCATCAAAGAAATTGTAGATTTAGTATCCAAAGTAGATTTTATTGCTGGATGATACATTGTCATTCAGTCAAATGTATAAAGGACAGAGTTCCAGGCCTTTCACTAATTACAGTACATTCTTTATACAGTTTTGGTCAATATATGGCTAACAATTTCTTGAAACTGGACATGTTTTAACATTCAAACATGATTGTGATGTAATACAATTTATCATTTAGTCAAATGCTGACTGATGTTTTTCATACCAATTGTTAGTCCATTATTTATACACTGAATTGACGACGGATTTTTTCCGTTATTTCCTGATCATGTCAAGGAGCACACGGCGGATGTGACTAGTCGGCAGGGGACGCTCACTCCTCCATGGCACCATATCCCACCTCTGATGTTTCTGGGGTCCATGTTTGCTCTGCTCTTATTTTGTATTGTTTTATGGACTTTGAGACTGCATACTGTTCGTTATCTCCATATCCTTCTTTTGAGGTATTTGCTTTCTTATATAAAAACTAGCATCCCCAGTAATCCACCTGTAACTGTCCATTCTTTAGACAAAGACCTTTTGTTATTAGCAGTTGGAAACACAATGGCTATTCAATTAATTGCTGTGCACCCAAGCTTACCTGTAACTGTCCATTCTGTAAACAGTGAATTTATAGTATGTGTGCTACCTGTTTTGCACATTTCTTGTTAAATTTCAGAACAAAGAGAATCATGTTTTAGGGAGGAGAAAGGCCGAAAACTGTCCATTCTGTGAGAGAGAAAAAACTAATCTCGGGCCTACGGCCCCCGATCGTTTGGTTCTTTCTCTCACAGGCTTGACAGTTTTCGGCCTTTCTCCTTTACATAACACTCTGTCATTTATCCGGAAAATGTACTCATATCCAGTACTTTAGAATATTAGTAGCAATATTGATAGTTTGCATCCCTAAATGCAGCACTCGTGCATTTTAAATCAAGATAGGTCTTATTTTCTTTATTGGAAATAAACCTGTTTTAAACACCCAGCTATCTATTATGATACTATCACGATTGTGTTTTAGAAGCAAGCTCGCTAATCTGTACTCCTAATATGCATCATCAGTGCAAATATGGTCCAGGTAAAAGGTATAAAAAAAAAGGTTAAGCTATACTAGGTATCAATGTAAATTTGGTCCAGATAGGGCTAAATAATAATAAAAGCTCATGATGTACGTATGAGGTATCTTTGGTGCAGATGTCAGTGACACAGATTTTTCAGCAGGGCCATTCCTAAATCATTTCGGCTCTATCTATCTAAATGATATATCTACTTTCATAATAGCTTTTGAGGCTGAATCTAGCACATTTCCTGGATGAGTAACAAGAAATTTTCTAGGACAGGAACAACAAGTTCTCTCTTGTTAAAACTTAAACTGTATGATGCATAAATGGGAAAATTCTTTCAGTCATGCTGTCAAAAGTCAAAAATCTGACCACCGTATACAAATTCCACTTCGCCAAGGTGAGATTATCTAAATACAACACATATTAAATAAATATAGCGTTGTGTAGTTTAAAACTTCTATGGATTATCGACATTATAAGAAAGTTTATGTATACATTTATATACATATTTAACTAAGAAACAGGCTAAATATTTTTAGTAAGAGCCCTGCCTTAAAATAAAGATGAAAAACGGAAAAAAGGAACAGTGACCAAGCTCAAAGGTCTATTAAAACGTAACAAATCAGAAACTGAGTAAAGAAGGACCTCTAAAACACCACAGACAGGTGAGATCAGGTGCCATGGAGAAGTAAGCATCCCTTGATGCTTGCCATCAGTAAGTATCCATATTATTTCTTCAAAGGTTTATTAAATGAATATAAATAAACTATTTGTAATTATTTTTTCTATTTGTTCATTCTTATGAAACCAATCTCTGGAATTCAAAGGGGCTAAAACTTTATGCCTTGTTGATAGATTTGCATTATGTGTAACTTTTTCATCTATCGAGCACTATCTGTTATCTTCACAAATATTCATTAAATGTTACAAACCGTTACACGTGGTTTGATTCAAGCAGTGATACAAAATGTGCATTTAATATTTGAACAATTAAATAACTCAACAACATGGATTGTCAAATTTATTTAAATGTAGTTTTAATCTGCCATAAGAATGTATTTAAAAAATCCCGTACATATTTATAAAAGTGAAAGCAGAATTAAACTACAATTTAAAATTGCGTATAATAAATGCCTTGAAAGACAATTGGTTTGTGAATATAGTCAATAAATTGCATAACCCCACAACTTTTTATGCTGTTGAACAAACAACAAACTGTATTTAATTGAGTCAGCAATTGACCAACTACAACAAAGTGGTTGTATCAACCTGAGTATGAGAAAACCATGCAACAAATACTACACTGAATAAAAAATTAAGATCATATTTTTCTCCAAAAAGGAACAATTAAGCATAATATATTCAACTTGATATGTTCAACATTAACAAAAACATTTTGTATTCATAGGTACCAAACAATAGTTAACTCCTATGTATAAAATTTGAGAAAGACATGGATTTCTTTTGATATTTAAACTATGTAAAATTACATATATACATAACTTTGGCAAAACTTAACAAATACCGGTATCATTGGAATGTAAAAAAGCAAAATAAATTTTTATATCAGAGCCTTGTGGGGCAAGATTTATAACAATTATGATTATACAGAAATAAACATAATAGGACTGGAAAAATATACTAATCCATCCATTGTTTATTGTTCTGTTTGTAAAAGAATGGTATGAAAACTACATAGAATGTAACTCCTATGTTCAGCTGCTTGTTGTTTTTGTGTATCAATATGGTTTGCTGACTAGATAAACAATCTTTAAAAATGATATACAAATGGTAAGTTAACTTATAAAATTCTTATATTAATATTTATGCAGCAAGAAGAGAATATACCACTGAGTAAAAAATCAGTTGTATCAGAGGCGTATGGTATTTCTTCCTCAAGAGATGTAGACCTGGATCCGCGCCTTCACTCTTGCTCTACAAAGTGGACAAAGACAGCACCGTTGTCCACATCCGCGACAACAGCAGACGTGAGTACAAGGGAGGAACAGAGTGCCCCTCTCCTCACTGACACACACAACGCAAGGTCCCAAAACTATAAGGAAAAGAGATAGGGAAAAGGGCATGTCACTATCAGGAGATTTTTATAAAACAGATAGAAATGAATTATCAATATAATCGATTTAGCCTTTTCTCACTTGAATGATGAAATTCCTCAGTCTCTTGCTCTCCCTGATATAGAAACTGCAGAATCTCCATGGCAGTGATTTCTTCAGTGACTGTATTAAAAAAAAACATGATATATAAAAATTATGTATTATTTAAAACCGCAGTCAATACATGTAATAAAAATGGCTTCCTATTTCAAAAGTTAACTGAAGTTTATTGAAAACAACAATACATGTTTTTATCTCTCACTGATGTTGGAAAATCTGAATTTAAGCCCTGAGCACACAAACTACTTTTTATGTCACGCTTTTTTATTTATGTCAAATAAGGAGTTTAATTTTCATGGATAAAGGAATTAAAACATAATATTTAGACATTTATTCGATATTCTATACTTACTCATTCTGCTGCTAAGTTCACTGATTGCTTTCTCAATATCTGTTTGGTGGAATCCACAATGTAAGACCTTTCTAATTACCCTTTGGTTGACACCTGACGGCACACTTGTAGGTACTATGTGTAGTGACTGTAATTTAATATGAATGATACATATCCTTACAATCCAGGTATCTACCATCTAGACCAAAGTTTAAATCCGATACACAAACGTTTATGTTCTTTACACATGAATGATGAAGGTTTCTTCTGTTTGAACAAAAAACCCCATATATTATGGACATTATTTTACATCTGTAATCATTAAAATATATTGCATTACACGTATACTTGATCAAAGCCTATAATTGTCATTACCTGCTGAAAGCATTGCTTGAGGAATGGACAGTCAGGAAACCAACGGAGATGCTCATGAAAAGGCACGTCATCTCGTTCCCATTGGTGCAGTTGTCCATCACAGAAAAAGCACTGGACTCTGTCCCCATGACCTAAGTAGAAAAATCCAGCTGAAGCTAATTCCTCTGGCCTCTGCGATATTTGCCTTGGCCAATTTCTGAAAGTATCCAATCTATCTATATATCTGTTACTGGTATTTCGAAGAATCGATCTACTAAGAACAGCATTTGTATTGTTATTTGCCGATTCATTATTTCTACGCGGCTGTAATTGTCGAGACTCAATAACTTCCGGTGTCCAAGACTGAAGTTCGCCTGATAACTCCTCTACATTTACCCTGGAAAACGGTACATTTGTAGTGCTACTATCCAAAGAATGATCACTGTGAGATCGAGAAATCCCGCGGCTCCAGTCATTCTGACGAAATCCACAGAAGTAACATAGGCAGTCGCTGCCATTCCCTGTGTAATAAAGCCCAGCTCGGGCAAGACGGGGTGTGCTGACTAGAAGATAATCAGGAAAATTACGAAAGGAGGCAATTCTCATGCACTCAAAACGCATCAATGTCGCATTGTTTCTTTCACTTTCTTCTACCAAGTTCTGCATACCGTTCTAGCCGAATATGGTTAGCCTCTGCAATCGTTCCACTCGAGCAGGCTTACACACGTGCACTCTATCCAATACAATCTATGGAGATTAATGTCCATCACTTAAAAATTCGAATGCAATCTGCAAAATATCAATGAGTATCACGGTTTACATATCTTATTTTTAACACATGCATAGAATTTCATCGGAAAGAATGAAACGAATCTTAAATGTTAAAATCCTTTGTTCTCAAAATATTTCCTGGTGATGGCATAAATCTCGAGCCCGATAAGTATTTTCGAATATATTTTGTATGCATTTAGAATTTAATGCGTTATTTCGTGCGACAATTGAGACACATGTACATCTTCTAAGTACATTTATACAGTTCCGGGTTAAATGAATAATGGAATGATATTTTTAAAGTCACGAGATCACAGGAGTGTGGTTACACTAAGCTAACTTGAACAAAACCTTGCCACCAATCAAACTCAGTGGTAACATAAACATTTTATCCCGCTCATTTGACACTTGAAGATATATCTGTTTTCTTATAAGTGTTTGTTGTCTGCCTGTTTTCTTTACAGATTAATAATGCACAGCAAACTGGATTTCATTATTATATAGAATCCTCACCAACCTATCCTGAACTAATATCTCTTTCTATTTAAGGTACTTGTAGATATACTGTAAATGGTGACAATGTTTGATCTCTCCATGCAACACAGTGGTATGCCAAAATAGATTTGACTTTCATATTTGATATGCATGTAATAAAATCAAATTCTTTCTTATTTATCAGGGTTAATGAGATATTCTTGCAGTATTATTTTAGAAAAGAAACACATCATTGAACTTTGCATTCTATTCATAGTTTTATAGTTACCACATTTAATTTTTGAAGTACATATTAAGTTTATAAATGAATATTATACCTTGCAATAAAGTATATATGTCATGTAGCGTCCACTTCATTTTCTTCATAAGTTTCGACTCAAAATAATGATGGCGTCAATGCTCTGGTGTTAATTTCCATTCAACAATAGATCTGAAATAAAATCCTTCTGTGATGAAAAAAAATCATGTTATTGAACTCTGTTTACTCTCAAGTTTCTATACTATGTGAAAAAAAAATTCATAAAAATTCATAAGAACGCCAGATCATAGAAATTTTGTAACAACTAGTTATATTTCATAAGCACTAAAATATGGTACATATAATACAAGAGTTTAAAAATCATAATGTTTAGATATTGTATATACAAATGACAATCTAACCCACTCTTCACACATGACAGTAAAAGGAAAACACATAACCTTATGTCTTTTGATATCAACAGGCGATTACACAAGTTGATGGCTTAAAAAGTTACAAAAGAATAACCACAAATGCAGTGTAAACTGATACAACGATAAGAGCGATTAAATCAAGGTGACAAAAACAGGTCTCCTATACTTGGTTTTATAAAAGTTTGAGACAGTTATTGACACCAACACTAAGCTAATAATACTCTGAACAAATAAAATTATTGCGGTTTTGTGCATTCTAGTATTTGATTAATATTACAAGTTATGATATAAATCTAAGACGTTTATCAATGTTTATTTTTCATATTTGTTTTCATTCATATAAGAATCCGGAGCAATAATGTAAAATACTTTGATTAAAGCTGATTTATCCTATCAATGTTTGCTAGCCAAAAAAAAAAATCTTGTGATATGCATTTCTGACAACATATAACTATTCAGCAATCAGATTTGATGAATTAATTTTATTTTTGATAAACTGAATTAACATCATTTTTGGAAAAAAACTAAAAAAAACCACACAATTAGAAATTAATTAGAAATATATGTAAAATACATTACTGGAAAATTTTAGTTTAAGAAGAGGGTGTAAAAATACCTTAAAAGAAACTGAAATGTGTGAAGGGTAGTGGTTACTTACTGACTGGTTGTCTATGGATTCTTCTGAAATATTCAGATATTATTTTTATCTTAAAATTGTTGTCAAATTCCATTTTTAATTTAAATCAGCTGTAATTATAAAGCATTTTGAAATAATATGTGGTACATCTGTATCTTTTTCAGATATTGCTTAATTAGTCACGATTGGAAATCTGATAGCTATTAGCATGAGCACATTATGAATGGACATATTCAGTAAATGTTTGCATTTTTATGTAGTCAATGAAAAACAAGTTTATAAAAGAAAGCACTTAAGTAAGTCCCATCATCAAATTATCCCGAGCAAAATTTATTACCCCGATAAGTGACGTTATCTTGCTACTATTTCTAATTCAAATGTATAATATCTACTCCAGGTGCTCTTTATATATATTCTGCTCCTACTGTAAAGGGGTAAATTATTGTGGTTTGAGGAAAATATGTCAACTGGTTCATTTGGATTTTATTTCGAAATAATAAGTCGAAGATTTGATTAGTAACACTACATGTATATGTGAAAAATTGGATCTCGTAGTGGACATAAATTCGTTGGTCCCTTGAAAAAAAAAGAAAATTTAACCCCCACAAAAATAAGTGATTTCACAGTATTTTATATTGTTTCAGGGACTTTTGATTTAATACTGTTCGTTATCTCCAAATGTTTCATTCCATAAAATTATGATTGAAAAATTCTCTATTGCCACATTGTTAACACTCACGTACAATACCTTCCTAATTACACAGTTTACCGTGTTATTTTTTCATCAAAATTATATTGTGTATTATTGACTGGTTTTTAATGTATACTCCTTAAAAGATTTATTTAGGAAAGATTTTGACATCAACAAATTGATGGATTTCCAATAGATTTATTTTGATATATCCTACTTTGGAATATTCTTAATTTCAAAATAAGTATATATATTCAAAAGATATGACTTATGGAAAGCCGTAGGGTACCCCCACATTATTATTATTTTTTCCTATATAATTAAGGGTTTATTGTTAGAAACTGTTGGAGAACGTTTAATTGCACGTATCGTCTGTGTAAAGAAAAAGATGTTAAGAATGCAGAGTAATCCAACCGGAACTAGAAAAGTAATTATTAAGGACTTCATTCCATCTATGAAACAAATATGCCTTCCATAACCAACATCCCCCCGACTTGAAAACACCGCAATCATATTCCTCAAAACAGTACAAAGTGGCAAGAGAAAGATGTAAATACAATACTTTATGAACAGGTACTTGTTCATAAGCAGTGGCACTCTGGACTGAAAAACCCGATACATATGGAAATAACAGGTGTTCATACTAGTAAAAGATGAGACCCAGAGATAGTGAAGAAGAATGCCAACGACGGTACATTTTGTGCTGTTTTTGTCTTCCATGTAACTCGCAAGAGATACAATATTTATGATTAAAATGGTAGACACAAGAACCATTATTGTTTTTCCTGGAAGTGATCTTAGTTCTCGGAAGAAGCAATAGATGAGGAACGTTATCAACAGACATACACACGATAATATAGAAAAGGCAGCAGAGAGTTTACTGAAAATTCTACTGAAATTGTTTCCCGTTTTGAATTTAGTCAGTAGGTCATCAACACAAACTCTGAGAGTGCCATTCTCTGATATATCGGCATTAACAGCAGGTAGAGAAATATCGTAACTCTTCAAAAACACCACGTTTTGAGTGCTATCAAAGTCAAATTCCTCTAATTTCAATTCCGCTTGTTTGCACATTAATGTATTAGTGATACGCACCGCACGATATTGAAATATATGATTCCATAATGTACCATAACTGGCATATGAACATCGATCTTTCTCCGTTTGCTAGTTCTGTTATGTTGCTGTTATTCTTCCTTAATGAAAAATATTTATTCTTCAAATCAAACAAAATAAAGGTATCATTGAAGATATATTCCATATTAGTTTCAGTAAATCGTAAAAGTAGTCCTTCCGTATCCAGTCTATGAACAGATTCATTGATGAATATTGTAGAGTGAAGCCATCCATGGAATTTCCCGTAATCATTTTGACCATATTCCATACGCAAGATATTAAAATGGATATTTTGCAGAAGCTTTACGTTTTTCTTTATTTTGAATGGTATCAAGTCTGTGATTAAATCTTGAATATTTTTCTATGATATTTTGTACTTGGAAATTCCCTTAAAAGTTATGTCCAGATATATCGAAGATTTTTGGTAACCGAAAATAGCGGGATGCAGCTTTCTCCATGAGATAAATACCTTCCGGGAAAACATGTTATATTCCTGCAGATTCCCTGAAAAAAGGTGTGTAGGTTAAGTATTTTTTTGTATATATATATATTTTTGGAACTAACTTTTCCCCATAAGAAGAAACTTAGGTAGAAAGAGGTTAATTTAATTTATCTTTTAAGACACCATCCTACATGTATAAATAACATATTTCGCGGAAGGAATTCGATAATGAAATAACGTACATGTTTTTCATACTTATTGTTAGTCAATTGTTTAAACACTTGGCGTTTTTTTCTCGTTATTTCCCGATCATGACAAGGAGCACACGGCGGGTGTAACCGGTCTGCAGGGGATGCTTACTCTTCCATGGCACCTGATCCCACCTCCGATGTCTCGAAGGTCCGTGTTTTCTCTGCCCCTATTTTGTATTGATTAATGGTCTTTAATATTGGATACTGTTCGTCTTCTCCATATTCTTCATGGAATGGGTCGTAGATTTCATCATTTTAACAACATTAAATAATGAAATAAATTACATGGATTGGGTCGAAAATTTGGTCATTTGAATATATTCAATAATTAAACTTACTTTGATCGAATGAGTGTAGATTTGGTCATTTGAACAGATTCGATAATAGGATAACTTATATATGGAATGAGTCGTAAATTTAATCATTTGAATAGATCCAATTATGAAATAAATAATTTTGATGAAATAGATCGTAGATTTGGTCATTTGAGCAGATCCGAAAATGACAAACTTAAATGGAATGGGTCGTAAATTTGGTCCTTTGAACTGACTCAATAATGAAATAACTTACATGGAATGGGTCGTAGATTTGGTCCTTTGAACTGATTCAATAATGAAATATCTTACATGAAATGGGTCGTAGATTTGGTCATTTGAACAGATCGGATTAAGCAGCGGTTCGAAATCCATTTCTTCATGATCATCACTGACGGAAAACAAACTGCATAGCAAGGGATACCAAACAAGGGAATTAGAAACGAAGTTCTCTTCTTTGTCCTCAATTCTACCCTTTCCCCCGCGTATCCCAGATAACTCGATGCCATTGCATAATGCACAGTGGATATTCTTGTAGGGGACATAGAAGTAAACCTTTGGAAAAAATTCGCAAAGATCTCCTTTATTAGAAGTATCTGGACACTTATCAATCGTTATTTCTGGGGCTCTATATGGGTTGCACATAGCACAATAAACGTTTTTATATAAATTCCCTCCAAACTGATCTGGCGCTTTCCAGTTATTTGCGCTATTGTATGGAAGATCCTCACATGCCCAAGTTACATCTAAATCTGTCATTGGCCAGTGTCCCGATTTGTTGCATTTCTCTATAAGAGGAGGCATTATCTCGTCACATTTTCGACTGTTCGTGGCTGGATAAAACGTCAAATTGCAATCAGCGCCCTTTAAAGATGTGAAAAAATTACTATAAAGCAAGAAGTTTGTGTGTTCGATATATGAAAAACAATGTGACTTCATCGTCCAGGGTTTGTAATTTTTTTCTTTTCGAGAAACACTACACAGTAAACAGTACATATATTTAAATATGGAATGCCTGTCGATAAATCGGTGACAGGGTGAATAGAAAATGCGTCTCCAGGCGGTTTCCTACACCTTTCGCCTATAAATTCCGGATAACTATCTACACCATAACACCCATTTGTTACTAAACTTTCGTTAAATGTTTTATTTGGTTCCGATGTCGAAAATATTTTTTCTTAAAAGCAGCTCTAGGATACATCAGGTACATATCTCTACAGCATTGAGCACTTTCCTTTTTAATAAGGAACATGCATGATGCATCACATGAGCAATTAGTATAGTTCACAAGCTTTCTTGGAATGTTGTATTCCCCACACGTTTCCGATACAAAATCCATTGAAAACGTCTTATATACAAGATTTGTTAAATCACTATAATTGTGCTTCATCAAAACTAGACCACGTAATTGATTAATCATTTTTATTTCTCCGAACTCCTCGAAAACTTTTTGTCTAATCAAAAGGAAATATTCCTCTGAAAATTCCTGCACATCGACGTCAAAGTAAAATATAGGTACGGTCGATCCGTTACGAAATAAAAGCTCAGTATTCGTGTCTAAGCTAACATCAAAAAATGGAAATTTCGATGACTTTGGTCGGTTACACAAATAGCAAAATAAGTTCTTATAGGGCAATGTTCCATAGTTGTCTCGATAATATAAGCATGCATTATTTACTGTACGGTTAAACGTATCCCATAGTCCACTCACATTGCACCTAGATATTGTGTTGACAGCTATAAATGTTGAATTACACATATTGCAAAAGATATTTTTGAACAATGTGTCATTATTAAAGTAATCGGCATCACGTCCATATTCAACACTCTGTATGTAATGTGTCCATGTCCCTGTTTTATTACAAGAATTAAAATATTGCTCGTTTTCTTTGTAATAGTTGTAAGAGATATTATCATTTGGAGGATATGACTGTAACACATATTCACGCGCAATTGCATTTTTGATGACGTCATCAAAGGTTGAAATAAAGTTGATGTCCAGTAATTTATCACAGAATATATCGATAGGCCAGGTAAAAAAATTAAATCACTGTTACAAATCGCACAAAACCGGTTGTAATACGTTCGTGAAGTATTGTAACTGGTGGGTATTTCAGTTTATCGACGTCATTCGTTACATTTTCGCATCTTTTGAGAACATTACTCTCCGCGTTGCGCGGACAAGAGTCGACCATCAAATACGATATTCTTTGTTTTCTTTCAGGGTAGTTTGATGACGTGTTGACGATTGTGACGTTCTTACAGACCGGTACTGGAGGGGAGAAGAACACGTCTGGACAGCAGTCACCTCTGATGTAACACTCCTGATCGCAAAAACATGGCGGACAGCGCGGGTATAATTCTGAGTCCTCGACCTCCCACGGAAACCGGGTTTTGTTTAGGTAACAAAAATGTCCAGTTCCGCACAGAGTCAAAATTTGTTCAAGTAACTCCGAGACTTCTATATTCTCCGTGCTCGTGTATGATTGAAACACGACACACATAAATACATGTTTGATGTAGGTGACCCCCTGCATCACTAGTCTATTGTTTTATACATGTATCGGCAATGCTTTCTTATGTATTACACATCTTCTGGTATAGAGATTATCATGGATATGATTAATGACAATATTATAAATTAAGTGTATCTCATCAAGTATTTATGAACAAACCCCTACCAATCAATACGTTTATGATTACTTTAATCATGCTAATAGTATCTGGTGTTGTATTTATGCACACGACCTTTCAAACCATCATATAAACAAATTTCATTTAATAATGCACATCTATTATAAGCTTCATGTTCTATAACTGCAGATCTGTAGCTTGCTGGTCTAAAAATTTGAGATGGACGACCAGAGAACTACAATGCTCTTTTCAGTAAATTTATTGACAAGAAACAAAAAAATCAAATATCAATTCTTACATATACCTCATATAAGATGTACCTTCCTGGAACGTTAGCGCATTATGAGATTTGCTTGCACACACCATTACAGTTACGAAACTGTACCTTTCAAAAACTAATGATTCATTGCTTATATTTACATTTTTAAATCTTATTGCCTTTCATTGCAAATATGATTTATATTTCAAAATTACTGTATTATCGTTCGGGTAAGTTCTAGTTACAGCTCGTGTTAAAAGTAAGCGTGATAATTGATTTTCGCTTTTGACGTTGCACTTTTACGGCGTTCAAGGTTTCTGACGTCAAACTAAAACATTATCTTTAACTTTTGACACCTTTCCGTTTTAGGGTGTTCTGAATGCAATACATTTCTATTCACTTTATCAGCAAAAAAATGTTTAATGTAAATATAATATATAGAATAATTTAAATGTATCTAATTTCAAAAACATTTTGTTTTTCAGTGATTTCTAAATGAATGAAGGATAAGGAGATAACGAACAGTATCCAATGTCAATGTCTAGATACAAATACAAAATAGGAGCAGAGCGAAGACGGACCTCCAAAGCATCAGAGGTGGGATCAGGTGCCAGGGAGGAGTGAACATACCCTGCTGCCCGGTCACACCCGCCGTGTACTCCTTGTAATGTTCGGGAAATAACAGAAAAATCCGTCGTCAATTCAATGTATAAATAATGGACCAATAATAAGTATGAAAAACGTCATTCAGCATTTGACCCAATGATTAATTGTATTTGCTGACAAGGTCATTGTTTCGGCCATAGAACTTACTAAATTACGACTTTAAACGAGGTTGTTGATATTCTCGTTTATTCAATTTGTTTGTCAATAACTTACCTTGTTTTAGAAATTGTTCATACGTACATGTATAGCATGCTCTTGCGTATCGAATCAACTGAGATATATAACCTCCATATGCAGGTGATGAAGGAAAATTGCTTCATAAGTAAGGGAAGTTTACGATAAAAAAGTTAAAGTCATCACGTTTGTCATAGAGCTTGGTTGACAGATGACAATTTTCGTCTTTTTCATGTAAAATATCCAAGTATGAAACAGATGTGTTAGACTCTGTGGTATCTTTTATTTCACGTTTACCAGGATAAATCGTATCGACATAGTAATGGAAATTACCATTGTAAATTGACAATACGTCGTCGATATATCTAAATGTCGAGTTGAGGGCCAAAGCAAGTGGGTTTTTATTCAGCATGATATAATGAATATTGCATGTAGTTGAGTTTAAAATTGAAAATTTTAACCCCTCGAAAACCATTGTCAAGCTCGGCTGCGCCTCGGTTTACTATGGTTTTCTTGGGGTGAAAATTTTCAATGTTACACTCAACTACATGTAATATTTATATATAAGAATATTTCTACCATCTTCCTCTACCATTTTTTTGACGGCAGCCACGTTTCCATCAGTAACATCTGTCTTTGGTCGCCCTATTCTCGAAGAATTTTTAACGACGTTAACGCCATTCTTAAACTTTTTTAACCAATGACAAAATCTGCTTTACGACTAGCAGAATTTCCAAAAATCTAACAAATTTCATTAAAAATGATTTTTGCAGGTGTATAAAGAATTCCTCTGATTTTTATATAGGTTCATAAATCAGCTTTCACTCTAGAATTCATATCACAAGGAGAAAATAGTCAGTCAGTACTACTACCCCTTCTTCTTGTGTACCAATACGTAACTTTTGGAAAAGTGAATAAAACGGTCAGAAATTTTTAGACGGATACAGGTAATGAATGTATCTTCTCGTTGGCGATACCTGTTATCGGTCATTTACGAAGAATATCTATGGAATAACATTATTTGTATTATTTTCTGATTGCCCCTGTAATTGCAATTTTGTATCATAAGAGGTCAAGTCTGGTAAAAGCTTTTGAATAAGATCTAAAGTTATGCTGTTATATTTTTTTGTTTTGTGTCATCAATTAATAGAAAATTGTGTTACTGTAATACGACCTACTAGTATTTTTATAAGATTTTTTAAAGGTTATTTATATATTCTCTAAAAAATTATCTTTTTGTATTTAAGCCCTTTTATAAATATTTTTTTTCGTATGACAAGAAATACCGGTATTACGATTGACATTACATAACTGAATTTGAAAGTTTCATACATGTAATTAGTTATCTATTCAAGCCATATCTCAGTTGAATTTTCCATTAGTCGTTTCAAACAAGCGAGGCAAATGAAGCAAAAGAAGGATAATCAAATGTTCAACAAATAAAGTTTTCTGTATGAAACAACCAACAAGATTTTAAAATAGACATAAAGAACTCCTTTATTCAATGATTCTTTCACAATTAGTTTACCATTCACACAAAATATTATAAAAGTACTATATAAAAATTGATAAATACAACATATAGAATATAACTGTGCGTTTCAGCGTTTGTATCATTTTATGTTCAAAACTAGCAACTGTTTTCACTCGTCAACATTTTGGGTGTTTCACGCACTTCTGATATCTGTAGATTTAGTACTTCTTGTCTTTTCCTTCAATACATTTTTGTACATAAGAATTGTCCTTTTATTGCAAACAAAACCAAGGAATATGAACACGCCCTGTGATGTGTTTAAGACGGATATAATGTACGTGAAATAACTTGGCGGTAAAATACCGTCTAAGATCTGCAAAAGCCAGAAGACCCCTGTTATAGGAAATAAGCGTACGCATATATTCCTTTCGGGTTTATTGTTAGAAACTGTTGGAGAACGTTTAATTGCACGTATCGTCTGTGTAAAGAAAAAGATGTTAAGAATGCAGAGTAATCCAACCGGAACTAGAAAAGTAATTATTAAGGACTTCATTCCATCTATGAAACAAATATGCCTTCCAGAACTAATGTCAGACAAGGAACAGAAATCAGGCTAAAAATTCAATTTAAACAATAAATTTAATGCTGTTGATTTTGGTTAAATCTTTTGTTTCAAATTTTCCAAAAAAAGTTCCTTGGAAATTTATTGTATCCACATCTGAATTACACCTCTTCTTGAATATATTGTTGCACAGTACTGTTTGAGGGGATTAAAGAAAAAAGGTCGGTGGTACATTTACGTGAACCCGCCATGTATCTTTGTTAGTAAGGATTTTAGTGAAGTTTTGGAATCCAGATTAGATATGGTACTTTTAAATTCTATCTGGTTGTTAGGAATACTAAAAAATATTCAAAACTGACATATGCTTTTTAAGAATAACCTGCTTTAAAAGGGAGCTATGAGTATAAGTTGAATTACCTCTGATGTAGTCAAATCCCTGCTCCTCCTCTAAAATACAATTTATATAATGAGCCTTACAAACAAAGACAATTTTGTTACCTCTTTGTCTGTAGAGACCAGTATAACTGACCATACAATCTTTCAAATTCTTTTTTCATTTCTGAATTACTGAACACAGAAGGATAGTTGGTTTTTATGTCGCTCTCAAACGCTTAATGCGAGATTTTAAGATGCATCTGATACATTTAATCCATGTTGACAACATGTAAAGGTCTTTGTTTACATATTTTGCAAATAGCCTGGCATAATCTTTAACAGAATTTTATTTGTTAATTTAAGGTGCCACTTAAAATATCGTGGTTCCCTAAATTTTAGCCCTTTAAAAAATGATTTAAGCACTCATTTTTTACTATATTTACAGTAATAACGTGTCCAGCCGAACTATTATAGTTGAATGGTGAAAGAGAAAATGAACACAAAAGAGAATTATATTTCATATATTCAATATGAAGGCTCTTTAAAGTTTTCTTCTAATAAATTATATTGTCAATCAGAAACTCAAGCATCGTTTTAATATCAACTTTAGAGTAATTGTGAACACAATCATGTCATATTTATCATGTGTTAAATTTTCATCTAGACAATTGCTAGAATTTTCCTTCATCTCCATTAGAAATGAAACTCAGTATATTGATTTTGTTACATAAAATATAAGTTAAATATCAAAATACATGAAATATTCATACTATTTGTGTATAATTCCTATAGCAAAATATTTTACAATAAAAGACAAATTTGGTCGAAATGCACACTATAACAATAAACATGTTTAATCATCGCAACATTTTTGTTCAAGTAATCACTACTGTACAAAGACGACATTAATATCATATTAAACATAAAGTCCTCTTTTCTTTTTAATTATTGTTACAGCATGAAGTCTACATTCCTATTTTTACATCCACCATAAATAAAACATTCAAATTATAACTTTTATAATAAAATTATACAGTCTGATATTTCATATCTTTGAAAATAGTAGAGTTATCGCTCTTTTTACTAAGAGCGACACACAAATATTTATTATGACTTTAAATGGAATTCCCTAATTTTTATTTATTTTCAAATTGAATATGCTGAAAAATCAACAACAACAAAAAACAACCAAAAAACAATGATAATAATAATAATAATAATTTTTGTGTCATTAATCTTTTACAAATATTTATTTGAGGCTGAAAAGAATAGAGAAATCAAAGAAGTAATAAATAACATGAACATGAATAAGTAACAAAAGTTTTTTGAAATAATCCATTCTTGTTTAGTATTCCAATGATTAAGTATGTAACATGATTTTGCAAAGATAAGTATAAAAAGTTATTTCAATATTATTTAATGAATTGAAATTCATTAATAATTTGTTTGATAGCATTAACAAATACTTTATTTAGAGTCATACTACTGTACTAACATAAAAATACCGGTATAATATGAACAACAAAATTATAGGGTTACTATTACTCATATAAACAACAATGAAATATGTACACATTCTCTAACGAACAAATAACAATAGAACTTGCAACACACACACGCACATACTTAACTGAACTTTCAAACAAAAACATGCATTAAAATGGAACTTATTTATTAACTCTTTTTGTAAAAGTAAAAAAGTACCCAACATTGATACAGACACAAAGCCTTAATAGTGTATACATGTTAATGTACCCTTAATTCATTCAGAAAACAATGATCAACAAAATGATAGGGAATCTAAGGCTGAGGTAGAAACTTGAAATCTGCAAGAGCTGCATGTACAAAGTTAATCCTCACGCCCAATTAAAATTCAATGTTATTCCCCACACTTCATTTCAATATAATTTCTTATTTTATTGTAAGAAAAGAAACATTGTTAATGTAAGTATTTTAACAGACATTTAGTTATTCTATCAAATGTTCTCTCTTTAAATTTGAAAAATTACTTTTGAAATTAAATATAAACTTGGAGTTTCGATTTAATTAAACTATCACAGCGAGGACAATAATCAAGTTGGCGTGAACATCTGCAGTCGCTACAGCATCCATGCCGGCAGGGCAAGAACATGACCTTTACAACTTGGGCAAAACAAACACAACATAGACAACGATCTGGAAGCAAAATAGTAAACAGTGAT
The DNA here is from genome assembly GCA_003671525.1 of Saccostrea glomerata. NCBI lineage: Eukaryota > Metazoa > Mollusca > Bivalvia > Ostreida > Ostreidae > Saccostrea > Saccostrea glomerata. The sequence goes on from PRKT01000815.1 coordinate 68,851, forward strand.
TGAAGGAAACTCCATAAAACAAGTCCAAAAAACAATACAAAATAGTAGCAGAGCAAACATGGACCTCAAAAACATCAGAGGGATCATGTGTCTTGGAGGAGTGAGCATCCCCTGACAACAGGTCACACCTGCCGTGTGCTCCTTGTCATGATCAGGAAATGACAGAAACTGTTTCACAAAGGAATTCTGGAACAAGAGTATAAGTCCCATCATGATCATCAAATACTTACCGTCGCCAGAGAATCTTTTTTCCTGGGTTTTACTTTCCTCGTAAAAGTACTTGAGAATATGGATTTTGGTGATAACCCTTACATCTGCATAAACAATTGCAATACATAAAAATCAAATCAATTGCATTTGTATTCAGATGTATTGATTTAGTTTAAGGTTTTTCTCACTTACCAAGATTGTTACTAAGCTCTCTACATGCATGCACAATGTCTTTCTGGTCAAATGAGAGGTCTTGAGTTTCTCTTGAGGCAGGTAAACTTGCTATCTGTTCATCAGTTAGATCATCCTGCTGAGTTCCTTCTCGTTGATTTCTAGATGACTACGAGAAACAAAACGGTAAAATTATGCTTACTTCAATTTCTTTGTAAGTTCTTTGAATATGGTTTAAAAAATAAATATAAAATTAGAAGGATTAAGAAATACAACAAAAAGAATCTTCCAGTTTTTATCGTATTGTTGTGAGTTATTTTCATTTTTTATTTTTAGTTTTACCTCTGCATGATGCTTCCTGACTAATTTACAGGTTGGAAACCTCTGCGCATGTTTAGACCAAGGGTCATCTGTCACTTGCCAGTTTCTTAATTGTCCACCACAGGAGGAACACTGGACAATATCGCTGTAACCTAAATAAAACAAGCCAGCCAACGCCATCCTCTCTCGTGTTTGGCGTATTTGCGTAGGCCAGTTATAAAAAGTACAGAGTCTTTCTCTGTATGTCTGTGGGATTCCAGATGTGTTTCTCACAGAGCTGCTAAGTCGAAGGTGTGTATTTGGTAGAGAAAGGTTTCTTCCTCTCTCCGACGAAGAGTGTCTTGATCCCGAGGGACACATTGATTCTGCACTTTCTGTTCGACTAGAGCTATCGCTAGGGGACTGGGCCCTTCTTCCAACAGGTTGACAACTACTGCTTCTGGGCGATAAATAACGAGTACATGTCTGCCCAGAGGAGTTGCACGTGTTGAATTCCAAATCTTTTTTACTGTCTTCAGAAGCACCGTTTCCTGCACTATGTGGTATTGAACGAGGAGTCTCTTGCTGTGGGAGGATACTCTCTGTGGTCGATGATATTTGAAATTGGGAGTCATTTCCACTAATTGTTGGCAGTCTTAAACATTGATACACCCTACTTCTATGTTCTTCATATCTGGGCACTGGAAAAGACGTATGAGGTGATTGCAATGCATTATCTGTCTCTAAAGATATTGTCAGTGATGTAGGTATACACATGGGAATGTTTGAGCTTCTCTGCTCACAGTGGGAGGGTATAAGTCCATTTGTCCAGTCACAGTGTACAAAATCACAGAAATAACATTGACACGTACTACCACGTCCAGTAAAGTAGAACCCAGACTGGGCCAAGCGGAGGGTACTGACCGACTTAGAACATGTGAAATCCTTAAATGTTGCTAGTCTTTTCCCCTCATATCTCATATCACGAGATCTGTAACTGTTGGATTTCTCCATTCTTATTTCACAAATCGAGTAATTCCTTCTCCAATGTACTATGTCTTAAATTAAAAAACAAAACAAAATTAAACTTGCCTTGCTGCTTAACTTCTATAGCATCTGCGCACTTTTCATGAAAAACACTTTCTCCCTTCTATATTAATTTTATTAAATGAGGAATGCCTTTTACACAAATAAGGGTTGTTTTCTTGCTGAAATCCCTTAAATCGGAAAAAGGGGCATTAAGTTATTAATCATAAAGAATCTATTCATGGAAAGCAGTCTAGATCTGTTAAATTTCTATGTATCTCTGTGCATGAAAAAGGGAGTACAAAGAGGTACCCCGGTATGTATACCAATGGCATGATACGACTTACACAATTTAGAATATTTTTACAAATTGCTTACAACCTGTAGCATCAATATTTTTCAATTCTTTTTCCTTGAAGAGAAGATAAGTGCTTCTTTTAAACAAATATTTAAACAAATATTTATCTCCTGAATAATTAAATAAGTATATGCTTCGGTTGAGTCTGATGATGAAAATATGAAATGTTGATACTTGAAAAACAACAACCAGAAAAAGGACTAACTACTCATTATCTATGTATCGGGTAAAGAAATATATAACCCCGGTTACAATAGTACTTAAAACAGACATTATTGAATATAAAAACAATTTGAAATGTGCAAACATTAACGTGTATTTTTAAAGTACAAAGTGTGTTTTTATACTCAGTGACTTACTCTTGACTTAAGGCAAATACAATACCTTAATCACAGAATGTTGACAGAATGTTTTGTGAACCTAAAAACTATTGAGATTTTTTATTCATCGTAACAAAATAATAGACTGTCACTAACACCTTGAAATTCAAGATTGCAATGCATCATAACATTAACAAAACATAAAATAACACAAAATGACATATCCGGAAATAACCACGAGGCACGAGAATGATTACTTTTACAAAAGATTGTTTATACAATTATAATATTTTAACAGAAACCAAACATTGTTACACGAAATATGGAGAAATATAGAAAAACAAAACACTGTTACAATGTACATAGTTACATTATTTTCTGTTGAGAAGCCCGATGTCTGTAGCATAGACTATACTAGATATCTTTTCAACATATCCGACATATTTATTACGTCAGATTGTTAGTAAACAACATGTGACCTGTAAAGAAATTAAAATATGTTTTTAAAGGTATAGGATAATAATTTATAAAAACATGATATTCAGTCGATTCTATATCCACTTTTGGTGTGAAAATTATTTTTTATTATTCATTAATAAAAACAATGTGTTACGAGTGCAGACCCCCAACGAGGTTTAAATGTATGGAAACACCAAAATAACATATATATTTAAATATTTGTCATATTTTCAAATAATTGTACCTATCTTTAAATGAATTAAAGATAGGTACAATTGAATTAAAGATAGATCTAAATGAATTAAAGATAGATGTAAATAATTAAATCTGAGTTCAAATAAATTCTTTTGAAGATATGTCTTATTGATTTACAGATTGATTTAAAAATAGGTGCAATTGGATTAAAGATATGTACAATTGATTTGAAGATTTGAAGAAAGGTACAATTGGAAGATATCAAATTGTACCTTTATGTGTAATATATGCTGCATTTTATTGTGGATAAACCTTCTTGAATAATCTCCCAATAGAGATTCTATTGATATCGGCTTCTAAAGCAAAGATAAAGAATGACGTGTCATACACTTTTATATCACATGAAATAATTTCATCCATTGGGCGATGGTGAAAGAAAAAAACAGTGTTCTCTTATCTTACAGTTCTAGTGTGTGTCATACTCTATCTAAAACAGAAAGAGGAAATCAGAATGATTTAGCGTATTACAAAAAATGCAAAATCTTGAGATTCCAGAGAGATGATTGATTGTAATTTTTCCAATTTTGAGGAAACAAATGTAGAGATAACGAACAGTGATCAAGATCAAAAGTCCTTAAAACAATACAAAATACGAGCACCTCCAAAAACAGCAGATATGGGAACAGGTGCCACGGAGTTGTGAGCGTCCTCTGCCGACCTGTTACATCCGCCGTGTGTTCCTTGTCATGATCAGAAATCCGTCTTCAATAAAATAGACTTTCGTTATTTCCGCTTAATTCATAACAACATAGAATTGAGAAACATTTAAAAGTATTACTTCGTTAAAGAATTCGAAATCCAATATATCACAATTGATGGTGGTAATTTTTCTTTGTTAAGAGTGAAGAACGCACAATACATGAAGAGATTACACCAACTTAAGCTATCGATAGGAGTTGTGAAAGTGGAATGCAACAAAGTCAGAAAAGCATTTGGTAACTTGCAGAAGAGCTGTCATGGAAGAGAAAAAGAATCCTGTACCAGACGATCTGTTTAGTATTATTTGAGATGTCTTGATAGAAACAGGTTTTATCACATTAATTATTTGTAGATCAAACAGTTTTCAGAACAATAAGGATGGCTTCAAGGAAAACAACACATGCAGTTTTCTTCATTTGTAAAACGAAGAGTCCTTATATGTGGCAGATGTTGGGGAGATATGGTTTCATGATTATTAATGTTTTAAAGATAATTTTTGAATTTATTCTGCTTCATAGAAATATTAGTATAAGTTAATACCTAGGCTAATAATAGGGCCCAATAAAGATGCTGGAGTGGCCTTCAATTTGATATTTAGATATATCGACTATGGGCGATGCATTAACATTAGTTTATTTCCAATTTATAATTCATAAGATATATCCCGATTAACATGGTAAAAAAGACACCACAGCACAGAGTCTGTTACATCTGTTTCATATTTGGATGTTTTACTGATTATAGACTATGGACAAATAAACAACTAACTTGTACCGCGAAAGAGAAGACCAGCATTTCCGTAGTACAAGTTCCATATTTATGTAGCAATTAATCCCCCTATCACCTGCATACGGAGTTTACATCTCCAAACTTCTTCCATATTCAAGAGAATGTTTTGAATACGATAAAATTTAAAGGGAAGCAGGCTTCTCGCACATACAATGATGTTTAAAGAAATTTAACTATCTCGTTTAAAATCAGCAGTTCGTAAAATTTATAATCGATTATATAAAGATCTTTTCTGCAGATATAACCAGTCATTGAATCGGCTTTTGGCTGACTTGTTTCATTCATATCTTAGGCCTTTGGTTCAACTTAATGTATTTGACTGCGGAATGTTCCAGTTTTCCTGATCTATACATGGGACTCACGCGTGTTAGACTGCTAACATGGGCTATGCTTATTTCTCCTAGCTAGGAACGTGATACCCTCTGATAATATTACAGAGGTCCATGTTTATGCCTTCTTCACAGGTCTGTATTGTTTACAGCTTGTTTTGAGATCGATCACCTAATATTATCATCAACTTTTTTTCATAAACTAGAAACAGGTAGAATGAGCCATTTCCCATATTTTGGTCTTGTTATCTCTCTGATAACCAATGAGAAACACTACATAGGAAATCAAGATAATCACTTGCTACTAAAAAATGAACTGATGATTCAAAAGAACACGCCGAATAAACGAGAAAGATGATTATTTTAAACTCGTGAATTTAGCAGACCTGTATTCTTTCAGATTAATACAGACAGTTCTAAGAGAAGGGTTAAAGTCTGTTTACTGAAATTCAAACAGAACATAGAGGACCGTTCATATCTCACCACACTGGTGCAACTGCAGTAAAATAATTTAGGTCCAGATTATATATAACCAGTTGTTGAAAAGGATTTATAATTATATATTTTTTTTGGAAATACGTAATTCCAAACTATTAAATCTATCTCTTTTCATATTAGAGTGAAACAGCTAGACAATCTATTGAGAGTTAAAGGCATCGAAAACGAAGTTCTGTACAGAAAGATATTTAGTGAATTATTTAAATTTGTAAAAGAAACCCTGTTTCAAAAGTTCTTCAACTGTAGAAGAAATACTACTTCGAGAACGTGTTGTGTAAATGAGATATTTTATTTAAGTGATAGATCACCAGAATGTAAAAACAGAAAGACACATTGTATATTTTTCTACACACTTCTCGGTAGTTATGTTTACAAATATTCTTGAAAAGCAGATGATTTAGTGATTAGGAATATATAATTAAAAAAATATTGATTATTATTATTGCATTTGCCTTTAGGTATTATGGTTGTCATTAGCGGACCCTTGATACATGCAATTATGTCCGGTGTCTTTTATCTTACTACAATCATCATAAAAGAAAAACAGCTTACATTACCCTCTTAAAATCAAATTAAAATTTAAAAAAACGAAATATTTATGTAGAATATTTATTTCATTTGAAACATATGAATCATACAGGACGTGTGTCATATATAAATCAACATAATTGCAAGATATTTCTTCATGTTCACTGAAAGTCGAACTCTATAAATTGATTTCGATTAAGATCATGTAAATCAAATACCGAAAAATGCATAAGAATGAGTTTTTCGTTGGATCTTTTTGGTAAGTTAATAACATGTAAATAAAAAATCATCTGGCATTACAAATGTTTTATAACTAAATTAAACCACTAGGGGTAAAATGCACACTATTAAACACAGTACTGCCTCATAACAATAATATATTAAGATTTCCTTCTTCTATATAAAAAATGCAAAGATATAAACCTGAATCAAACATTTCCTATTGTCACATTTACAATAAGCATGCTTAATTTATGCTTAATCTTGTACAAATAACTCATCTACTACAAACACAAAATGGTTTATTTTATGTAAGAAATATAAATCTTTTTCTTAAAATTGCTACTGCACCAAAGTGTCACATGTACCATGAACATAGCAGTAAAATCATAACTACATGTGTAGTATTAAATGATATATGAAATATACTAAAATTGAAAAGATTTCAATTTGAGTTATCTCCCTTTTTCCTTAAAGTTTTACACATAATAAAATAAAGAACAGTTACCAAAGAATCCAACTGTAAATAATTACATTAACTGTAGTTTCATGTCTTCTGTCTCTCAATGGTAGGAAATTTGATTTACTACCTTTATATAGACATTGTTAATGACATGATATAAAACTTTTGAAAACATATGGAATGATGCTTTTTCTCGAAAGACAAATATTTCCATTACATTTTCCTTTACTTTAATGGATAGTTTTCCTTTTTACCCCACATACATGCGGTGCACTGCTTTAATGTAATGAGAACAGGAAGGACACTGCTCTGTTTCAGTTTCACATTCGTCACAACATCCATGACGACATTGCAGGAACATTACACACACTACACGATCACAACAAATGCAGCATACACAGCTGTCTGTAATATATATGTATTTATCGTAAAATTACAATTAAATCAATTATGATGTTATGAAGCAAAAAAAAAAGGTAATCTAGTATGCTTAAAATGAAAGGGGTGTTTCTTAGTAATTTTTTTCAGGTATTTAAAATGAACTTCTTCACAATTAAAACCTCAACAACAAAAATGTAACTTTGACAGAACAAACCTCCACAGAAGGACTCTTCCTCCTCTTGGTCAGCCTCAAAGAAGAACCCCAGTATGTCTGTAGACGTCACATCTCGAATGCCTGCAAAAAGGGATTTGAACTGTCTCATGTGGTATTAGCAAAAAATGTAGATATAGTTAAGTTTGTTAAAGGTTGGTAGTTAAGACTGTAAATCTGGATCGAAATAGTGCTGATAAAATATCATACCAAGTGTTTGGGATAACGTTGTATGCTCGAAGGATGTCGTCAATATTAAAAGAGAAATCGAGCACTTCTTTTAAAGAATCCAGATGTTTTATATGATCCAGTGTAATGGTTTCCCTTGTTGTTTGTTGATTTTCTATATCCTGAAATTTACAAACAAATTATGACAATTAAGTTAACTCAAAATCTTCCAGGATTAGAACCGTTTTAAAATACAAGTAGACTGCAATAATTTCAGGTTAATATTATGCATATCCATGAATTTTTAAAAATTAATTCGTCGTTTTACCTGGTTCCGTTGTCTTTGACGGTATTGCTGGACAAATGTACACTCTGGAGAATGCCTAGCGTGTTCCTCCAATGGTATATCACTTGACTCCCTTTTTGTCAAGCCTATTATACAATACGGACACCGTACACAATCAATGCATCCTGTGTAATAAAATCCAGCATCCGCCAAATCCCTCGGGCGCTGTCTTAAGTATGGTGGCCAGTTGTGAAATGTTGCCAACCTTTCTGTGTATGTTTGTGGTATTTCTTGTGTATTCCTCACAGATCTGCTCACTGGAGGACACTCTTGTCCGAGAATATCTTGGTTTGGTCTTTTAAGAATTCCAAAATCCGATAGATCACAGGACTGCCTCATGTGACGATCTGAATTTAAAGATCCAAAGGAACCAGATATATCAAGACTTTGTCCTTGATCAAAATCACTTATATCAATTGCGAGTAGACTTCTTCGATGTAGCTCATGTTGACGAGGTCTATTCACACACTCCTCAGATTTACTTTCCATATGATTTGACTCTTGTGTAGATTTAGAACTGTTGGAATATTTATTGACAGATTCATTTTTTCTGATTACAAAAACAGTTTATTGATGGATGCAAGACCCGACTTGTTTGCTCCTATGATAGCTGGTTATTTTCTTCCCTTTGAGAATATATACCATTCCCCTCCCTCTTTTATGGAAAATTCGCACTCTATCAATTTCCTTGTGGATTGGTTTGAGGTAACATTGCTATTCTCGGACGATAAAAACCGAGAATTTGTCTCTTCACAAATTCTTTATTGTTGGTAAATATTAGAATTACTCTCTCTGAGATGAGGCTGTTGACTGACATTAAAATCAGGACAGTCTGAGGTTTGTATTCTGAGCGTTTGGAAGACATCAGGATGGTTCTGAGATGGATAACTTTCAAAAGATGGTTCCTGATAAATTGCACCAATTCCTTCCCATAGACGAATAAAAGAATGTGTACTTGCTAAATATAAATCACATTCTGTATTTGATGAAGAGGATTTATTTAATTGTGTTGATAAATCATTATCAGGAGAAAAATGTCCATCGATTTCATGGTGAATTGGTTCATTCGTTTCACTTGTAACACTTTCGTCACAATGAACATGATGAAATGGAACAGATTCTTGTGCCCAGTTACTTTGTTCAAAGCCACAGAAATTACAACGACAAAGACTCCCTATACCTGTGTAGTAAAATCCCGACCGGGCAAGGCGAATGGTACTCACTGAACGGTGATCAGGAAAAGTAGCAACGCTCAAAATTCTAGATCTTCTCCACTCATTTCGCATAATAATTTGATCCTTTTCAAACTCACATATTTCAATGTTATTGTCGGCCATCTTGAAGATTGACGACTCCTGCTTTTGTCATCTTGAACGTATATAGAAAACAAATAAAAGCGCAAAACTGTCATATTATGTTAACGGTGTGACCGTTTGGGTGAGCGCAGTTGTACCATCAGAAACACTTAAAGAATATTGATCAGCCACTTTAAACATCAAGCCGCAAGAGACATCTCGAGTAACTGTGACGTCACACAACGTCACGGAGCTCGTCGGAGCTTATGGAGACAGTCGAGCGTCTGGTTAAAACTATAGACCTAGTGCAATTTTGGTCGAAAAACATTGAAGATTTATTTTTTGTTTCTTTGAAAGATTTCTACTAACTGAAAGCCTTTCATGCTCTATGTTATTATTTATTTATTTATTCGCGCAAAGGACATTGGGTAGTAAAAGGATTCTGGGAATGTTTCACAGAGAAATTTGCCTGACGTATGTACAGATTTCATTCCGAATTTCCTCTGTTCTTACACGTTAGTCTATTGAGCTCGCTTTGCAATGCTCGTTGCGCTCGCTATTAACACTCTGACAAAATTTACTTATTTATGTACAAAGTTTAAATGTTTTAAGAAAATATCGCACAGTTGTGTTTTCTTTGATTTCTCTTCTTTTATCTTCAACACAAGCCTAGCTTCTTCTTTTGCCTACTGCTTGATTACAACTCCTACACAAATAAAAAGTACTTCTTTAAAACAGAGAATACGAGAATTCATATCTGTTTAATCAATGTAGACAAATGATAAAAACTAAATGTCCATACAATGAAATTTATATAAACGTTCTGGATTCCTTGAAAAACAATTTTCCATTTTGATTATTGGTTTATTTCCAATAGTTCTCTGCGTATTTATATCATTTAAATTGGCGTCACTTGACCTACCTATTTATGAATAGTGATACGTTTGTATCATTGAACGGCCTATGAAGGGAATTTTTAAAAGAGTCCTTACTTAACATACATGTACTTAACTAATTTTGCTTATTTTTTCCGGGTTTTTGTAAAGTTTTAATCACTAATTTTGTATCATTATTAATAAAAACTGATAATAAGAAAAATGCACTTTTGACCCTATTTTCAGTGCCTATATTCCAAAGTATGATCCCAATACTTTCCATTCATTTCTTGTAATAGGGAAAATTGTTGGCAAACCCCCTTAACAATACCGGTATGTATTTACCCTAAACATGATAAAATTTTGCAAAAGACATTCTATCCTCACAGAATTGCATTCAGAAGCAACAGACTAGAACGAGGTGAATATGATTTCAAAGTTCAATGAAGATATATTTCTGTGAGATTCTCTTTGCTCTAAAATGCTATTAATTTACAAACTCTCATTCAAGGAAGTATGAGTTCGGCTTGATATATCCCAATGAGCTTGTAAAAAAAATAGTCACATCTGTTTCTTATTTAAGTTTTCTGACTATATATAATTATATAGATGATAAGGGCCGAGAATTAACTAAATTGTATGACAAACGAGATGACCTCAAGCTATTCAATCGTCAGCTTTCCTCATATCTGTAGTATTATTTTGCTATCACCCGAATATGATGTTTATATCTCCAAAAGTTTCCAGAACTGAGTAGCATGACGATTAATTAGCAAATAATTATAGGTTGATGAGCTGGTGGTACAGGGATTGTTACATTATGTTTATTCTGTGGTCGTTAAAATGATTTTTGTAAGCAAACATAACCTATCACTGGGTCGTATTTTGCCTGATGTATGTCATATTACACAGGTTCATACAACTTGTGTCTATAAATTACACTTCGACATACACACGATATTTAAGCGCTTGTATCTGTTTACACTTCAAACATTCATGTTAAATAGCTGAGACATATTTAACTATTATAAAGTGAAACTACTTTATCATGAAACATTATGCAATGTATTATGTTGGTTTCATTGATACTTTTTGTGAAAGGGTAAGTCAAGTTTTATTTAAAGTGCGTATGTTGAATCAAATAAACTAGTACGTATAACAAAGTTCATTCATGTGAAATATCATATACTGATATGAAAACAACCTCCTTCAAAATGACTAAGACCCACATTTATTCGTAAACTTTGAAATTCCCATTCCTTTGTTTTTGACTTGTCACATCGAAAATAATGTTTTCTGATATCATTTTAATGAGAATGACTGAAAATGGAATAAATATTCAGTCATATCTTTTGAATATATATACTTATTTTGAAATTAAGAATATTCCAAAGTAGGATATATCAAAATACGTCTATTGGAAATCCATCAATTTGTTGATGTCAAAATCTTTCCTACATAAATCTTTTCAGGAGTATACTTTAAAAACCAGTCAATAATACACAAGATAATTTTGATGATAAAATTGCACGGTAAACTGTGTAATTAGGAAGTTATTGTACGTGTGTGTTAACAATGTGTCAATAGAGAATTTTTCAATCATAATTTCATGGAATGAAACATTTGGAGATAACGAACCTTATTTTTGTGAGGGTTAAATTTTCTTTTCTTTTCAAGGTATGAAGAGACCAACGAATTTATGTCCACTACGAAATCCAATTTTTCACATATAGTATTATTAATCAATTCCTCGACTTATTATTTCGGAATAAAATCCAAATGAACCAATTGATATATTTTCCTCAAACCACAAAAATTTACCCCTTTACAGTAGGAGCAGAGTATATAAACATGAAAAAAAGATATAGAAAAACAAATTCTCATCAAATTCCAGTTAAAGATTCTTAGTTGTTTCCCCGGTAAAGTTAAATTAAAGAGCACCTGGAGTAGATATTATACAGTTGAATTAGAAATAGTAGCAAGATAACGTCACTTATCGGGGTAATAAATTTTGCTCGGGATAATTAGATGATGGAGCTTACTTAAGTACTTTCTTTTATAAACTTGTTTTTCATTGACTACATAAAAATGCAAACATTTACTGAATATGTCCATTCATAATGTGCTCATGTTAATAGCTATCAGATTTCCAATCGTGACTAATTAAGCAATATCTAAAAAAGATACAGATGTACCACATATTATTTCAAAATGCATTTATAATTACAGCTGATTTAAATTAAACATGGAATTTGATAACAATTTAAAGATGAAAATTATATCTGAATATTTCAGAAGAATCCATAGACAGCCAGTCAGTAAGTAACCACTACCCTTCACACATTTCAGTTTCTTTTAAGGTCTTTTTACACCCTCTTCTTAAACTAAAATTTTCCAGTAATGTATTTGCATATATTTCTAACTAATTTCTAATTGTGTTTTTTTTAGTTTTTTTTTTCCAGAAATGATGTTAATTCAGTTTATCAAAAATAAAATTAATTCATCAAATCTGATTGCTGAATAGTTGTATGTTTTCAGAAATGCATATCACAAGATTTTTTTTGCTAGCAAACATTGATAGGATAAATCAGCTTTAATCAAAGTATTTTACATTATTGCTCCGGACTCTTAGATGAATGAAAACAAATATAAAAAATAAACATTGATAAACTTCTTAGATTTATATCATAAACTTGTAATATTAATCAAATACTAGAAAGCACAAAACCACAATAATTTTATTTGTTCAGAGTATTATTAGCTTATTGTCGCTGTCAATAACTGTCTCAAACTTTAAAAAAACCAAGTAAAGGATACCTGTTTTTGTCACCTTGATTTAATCGCTCTTATCGTTGTATCAGTTTACACTGCATTTGTGGTTATTCTTTTGCAACTATTTAAGCCATTAACTTGTGTAATCGCCTAGATATCAAAAGACATAAGGTTATGTGTTTTCCCTTTACTGTAATGTTTGAAGAGTGGGTTAGATTGTCAGTGATACATTTTGATTGTATATATCTAAACATTATGATTTTAAAACTCTTGTATTATAAGTCCCATATTTTAGTGCTTATGAAATATAGCTAGTTGTTACAAAAAGAACTCACATCTCTAAGTTCAACACCTTGAATTAATATTTATTTAATTTACAATTGATAATTCATTTCTATATAAAATATTCATTTATAAACTTAATATGTACTTCAAAAATTAACTGTGGTAACTATAAAACTATGAATAGAATGCAAATTTCAATGTTGTGTATCTTATCTAAAATAGTACTGCAAGAACATCTCATTAACCCTGATAAATAAGAAAGAATTTGATTTTATTACATGCATATCAAATATGAAAGTCAAATCTATTTTGGCATACAACTGAGTTGCATGGAGAGATCAACCATTGCCATCATTTACCGTATATCTACAAGTACCTTCAATAGAAAGAGAAATAAGTTCAGGGTAGGTTGGTGAGGATTCTATATTATTATGAAATCCAGTCTGCAGTGCAATATTAATCTGTAAAGAAAACATGCAGACAACAAACACTAATAAGAAAACAGCTATATAATCAATGTTAAACTTCAAGTGTCAAATGAGCGGGATAAAATGTTTATGTTACCACTGAGTTTGATGGTGGCAAGGTTTTGTTCAAGTTAATTAAGTGTAACCACACTCCTGTAATCTCGTGGCTTTCAAAATATCATTCCATTATTCATTTAACCCGGAGCTGTATGAATGTACTTAGACGATACACATGTGTCTCAATTGTCGCACGAAATAACGCATCAAATTCTAAATGAATACAAAATGTATTTGAAAATACTTATCGGGCTCGAGATTTATGCCATAACCAGGAAATATTTTGAGAACAAAGGATTTTAACATTTAGGATTCGTTTCATTTTTTCCGATGGAATTCTATGCATGTGTTAAAGATAAGATATTTAAACTGTGATACTCATTGATATTTTGCAGTTTGCATTCGAATTTTTAAGTGATAAACATTTATATATCCATAGATTGTATTGGATAGAGAACACGTGTTCAAGCCTGATCGGGTGGAACGACTCCAATAAAGTGTTTTGCAGTGGCTATACATATCCGGCTAGTACAGTATGCAGAACTTGGTAGAAGAAAGTGAAAGAAACAATGTGTCATTGATGCGATTTGAGTGCATTAGACTTGCTTCCTTTCGTTATTTTCCCGATTATCCTCTAGTCAGCTCACTCCGTCTTGCCAGAGCTGGGCTTTACTACACAGGATACGACAGTGAGTGCCGATGTTACTTCTGTGGGTTTCGTCAGAATGAATGGAGCCGTGGGATTTCTCGAAATCACTGCGATCATTCTTTGGATGGTAGCACTACAAATGTACCTTTTTGAATGAGAAATTTAGAAGAATTAACAGTTGAACTTCAGTCTGAGAGACTGGATGCCAGCGAATATCGTCCATTACAGCCGCAGAGAAATGATGAATCGGCAAATAACTCAAATGCTGCTCTTAGTAGATCGGTTCTGCGAATTAACACTAACCGATATATAGACAGATTACATAGTTTCAGAAATTGGCCAAGGCAACTGCCCCAGAGGCCAGAAGATTTGGCTGCAGCTGGGTTTTTCTACTCAGGGCGTGGAGATAGGGTTCAGTGCTTTTCCTGTGGTGGACAACTGCGCGGATGGGAACGAGGTGACATGCCTTTTCATGAGCATTTCCGTTGGTTTCCTGATTGCTCATTCGTCAATCAATGTTTTCAGCAGGTATAGTGATGATTGTTAGCTTTGATTTACCTTAGCTGCATTTTCACACGTGTAATACAATATATTATTGTTAACAGTTATAATGTCCTCTATCAAATTTTTTGATTTTTTTATTCAAACAGAAGAAACACGTATCTTCCAAGTGAAAAGAACAAAAAAATCTATTTTTAGATTTATATTATTATGGGGTTTTAAAATATTACTTTAGATGGTAGATTACATTGTAAAGGAAGACTTCATTCGTATTTAATTACAGCCACTATGCATTGCACCTACAAGTGTGCCATCTGGTGTCGATCAAGGGGTAATAAGAGAGGTCTTACAGTTCGGATTCCACCAGACAGACATTGAGAAAGCAATCAGTGAACTTAGCGGCAGAATGAGTACAAATCAAATTCTAAATATGTTGTAATTCCTTTAGCCAGGAAAAATTAAACTCCTTATTTTACATAAATGTAAATAAAGCGTGATATAAAAAGTAGTTTGCTGTGCTTAGGGCTTAATTCAGATTTTCCAACATCTGCTGACAGACAAATACATATGTTGTTGTTTACAATAGACCTCAGTTTACTTTTGAAATAGGAAGTCATTTTTACTAAATGTATTCACTGCGGTTTTAAATAATAAATAATTTTTATATAAAACGTTTATTTTTAATACAGTCACTGAAGAAATTACTGCCATGGAGATTCTGCAGTTTCTGTATCAGGGAGAGCAGGAGACTGAGGAATTTCATCATTCAAGTGAGAAAAAGCTTCATTATATTGAAGATTCATTTCTACTTGTATTATAAAAATCTCCTGATATTGAAACACCCTTTTTATGTCTCTTTTCCTTATAGATGTGGGACCTTGTATTGTTTGTGCCATTGAGGACCATGACACGCTGTTCTTACCCTGTACTCACATCTGCTGTTGTCGTGGGTGTGGACAACGGTGCTATCTATGTCCACTTTGTAGAGCCCGGGTAAAGGCGCGGATCCAAATATATATCTCTTGAGAAAGAAATACCATACGCCTCTAATGTAACTGAATTTTTACTCATAGTGGTATATTCTTTTGATGCTGCATAAATGTTAATTTATAAATTTTATAAATTAACTTACCATTTGTATATCATTTTTAAAGATTGTTTATCTAGTCATCAAACCATACTGATATACAAAAAGAACAAGCAGCTGAACATAGGAGTTATATCTTATGTAGTTTTCATACCATTGTTTTACTAACTGAACAATAAACAATGGATGGATTAGTAATTTTTCTAGTCCTATTATGTTTATTTCTGTATAATCATAATTGTTATAAATCTTGCCCCACAAGGCTCTGATATCAAAATCTATTTTGTCTTTTTACATTACAAAGATATTTGTTAAGTTTTGCCAAAGCTATGTATAGCTGTAATTTTACATTGTTTAAATATCCAAAGAAATCCATGTCTTTCTCACAAATTCTATACAGAGGAGTTAACTATTGTTTGGTACCTATGAATAAAAAATGTTTTTGTTAATGTTGAACATATATTATGTGTTAAGTTTAATTTGTTTCTTTTAGGAGAAAAAATATTTTAATTTTTGATTCAATGAAGTATTTGTTGTGTAGTTTTCTCATACTCAGGTTGATACTACCACTATGTTGTAGTTGTTCATTTGCTGACTCAATTAAATACAGTTTGTTGTTTGTTGAACAGTATTATAAAGCTGTGGGGTTATTAAATGACTATATTTACAAACCAATTGTCTTTCAAGGCATTTATTATACGCAATTTTCAATTGTAGCTTAATTTTGCTTTTAGTTTATATAAAAATGTTCGGTTTTTAAAAAAAATATTTTTATGGCAGATTAAAACTACATTTTTAATAAATTGGACAATCCATGTTGTTGAGTTATTTAATTGTTCAAATATTAAATGCACATTTTTTTTATCACTGCTTGAATCTAACCACGTAAACGGTTTGTAGCATTTAATGAAGACATGTTAAGATAACGGAGAGTGCTCGATAGATGGAAAAGTAACATATAATGCGAATCTATCAACAAGGCATAAAGTTTGAGTCCCTTTGAATTCCCGAGATTGGTTTAATAAGAATGAACAAATAGAAAACATAATAACAAATAGTTTTATTATTTATATTCATTTAATAAACCTTTGAGGAAAACTACATGAATACTTACTGATACGACAAGGGATGCTTACTTCTCCATGGCACCTGATCTCACCTGTCTGTGGTGTTTTAGAGGTCCTTGTTCACTCCCTTCCTGATTTGTTATGTTTTAATAGACCTTTGAGCTTGGTTACTGTTCCTTATTTCCATTTTTCATCTTTACTTTAAATTGGGGCCCTTACTTTAAAAATTTAGCCTATTTCCGAAGTAAAATATGCATATAAATGTATACGTAAATTTTCTAATAATGTCTAAACTACACAACGCTATATTCATTTATGTGTGTTGTTTTTAGATCATCTCACCTTGGCGAAGTGGAATTGGTATACGGTGGTCAGATTCAGGTGAAATGCAAACTTTTGACAGCATAACTGACAGTGTTTTTCCCATTTATGCATCATACATTTAAGTTTTAACAATAGAGAACTTGTAGTTCCTGTCAGAGAAAATGTCTTGTTACTCATCCAGGAAATGTGCTTAGATTCAGCATCAAAAGCTATTATGAAAGTAGATATACCATTTATATAGATAGAGCCTAGAAATGATTTAGGAATGGCCCTGCTGAAAAATCTGTGTCGCTGACATCTGCACCAAAGAAACCTGGTACGTACACCATGAGCTTTTATTTTTATTTAGCCCTATCTGGACCAAATTTACATTGATAGCTGGTATAGCGTAAGCTTATTTTATACCTTTTACCTGGACCATATTTGCACTGATGATCCATACTAGGAGTACAAATTAGCAAACTTGCATATGATACATAATCGTGATGTTATCATTTTGGATAGTTGGATGTTTAAAACAGGTTTATTTCCCCGAAGGAAAATAAGATCTGTCTTGATTTAAAATGCATGAATGCTGCATTTAGGGATGCAAACTATCAATATTGCTACTAGTATTCTAAAATACTGGATGTGAGTACTTAAAACATGATTGTCTTTGTTCTGAAAATTTAACAAAAAATGTGCAAAACAGGTAGCACACATACTATAAATTCATTGTTTACAGAATGGACAGTTACAGGTAAGCTTGGGGTGCACAGCAATTAATTGAATAGGCATTGTGTTTCCAGTTGCAAATAACAAAAGGTCTTTGTCTAAAAAATGGACAGTTACAGGTGGATTTCGGGGGATGCTAGTTTTTATATAAGAATGCAACTCCTCAAAATCAGTTTATATTTTGCGTTATACAGGCAAACATGTTTCCCTCCGATGGAGAGAATATATGACAGAATCGAAATCGAATTGAAACCACCAGTGATACTTTGACCAGAAAACAGAGAATAGTAAGCTTAATCTTGAAATGTTTCAATTCTAATTATTTGCTACTGAAATATTCACTGCAGTAGTGTAGTTTTCATTGTGCAAAAGTGTTTTATAGGTAGGGGATTTAATATCAGCTTACTTCAAGCTTAAAATTGATTCTTCTCGAGGGAATCACGCTTCCAAAATCTTAATCAAATGTGAAATTGTGTCATTTAAATTCAAGTTTTGTGAATTGAAATAATGTGCATTACTCATGGATTTAAATGTGTAAAATCGAAGAGATCCAATACAGACACTGTGTTCTGGATTAACTTAATTATATCTCCAAGTTCTTTTTGTTATTCACATGTACATTAAATCGTATCTAATATATTAATTTGTTTTTGTTTCCCTCTTTTTGTGCATATGCTAAGGTTTACCTGTAACTCTCCATTCTTTTTTTAACTGTCCATTCTGTTTGTTTTTAACTGTCCATTCTTATTGAAAAAACTATCCAGTCATATCAACACTCTGTACAAAATTTATTTATGTACGAAGTTTAACTGTTTTAAGAAAATATCGCACAGTTGTGTTTTCTTTGATTTATCTTCTTTTATCCTCAACACAAGCCTAGTTTCTTCTTTCGCCTACTGTTTGTTTACAACTCCTACACAACTATAAAAAAGTACTTCTTTAAACATATGTTAAAACAGAGAATAAGAGAATTCATATCTGTTTAATCAATGTAGACAAATGATAAAAACTAAATGTCCATTCAAGGAAACTTTACATAAAGGTTCTAGATTCTTTGAAAAACAATTTTCCATTTTGATCATTGGTTTATTTACAATAGTTCACTGCGTATTTATATCATTTAAATTGGCGTCACTTGACCTACTTATTTATGAATAGTGATACGTTTGTATCATTGAACGGCCTATAGCGGGAATATTTAAAAGAGTCCTTACTTAACATATATGTACTTAATTAATTAGGCTATTTTTTCCGGGTGTTTGTAAAGTTTTAATCGCTAATTTTGCATCATTATTAAAGTGTGTTCCCCTTTTGCACACATTTGTAATTAGGTATAGAACAATAGGTGTGAAGTTGTTTTGATAGCAATTATAGTCTGATTTATGGTTTGGATTTACCTGGATTTACCTGTGAATACCTGATTTAGCTTAATATATTCTTGAAGGGTTTAATACAATTTTATAAACATTTTATTAAAATTCTATATATATTAATGGGAAAATATTTGATTTTATTGAGTACAATATTAAAATTTAGTAAAATTATATATATATATAATTTTGTGTCTTACAATGTTAGTCAATTGTTGATTATTAAATTAATCTTTGTTCTATCATCAAAGTGAATATATATTCAGTTGTATCAACATTTTGAACTATAAAAGAGGGGAAAAAATTCAGAGTTATCACATTCATCTTAAGCTTGTGCTTCAAGAATAATCAACATGGCTAATGCTATGCTTGCTGTCACTTTCTTGCCCAATAAGTTTGGGAGTTTGTGTCTCGAATTCCATGGTTTTCAGTACATGGTAAAGATTTTCTGACAAAAATACTGAATCACAACAAATAAATAAATTACATCACAATAAATAAAGAAATTACACATTGCCAAAGCATACACATTTTTAGTTGATTAATAGATGTATATATATAATATTTTTACATGTGATAGGTGTTGATTTGCAACAGACAACAACCTTCGTCACCTTGCTGCTAGCAACAGAATCTTCATGGACGGAACATTCTACTCATCCCCTAACCAGTTCTTCCAACTTTATTCCATCCATGGAGAAGTCAACGGCCGCACATATCCACTTGTGTTTGGACTGCTGCCTGGAAAAAGTGAAATAATCTACCAGCGATTTTTTCATCTTCTTCTTAACTATTGTGCAGTGAAAAACATTGTGTTTCAACCCCAAGTTGTGATGTGCGATTTTGAAACTGCTGTGAAGAACGTTTTACAACGTGTGTTTCCAAACGCTTTGGTGAAAGGATGTTTCTTCCACCTCACACAGTGCATCTGGAAAAAAACTCAAGCCCTAGGACTGTCAGTGCAGTACCGAATCGACGATGTACTACGATTTGTGCGACGTGCAGCTTCCCTTCCCCTAGTGCCTATCAACGCTGTAGATAATGTGTGGTTCAACATCTTGGAGGAAGCAGAGGACATCAACGTAGACATCACAAGATTCAGCGACTATGTGACAGAACAGTGGATTGAGGGGACAGACAAACAGTTTTGGAACCACTTTGACAACAACGGGATTAGGACTAACAACATTTTAGAAGGATGGCACTCCAAGATCAACAAACAACTCAACGCACCACATCCCAACATCTACAGACTGATCTCGCTTCTTCACAACGTGCAGGCCAACAACGAACTCGACATGATCCAAACAGCAGCTGGAGCCAAACAGAGACCCCGGGACGTGAGGTATCGGCGCATCGACCACCGACTGACTCAACTTAAGAGAAGATTCATCGATGGAGAGATAGACATTATGCACTACTTGGACGCTGCCTCACATCTCCTTCACCTGGATTAAGTGATAGACCAGAAGAACATTTTATGTGATGTGACAGATAAGACATTAAGTGTGCATATACTAAGCAATAATTGTGTCAATGTATCAATTGTATTATATGCATGAAATAAATCAATCTGCCAATTGTATTATGCTCATGAAATACATCCATAAATAAATATCAAATTCATTAAGTTTGTATTTATTCTCTATTTTTTTTCACTATAAGTTTACCTTCCACATGCTTACTAAGTATGGTATAGACTATAGCAATTAAGTAATTATCTCACCTGGTCAAATTCCAGTTTTCACACATTTTTTAATTACCTGTAATAAAATGTGTGCAAAACGGGAACAAACCATTATTAATAGGTACTGATAATAAGAAAAATGCACTTTTTAACCCTTTTTCAGTGCTTATAATAAAAAGTATGATCCCGATACTTTCTATTCATTTCTTGTAATACGGAAAATTGTTGGCAACCCCCCTTCATCATACCGGTATGTATTTACCCTAAACATGATAAAATTTTGCAAAAGACATATTCAATCCTCACAGAATTGCATTCATAAGCAATAGACTAACACGAGGTGAATATGATTTCAAAGTTCAATGAAGATATATTACTGTGAAATGGTCTTTGCTCTCAAATAACTCTCATTCAAGGAAGTTTGAGTTCGACTTAATATATCCAAGTGAACTTGTAAAAAATTAGTCACATTTTGTTTCTTATTTAAGTTTTACTGACTACATATAATTATATAGATGATTAGGGCCGACAATTAACTAAATTGTATGACAAACGAGATTTCCTCAAGCTATTCAATCGTCAACTTTCCTCCTATCTGTAGTAATATTTCGCTATCACCCGAATATAATCTTTATATCTCCAAAAGTTTCCAGAACTGAGTAGCATGTCTAGAAGACGATTAATTAACAAAGAATTATAGGTTGATGAGCTGGTGGTACAGGGATTGTTACATTATGTTTATTCTGTGGTCGTTAAAATGATTTTTGTAAGCAAACATAACCTATCACTGGGTCGTATTTTGCCTGATGTATGTCATATTACACAGGTTCATACAACTTGTGTCTATAAATTACACTTCGACATACACACGATATTTAAGCGCTTGTATCTGTTTACACTTCAAACATTCATGTTAAATAGCTGAGACATATTTAACTATTATAAAGTGAAACTACTTTATCATGAAACATTATGCAATGTATTATGTTGGTTTCATTGATACTTTTTATGAAAGGGTAGGTCAAGTTTTATTGTAAAATATCGAATCCAATAAACTTGTACGTATAACAAAGTTCATTCATGTGAAATATTCGTAAACTTTGAAATTCCCATTCCTTTGTTTTTGACCTGTCTTACATGACCACATCGAAAGTAATGTTTTCTATTATCATTTTAATGAGTAGGACTGAAAATAAAATACATATTCAGTCATATGTTTTGAATATAGCGACTTATTTTGAAATTCCGAATATTCCAAAGTAGGATATATAGAAATGATTCTATTGGAAATACTTCAAATTGTTGATGTCAAAATCTTTCCTACATAAATCTTTTGAGAATTATACTTTAAAAACCAGTCAATTATACACAAGATAATTTTGATGATAAAATCGCAAGGTACACTGTGTAATTAGGAAGGTATTGTAGGTGTGCGTTAAGTGTTAACAATGTGTCAATAGAGAATTTTTCAATCATAATTTCCTGGAATGAAACATATGGAGATAACGAACAGTATTAAAGATCAAAAGTCCATGAAACAATATAAAATACTGTGAAGTCACTTATTTTTGTGGGGGTTAAATTTTCTTTTTTCAAGGTGTAAAGAGACCAACGAATTTAAGTCCACTACGAAATCTAATTTTTCACATATAGTATTACTGATCAATTCTTCGACTTCGAAATAAAATCCAAATGAATCAATTGATATATTTTCCTGAAACCACAAAAATTGACACCACGAAAACATGTGATTTTACAGTAGGAGCAGAGTATATACAAATGAAAAAAAAAAGATATAGGTAAGAAAGTCTCGTCAAATTCCAATTAAGGATTCTTAGTTGTTTTCCCCGGTAAAGTTAAATAAAAAAAGGGTTAGAAAATGAAGTGGACGCTACATGACAATTATATTTAATTGCAAGGTATAATATTCATTTATAAACTTAATATGTACTTCAAAAATTAACTGTGGTAACTATAAAACTATGAATAGAATGCAAATTTCAATGTTGTGTATCTTATCTAAAATAATACTGCAAGAACATCTCATTAACCCTGATAAATAAGAAAGAATTTGATTTTATTACATGCATATCAAATATGAAAGTCAAATCTATTTTGGCATACAACTGAGTTGCATGGAGAGATCAACCATTGCCATCATTTACCGTATATCTACAAGTACCTTCAATAGAAAGAGAAATAAGTTCAGGGTAGTTTGGTGAGGATTCTATATTATTATGAAATCCAGTCTGCAGTGCAATATTAATCTGTAAAGAAAACATGCAGACAACAAACACTAATAAGAAAACAGCTATATAATCAATGTTAAACTTCAAGTGTCAAATGAGCGGGATAAAATGTTTATGTTACCACTGAGTTTGATGGTGGCAAGGTTCTGTTCAAGTTAATTAAGTGTAACCACACTCCTGTAATCTCGTGGCTTTCAAAATATCATTCCATTATTCATTTAACCCGGAGCTGTATGAATGTACTTAGACGATACACATGTGTCTCAATTGTCGCACGAAATAACGCATCAAATTCTAAATGAATACAAAATGTATTTGAAAATACTTATCGGGCTCGAGATTTATGCCATAACCAGGAAATATTTTGAGAACAAAGGATTTTAACATTTAGGATTCGTTTCATTTTTTCCGATGGAATTCTATGCATGTGTTAAAGATAAGATATTTAAACTGTGATACTCATTGATATTTTGCAGTTTGCATTCGAATTTTTAAGTGATAAACATTTATATATCCATAGATTGTATTGGATAGAGAACACGTGTTCAAGCCTGATCGGGTGGAACGACTCCAATAAAGTGTTTTGCAGTGGCTATACATATCCGGCTAGTACAGTATGCAGAACTTGGTAGAAGAAAGTGAAAGAAACAATGTGTCATTGATGCGATTTGAGTGCATTAGACTTGCTTCCTTTCGTTATTTTCCCGATTATCCTCTAGTCAGCTCACTCCGTCTTGCCAGAGCTGGGCTTTACTACACAGGATACGACAGTGAGTGCCGATGTTACTTCTGTGGGTTTCGTCAGAATGAATGGAGCCGTGGGATTTCTCGAAATCACTGCGATCATTCTTTGGATGGTAGCACTACAAATGTACCTTTTTGAATGAGAAATTTAGAAGAATTAACAGTTGAACTTCAGTCTGAGAGACTGGATGCCAGCGAATATCGTCCATTACAGCCGCAGAGAAATGATGAATCGGCAAATAACTCAAATGCTGCTCTTAGTAGATCGGTTCTGCGAATTAACACTAACCGATATATAGACAGATTACATAGTTTCAGAAATTGGCCAAGGCAACTGCCCCAGAGGCCAGAAGATTTGGCTGCAGCTGGGTTTTTCTACTCAGGGCGTGGAGATAGGGTTCAGTGCTTTTCCTGTGGTGGACAACTGCGCGGATGGGAACGAGGTGACATGCCTTTTCATGAGCATTTCCGTTGGTTTCCTGATTGCTCATTCGTCAATCAATGTTTTCAGCAGGTATAGTGATGATTGTTAGCTTTGATTTACCTTAGCTGCATTTTCACACGTGTAATACAATATATTATTGTTAACAGTTATAATGTCCTCTATCAAATTTTTTGATTTTTTTATTCAAACAGAAGAAACACGTATCTTCCAAGTGAAAAGAACAAAAAAATCTATTTTTAGATTTATATTATTATGGGGTTTTAAAATATTACTTTAGATGGTAGATTACATTGTAAAGGAAGACTTCATTCGTATTTAATTACAGCCACTATGCATTGCACCTACAAGTGTGCCATCTGGTGTCGATCAAGGGGTAATAAGAGAGGTCTTACAGTTCGGATTCCACCAGACAGACATTGAGAAAGCAATCAGTGAACTTAGCGGCAGAATGAGTACAAATCAAATTCTAAATATGTTGTAATTCCTTTAGCCAGGAAAAATTAAACTCCTTATTTTACATAAATGTAAATAAAGCGTGATATAAAAAGTAGTTTGCTGTGCTTAGGGCTTAATTCAGATTTTCCAACATCTGCTGACAGACAAATACATATGTTGTTGTTTACAATAGACCTCAGTTTACTTTTGAAATAGGAAGTCATTTTTACTAAATGTATTCACTGCGGTTTTAAATAATAAATAATTTTTATATAAAACGTTTATTTTTAATACAGTCACTGAAATTACTGCCATGGAGATTCTGCAGTTTCTGTATCAGGGAGAGCAGGAGACTGAGGAATTTCATCATTCAAGTGAGAAAAAGCTTCATTATATTGAAGATTCATTTCTACTTGTATTATAAAAATCTCCTGATATTGAAACACCCTTTTTATGTCTCTTTTCCTTATAGATGTGGGACCTTGTATTGTTTGTGCCATTGAGGACCATGACACGCTGTTCTTACCCTGTACTCACATCTGCTGTTGTCGTGGGTGTGGACAACGGTGCTATCTATGTCCACTTTGTAGAGCCCGGGTAAAGGCGCGGATCCAAATATATATCTCTTGAGAAAGAAATACCATACGCCTCTAATGTAACTGAATTTTTACTCATAGTGGTATATTCTTTTGATGCTGCATAAATGTTAATTTATAAATTTTATAAATTAACTTACCATTTGTATATCATTTTTAAAGATTGTTTATCTAGTCATCAAACCATACTGATATACAAAAAGAACAAGCAGCTGAACATAGGAGTTATATCTTATGTAGTTTTCATACCATTGTTTTACTAACTGAACAATAAACAATGGATGGATTAGTAATTTTTCTAGTCCTATTATGTTTATTTAATCAATGTTAAACTTCAAGTGTCAAATGAACGGGATAAAATGTTTATGTTACCACTGAGTTTGATTGGTGGCAAGGTTTTGTTCAAGTTAGTTTAGTGTAACCACACTCCTGTGATCTCGTGACTTTAAAAATATCATTATTATTCATTTAACCCGGAACTGTATAAATGTACTTAGAAGATGTACATGTGTCTCAATTGTCGCACGAAATAACGCATTAAATTCTAAATGCATACAAAATATATTCGAAAATACTTATCGGGCTCGAGATTTATGCCATCACCAGGAAATATTTTGAGAACAAAGGATTTTAACATTTAAGATTAGTTTCATTCTTTCCGATGAAATTCTATGCATGTGTTAAAAATAAGATATGTAATCCGTGATACTCATTGATATTTTGCAGATTGCATTCGAATTTTTAAGTGATGGATATTAATCTCCATAGATTGTACTGGATAGAGAGCACGTGTTCAAGCCTGCTCGAGTGGAACGATTGCAGAGGCTAAACATATCCGGCTAGAACGGTATGCAGAACTTGGTAGAAGAAAGTGAAAGAAACAATACGACATTGATGCGTTTTGAGTGCATGAGAATTGACCGCGGTTTTTAAATAATACATAATTTTTATATATAATGTTTTTTTTAATACAGTCACTGAAGAAATCACTGACATGGAGATTCTGCAGTTTCTATATCAGGGAGAGCAAGAGACTGAGGAATTTCATCATTCAAGTGAGAAAAGGCTTAATCGATTATATTGATAATTCATTTCTATCTGTTTTATAAAAATCTCCCGATAGTGACATGCCCTTTTCCCTATCTCTTTTCCTTATAGTTTTGGGACCTTGCGTTGTGTGTGTCAGTGAGGAGAGGGGCACGCTGTTCCTCCCTTGTACTCACGTCTGCTGTTGTCGCGGATGTGGACAACGGTGCTGTCTTTGTCCACTTTGTAGAGCAAGAGTGAAGGCGCGGATCCAGGTCTACATCTCTTGAGGAAGAAATACCATACGCCTCTGATACAACTGATTTTTTACTCAGTGGTATATTCTCTTCTTGCTGCATAATTATTAATATAAGAATATTATAAGTTAACTTACCATTTGTATATCATTTTTAAAGATTGTTTATCTAGTCAGCAAACCATATTGATATACAAAAACAACAAGCAGCTGAACATAGGAGTTACATTCTATGTAGTTTTCATACCATTCTTTTACAAACAGAACAATAAACAATGGATGGATTAGTATATTTTTCCAGTCCTATTATGTTTATTTTTGTATAATCATAATTGTTATAAATCTTGCCCCACAAGGCTTTGATATAAAAATCTATTTTGCCTTTTTACATTCCAAAGATACCGGTATTTGTTAAGTTTTGCCAAAGTTATGTATATATGTAATTTTACATAGTTTAAATATCAAAAGAAATCCATGTCTCTCTCAAATTTTATACATAGGAGTTAACTATTGTTTGGTATCTATGAATACAAAATGTTTTTGTTAATGTTGAACATATCATGTTGAACATATTATGCTTAATTTGTTCCTTTTTGGAGAAAAATATTTTAATTTTTGATTCAGTGTAGTATTTGTTGCATGGTTTTTTCATATTCAGGTTGATACAACCACTTTGTTGTAGTTGGTCAATTGCTGACTCAATTAAGTATAGTTTGTTGTTTGTTGTTTGTTCAACAGCATATAAAGTTGTGGGGTTATGCAATTTATTGACTATATTCACAAACCAATTTTCTTTCAAGGCATTTATTATACGCAATTTTAAATTGTAGTTTAATTCTGCTTTCACTTTTATAAATATGTACGGGATTTTTTAAATACATTTTTATGGCAGATTAAAACTACATTTTAAATAAATTTGACAATCCATGTTGTTGAGTTATTTAATTGTTCAAATATTAAATGCACATTTTGTATCACTGCTTGAATCAAACCACGTGTAACGGTTTGTAACATTTAATGAATATTTGTGAAGATAACAGATAGTGCTCGATAGATGAAAAAGTTAAACATAATGCGAATCTATAAACAAGGCATAAAGTTTTAGCCCCTTTGAATTCCAGAGATTGGTTTCATAAGAATGAACAAATAGAAAACATAATTACAAATAGTTTATCTATATTCATTTAATAAACCTTTGAAGAAATAATATGGATACTTACTGATGGCAAGCGTCAAGGGGTGCTTACTTCTCCATGGCACCTGATCTCACCTGTCTGTGGTGTTTTAGAGGTCCTTGTTTACCCCGTTCCTGATTTGTTATGTTTTAATAGACCTTTGAGCTTGGTCACTGTTCCTTTTTTCCGTTTTTCATCTTTATTTTAAGGCAGGGCTCTTACTAAAAATATTTAGCCTATTTCCTAGTTAAATATGTATATAAATGTATACATAAACTTTCTTATAATGTCGATAATCCATAGAAGTTTTAAACTACACAACGCTATATTTATTTAATGTATGTTGTTTTTAGATAATCTCACCTTGGCGAAGTGGAATTGGTATACGGTGGTCAGATTTTTTGGCTTTTGACAGCATGACTGAAAGAATTTTCCCATTTATGCATCATACATTTAAGTTTTAACAAGAGAGAACTTGTTGTTCCTGTCCTAAAAAATTTCTTGTTACTCATCCAGGAAATGTGCTAGATTTAGTCTCAAAAGCTATTATGAAAGTAGATATATATCATTTAGATAGATAGAGCCTACAAATGATTTAGGAATGGCCCTGCTGAAAAATCTGTCACTGACATCTGCACCAAATATACCTCGTACGTACATCATGAGCTTTTTAGCTCACCTGAGCCGAAGGCTCAAGTGAGCTTTTCTGATCACATTTTGTCCGTCGTCCGTCCGTCCGTCCGTCCGTCTGTCTGTCCGTCCGTCTGTAAACTTTTCACATTTTCGACTTCTTCTCAAGAACCACTGGGCCAGTAAAGCTGAAACTTATGTGGAAGCATCCTGGGGTAGTGTAGATTCTAAATTCTTCAAATCATGACCCCCGGGGGAAGGGCGGGGCCATTATAGGGAATCAAAGTTTTACAGAGAAATATATAGGAAAAATCTTTGAAAATCTTCTTCTCAGGAACCACTGGGCCAAAAAAGCTGAAACATATGTGCCCAAGGAAAGGATCATGGGGTAGTGTAGATTTCAAAATGTCTAAATTATGATCAGTAGGGTAGGGTGGGGATGCATTATGTATAACAAGGGGGAAATCTGGTAAAGAACAGAATGGTCAAAGCTTCTCAGGTGAGCGATGTGGCCCATGGGCCTCTTGTATTATTATTTAGCCCTATCTGGACCAAATTTACATTGATACCTAGTATAGCTTAAGCTTTTTTATACCTTTTTCCTGGACCATATTTGCACTGATGATGCATATTAGGAGTACAAATTAGCGAGCTTTCTTCTAATACACAATCGTGATAGTATCATAATAGATAGCTGGGTGTTTAAAACAGGTTTATTTCCAATAAAGAAAATAAGACCTATCTTGATTTAAAATGCACGAGTGCTGCATTTAGGGATGCAAACTATCAATATTGCTACTAGTATTCTAAAGTACTGGATATGAGTACATTTTCCGGATAAATGACAGAGTGATTATGTAAAGGAGAAAGGCCGAAAACTGTCAAGCCTGTGAGAGAAAGAACCAAACGATCGGGGGCCGTAGGCCCGAGATTAGTTTTTTCTCTCTCACAGAATGGACAGTTTTCGGCCTTTCTCCTCCCTAAAACATGATTCTCTTTGTTCTGAAATTTAACAAGAAATGTGCAAAACAGGTAGCACACATACTATAAATTCAATGTTTACAGAATGGACAGTTACAGGTAAGCTTGGGTGCACAGCAATTAATTGAATAGCCATTAAGTTTCCAACTGCTAATAACAAATGGTCTTTTTCTAAAGAATGGACAGTTACAGGTGGATTACGGGGGATGCTAGTTTTTATTTAAGAAAG
The DNA here is from genome assembly GCA_003671525.1 of Saccostrea glomerata. Classification (NCBI taxonomy): domain Eukaryota; kingdom Metazoa; phylum Mollusca; class Bivalvia; order Ostreida; family Ostreidae; genus Saccostrea; species Saccostrea glomerata. The sequence continues at coordinate 98,497 of PRKT01000815.1, forward strand.
CAAATACCTCAAAGGAAGGATATGGAGATAACGAACAGTATGCAGTCTCAAAGTCCATTAAACAATACAAAATAAGAGCAGAGCAAACATGGACCCCAGAAACATCAGAGGTGGGATATGGTGCCATGGAGGAGTGAGCATCCCTTGCCGACTGGTCACATCCGCCGTGTGCTCCTTGACATGATCAGGAAATAACGGAAAAAATCCGTCGTCAATTCAGTGTATAAATAATGGACTAACAATTGGTAGGAAAAACATCAGTCAGCATTTGACTTAATGATAAATTGTATTATATCACAATCATGTTTGAATGTTAAAACATGTCCAGTTTCAAGAAATTGTTAGCCCTATATTGACCAAAATTGTATAAAGAATGTACTGTAATTAGTGAAAGGCCTGGAACTCTGTCCTTTATACATTTGACTGAATGACAATGTATCTTCCAGCAATAAAATCTACTTTGGATACTAAATCTACAATTTCTTTAATGAGAAAACATATTTTTGTGTGAAAGATCTCCAGTGCTTAGATATCGAACATCTGATACATAATCTTCCTACGTGGTTATGTAATAGGGTGATATTTCTATATAGTTATGATTAATGAATGATATTAAAGAAATATTGTGTTTCTTGATTTAATGATTATTTCACTTGATCATCATCTACATCATCATCTACGAGTTTACAACTATACATCTTCATTCTGTATATAATTGAGTTGAGACACAATTGGATACACATTCCTGTATTGCTCTGTTCTCCCTTGGTTCTTTTATTGTGCTCTATATTGATCATTAGTTGATTTGTTCAGTTAATGCCTATGGCTATTTTACCTATGTGATTATTTTCAGACATGTGATTCATGTCATGTGGTTTGAGGAACCAATAGTTTTACATTATGTAGTTTCTCGCTTTTGGTGAATTGTCTTTGATCATTACAAAGTAAGATTCCTTAGATAGATTGATTGTATATTGTTTAACGTCCCTCTCGAGAATTTTTCACTCATATGGAGACGTCACCGTATGCCGGTGAGGGGCTTAAAATTTTGACCTTCACTCGGCACTCAGAGCCATTGAGCAGTGAGGGATCTTTATCGTGCCAACGCCTGCCGCTGACACGGGGCCTCGATATATTCCTTAGAGGAAAGTTCTGAATATGTGTTTGACAATGACTGTACCTATATGGAGTCTGCTATATTTGAACATTTTTGAAAGACCTGAATGATGTACTGACAGATAATTAATGCACTCTTATTTTATTATCTTTAATTAATTTCTTATTTAATATTTCTGCAAAATTATTTAATTTATGCGTTTTCTATCATTTATGAGTAAATTCAGTTGACTTGATTGTAAATTAAGTGTCTTTCTCTTACTTTTATCATTTGATCTTGGTAATTTACAAATAACAGTTATCAATTTCATTGATGTGACCTGATTATTTATTTTGAAGTTATATAGTTGAATTATTATTTACAGTTGATAATGTAGTATACAAGACTTATTCAAGCAGCTTATTGTGTAAAGCCTTGTTCCATAAATAGGTGATTAATTGATAATCATATGTTTTACCTTATATAAATGTAACGTGCAATAGTTGCATTGGAATGTATATATTTATTCAGTAATATTGTATATGCATAATATTCATTATCAGTATCAATGTTACAATAATTTGGAAAAGTGATTTCAATTTTATGAAGATAATAAGAGTTATCTTTCTTGTAATGTACATATATTCCCTTGCAAATTGATTGTTGACTTTTATACTTACTATTGTTTATTCCTATTACAGGGTTATATATATATACTACTGTTCTTCTACATACTAATTCATCTGTATATATCATTGTGTGACTGTCGATCCATCCATATCAACACTTGAAGTATTTTATAAACAATGAACCCATAATTAAGTGGCAACTTATTCTTTACATTGTCAAGTAAAAGACCACTATTACATTTATGTTCATTTTTATTCTATACCTGTACATGTGGTAACAGTCCTGCTCGACATGTCAGTACATTTGATGTATACACATAGTTAATAATAAGGATCTTAAATCCAATATTTTAAAAGGAAAGAAATTAGGGAACTCTGTTCTTTTAACTGTAGTCATAATTTTATAAATTTTGTGATAAGTAAAATATAAAATATTTGATGTAATGAATTTGAAACCTCGGGAGTATTGTACTGCAATATATTTAAGAAGTAGTGTACATCGATATAGATACTTAAAACTCCAACATGTCCAAGTAACTTTTAGAGCATATGAAATCACAAAATTTTACTAAAGTCACTATCATCAAAATGACCGACGAAAAATTAAGGTCCTGGCTTTTTTGTGTCATAGAATCAGCTGCTCTTTTAATAAAATATAACTCGTAAATTTACCTACCTCGTCAATGGTCATTTGCAAAATTATTTTGTCAAAAAGCATTCTGGTTGTACTCATAAGTTGACATCAATAAAATGGGTACCTGTAAAGTGCGAAACGAAATAGAAACGAAACGAAACGAAACGAACTGAAACGAAACGAAATCTGCCGAAACGAAACGAAATCTACCGAAACGAAACGAAACCTACCGAAACGAAACGAAATCAAGACGAAACGAAACGAAACCAGCCGAAACGAAACGAAACAAAACTATCAAAATGTTTGGGGTTTTTTTTCAAATCAAGGTACATATGTGTAACTGCATGTGGACTTTTTTTTACATCAAATAAAATTTATATATATATATTTCAAGCACTTGTTAATATAAAATTTTAAATTATTGATAAATTATGCTCCCTTCTCAGTCAAGATTATGACGTATAATTTACATGTTTACCGGCTGCAAATATGCACGAGCGTACTATGCATGTATAATTTCAATATGTGCAGTATTTTCTAATTTTTGATATCTTACTCTTATTTTCATTCCTTATTTATCTAGATACAACATATCAATCAAAATTGATGTTGTTACATGTAAAGGCTCGTTTATGTACGGGTCGAAATAAAGTCACTGCACTGTTGTATTGCGAATGTCTTTAAACATAGGATAAACCAGCGACTTAGAGTATTTAGTAATCCATTCCGAGGTGTCTGATTTTATTGTTCAGTTATACATGTAACTACAACCGGAATCTTGTGTATCCTTTCTACGTACATACGGTCCTTTTTTTATCGAGGTAATTTTCGAGGAGACGTCGAAAACGATTTAACTGACAAGAAAAAAGTCTCTAAAAGCGATGTCAATTTTAAGTAGGTAAATTATTAAGTAAGATATTAATAAAATATGACACAGGCGTTGGAAGCGGGGGAGGGGTGTTAGCCCCCCCCCCTAAACTTTTCTTTTTTGCAAAGATATATATTATATAGGCATTAACCTTTTTGTTGGTGAACCCCCCCCTTTTTTTAATATCCTTCCGACGCGTACGCCTATGTATGAGCTTGAAGCGAGGCCTGTGGTGCTTGAACTATATAGATTTCATATGAAGTAAAAATAGACAATATAATCATTCTGAAAGTTTTGTTTCGTTTCGTTTCGGCAGGTTTCGTTTTGATTTCGTTTCGTTTCGTCTTGATTTCGTTTCGTTTCGGTAGGTTTCGTTTCGTTTCGGTAGATTTCGTTTCGTTTCGGCAGATTTCGTTTCGTTTCAGTTCGTTTCGTTTCGTTTCGTTTCTATTTCGTTTCGCACTTTACAGGTACCCCAATAAAATGCATGTTTGAGTTTGTGATTCACAATATTTATGTAGCTTTTAGAGATCGGGTCTTCCTACAATCTGTTATCCAGAATTTCCATCATGTAATGAGTACGCGCCGTTATTAGCAGACCTGTATTTCTATTCACATGAAGAAAAATTTATTCAAAAACCCATACAAGAAGAAGGAAACACTTGCTGTAGCTTTCAGCTCCGCATTTTGATTTATCGACGACATATTATCAATTAATAAAAGTTACAATTCTATTCATATGTCAACTCGATATATCCCAGTGGGCTTGGAATAAAAGATATCGTAGAGTTCGACACATGTTTCATAATTAGATATTTTACTAAAAGACAAATTAATGGTAACCTAACAACAAAACTTTATACATGATTGTAATAAACATGATAACAAGCTTCAACTTTTCAGTCATCAACTTCCCTTACTCATGTAGCAATATACCCTCATCACCTGCACATGGGGTTTATATCTCTCAGTTGATCTGATACGCAAGAGCATGCTTTATGCATGAACAATTTTTAAAACAAGACAAGCTATTGACAATCAAGATGATAAAACAAGGATATCACCAGTCCCCCTTGAAGTTTTATCATTTTACAAATTTTATTATCTATACAATGACCTTGTCAGCACATACAAGTACAACCTTTTATTGAGTTAAATACTGACTGACGTTTTCATGAAACATATGGAGATAACAAGCAGTATTCAAAATCAAAAGTCCATAAAACAAACAGAAAGAGGATATCAAAATGATTTGGTATTACAAGAAGAGCAAAAGCTTTCGAAATTCGACAAAGATTGTTTTTATTTTTTTCCAATTCAGGTTCGGTGAAACATTTGGAGATAATGAACAGTTTTCAAAATCAAAAGTCCATAAAACAACACAAAACAGGATCAGAACAAAAATGGACCTCCAAAACATCAGAGATGGGATCAGGTGCCACGGAGGAGTATTTTATAATAAATAGAAATCAAAATAATCTACATACTCTTTTGTTATTTCCCCTTCCCTCATAAAACATAGAATAGAGAAACAATTGAAAGTATAACTACGTCAAAGAATTCGAAATCTCATATCATATTTGGTGGTCGTTTTTTTTTGTTACGGATGAAATACGTACAATTCATTATGAGATTTTCAAAACTTAAGCTATCAATGGGAGCTGTGAAATTCGTTGAATACAACAAAGTCACAGAAAAACATTTGTTATCTTGTAAAAGAGCCGTCATGGAAAAGAAAAAGAATCCTACACAAGACATTTTTTTAAGATTTATTTGAGATGCCTTGAAAGAAACAGATTTGTTACCTTATCTCTAAAACAAATATTTTTGGGAACAATAATCCTCGTTTCAAGGAAAAAAAACACATGCAGTTTACTTCAATTGTCAAACGGAGAGTCAGTATTTAAGGCAGATATTGGGGGATATGGTTTGAGGATTATCGCTGTTTTTAAGATTATTTTCTAATTAGCATTACTAGAAATTCTGCTTCATAGAAATATCAGTATAAGTTAATACCAGTAGGCTAATAAAGGGGTCCAATATAAAGATACTGCCCTGTTCACGGGTTTGTATTATTTACAGCTTGTTTTGAGATCAATCACCTGATCTTATCTTCAATTTTTTCATAAATTCCGATAGGACAATGAAGGCTGCAGACTATATAAATGCAGTGAATTTATTGTGTAAAAGAAACTCGATTTCAAAAGTTCTTGAAACTTTGAAAGACAAGTTTAAGAACGTCTTACATGTATGTTCAAGAGACATTTTATTTAAGTGATAGATCTCGAGAATATAAAAACAGAAAGATGTATTTTTCTACAGTGATCGACGTCTCGATAGTTAATGTAAATGCTGACAAATATTCTTGAAAAGCTAATGGCTTCGCTAGGAACACATTATTAAAAAATATCAAATATTATCGTCGCATTTGTCTTTATAGTATTGTAGCCTTTAGCAAACCTTTGATACATATAATTATGTCCTATGTCTTTTTTATTACTATGTACATTCATCATAAAAGGAAAACAGCTCACATTACCCTCTTAAAATCAAATTAAATTAAAAAAACAAATATTTATGTAATATATTTATTTCATTTGAAACAAAATAACCATACAGGACATGTTTCATATAAAAATCGACATAATTGCAAAAATGTTTTTTCATGTTCACTGAAAATCAGACTCTATACATTGATTTTGATTACATAAAATAAAAAAAAAATCTAATACAGAAAAATGCATAAGAATGAGTTTTTCGTTGGATCTTTTTGGTAAGTATATAACATATAAATAAAAAATCCTCTAGTATTACACATATGTTAAAATTTAATAAAACCACTCGAGGGAAAATGCACACTTAAACACTGCCTCAATAACAATAACATATTAAGATTTCCTTCCTCTAGTCTATATATTAAATATGAAGATATCTATAATTCTGAATCAAATATTTCTTATTTTGACATTTACAATAGACATGCTTAAATTATGCTTCATTTTGTACAAATAACTTATCTATCCAAAGACGACATGTTGAACATAAAAATCTTTTATATAGACGATACGACCCCAAAGTTTATAACTGTACATGTGCCATGAACATTAGTGTCAAATTATAATTTTAGTAATGATTTATGAAATACCGGTACTGAAATTTCAATTAGAGTTATCGCTCTTTTTATTTGGAGTGTTCGTTATCTCCGTGAAACATATGGACATACAGTATTTAAGTTCAAAAGTAGATATAACAATACAAAGTATGAGCAGAGCAAACAGGACCTCCAAAACATCAGAGGTGGGATAAGGTAACATGGAGGAGAGAGCATCCCCTGCTGACCATATGTTTCACACATAAAAAGAATAATCAACAGTTACCAAAGAATTCAACTGAAAAACATTACATTAACTGTAGTTTAATATCTAGGGTTTTTTATCAATGTTCAGAAAAATGTACTTTATTGCCTTTAAAATGACATTGTTATTGACCTGATATAAAAAAGATTTGAAAACAAATTCAATGGTAATTTTTCTAGATGATTACATTTTCCTTTCCTTTTGTGTATAGGGCTACTTGCTACCCAACATACACACGGTGTACTGCTTTGATGTACTGAGAACAAGAAGGACACTGCTCTGTTTCATGTTCACATTCATCACAACATCCATGACGACACGGTAGGAACATTACACACACTACACGATCACAACATATGCAGCACACACAGCTGTCTGTAATATGTATTTATCATTATATTACAATACAATGAAATTTAGAAAGCTGATTTTTTTGTTTTCATCAATTATGAGTTATTTAAACAAAAAAGGTAATTTAGTATGCTTAAAATGAAAGGGGGATCACCTAGTCATGTTTTTTTCTCCAGGTATTTAAAATGAATATCGTCACATTTAAAGCCTCAACAACAAAATTGTAACTTTGAAAAAACACACCTCCACTGAAGGCTTCCTCCTCCTCCTGGTCAGCCTCAAAGAAGAACCCCAGTATGTCTGTAGACGTCAAATCTCGAATGTCTGAAAAAAGGGATTTGAAAGGTCTCATGTAATACCAGCAAAAAAGTAGAAAATCTGAAATAAATTCGTGAAAAATTGGTGGTCAATACTTTAAATCTGGGATTAGTGCTGAGAAAATATTATACCAAGTGTTCGGGATAACGTGTTGTATGCTCGAAGAATGTCGTCAATATTGAAAGAGAAATCGAGCACTTCTTTTAAAGAATTCAGATGTTTTATATGATCCAGTGTAATGGTTTCCCTTGTTGGTTGTTGATTTTTTAAATCCTGAAATTTGCACACAAATTATGGCAATTGAATTAAGTTGAATAATTATAGTAGAATGCAATAATGTCAGAAAGATTAATATCATGCATCTAAGCTTTAAAGAAATATTTTTTAAAAATATTGATTCGTTTTTCTACCTGGTCCTGTTGTCTTTGAGCACATTGCTGAATAATTCTACAATCTGGAGAATGCCTAGCGTGTTCCTCTAATGGTATATCATTTGACTCCCATTCTGAGAAGAACGTGTTACAATATGGGCAATGGACACGATCAGTGCGTCCTGTGTAATAAAATCCAGCGCCTGCCAAATCCCTCGGGCGCTGTCTTAAGTAGGGTGGCCAGTTGTGAAATGTTGCCAACCTTTCTGTATATGTTTGTGGTATTTCTTGTGTATTCCTCACAGATCTGCTCATTGGAGGACATTCTTGTCCTAGAATATCTGGGTTTTGTCTTCTAAGAATTCCATAATCTGAGAGATTGTTAGACTGCCTCGTGCCATGATCTAAAGAATCGTATGAACCAGATATATCAAGACTTTGTCCTTGAACAAAACCACTTAAATCAACCGAGTCTAGACTTCTTCGATTTAGCCCATGCTGCCGAAGGCTATTTGCACAATCCTCAGATTCTGATTTCATATGATTTGACTCTTGTGTAGATGTAGAACTATGAGAATTATTGTTAGTTTCAGATGCAGCAACTTCAAGTTTATTTTCAGATTTATTCTTCATCTGTTTAGGCTTTTTTCTTGAGTTCTGTATTAATAACGGTTTATTGAGAGATGGATGCAAAACCCGACTTGACTGTTCCTGTGATAGCTGGTTATTTTCTTCCCCTGGAGAACATATACCATTGCCTTCATTTATGGGAATTTTGCTCTCTATCATGTCCCTTGTGGATTGATTTGAGGTAACATTGCTATTTTCTGACGATAAAAACCGAGAGTTTGTCTCTTCACAAATTCGTAAATGTTGGTAAATTGTTGAATTGCTTTCTCTGAAATGAGGCTGGTGACCGGAAGTAAGAGAATCTAAGGTTTGTATTCTGAGCCAGGTGAAGACATCTGGATCGTTCTGAGTAGGGTTAATATTTAGAGATTGTCCCCGAAAAGAAGCACCTATTCCTTCCCAGAGGCGATTAAAAGAATGTGTACTTGCTGAAAAAGAAATACATTCTGCCTGTGATGAATGGGCTTGATTAAATTGTGTTGATAAATCATTATCAGCAGAAATATTTCCTCCAATGTCATGATAAATCGGTTCGTTCGTTTCCCTCCTAAAATTTTCATCACAATGAAATGGAAAATATTCTTGCGTCCAGTTACTCTGTTCATAGCCACAGAAAGTACAACGACAAAGACTCCCTCTACCTGTGTAATAAAAACCCGACCGGGCAAGGCGAATGGTACTCACTGAACGGTGATCAGGAAAAGTATCAAAGCTCAAAACTCTTCTCCATTCATTTCGCATAACAATTTGATCCTCTTCGAACTCACAGATTTCATTATCGTCGGCCATCTTTAAAGATCGGCGACCCCCTTCTCTTATGATCTAAACCGTCTATTGAATAAATAATCTCGCAAAACTGTCATATTAACACGTTAGGCAAAATTAACTTATTTACGTACTAAAAAGCTTAAATCTTTGAAGACGTTATCGAATAGTTTTGTTTTTTCTTTAATTCCTCTTTCTTTATCCTCACCACAAACCTAGCTTCTTTATTCTCTACTGTTCACTGTTTGTTTACAACACCTACATGTACACAAAGAAAAAATAGTTTTTTAAAACACTATAAAATAAGAAACTTTATATTTGTTTAATCCATTTAGACAAATGCTTAAAGTAAAATGTTCATGAAGAAAACTTTATAAACGTTCTGCTTTGTTTGAAACACAGATTTCCATTTTGATTCTTGTTTTATCAAAAATAGTTCATTGCGTATTGATATTTTACTTGGCACTTGACCTTCCTGTGTATGTATAGTGATACGTTTGTATCACTGAGCGACCCATTGCGGGAACATTCAGCAGAGGCCTTGTACTAAACATACTTAATCAATTTGACTTATTGAAGCTGGTTTTGTTGTGGAGTTTTAATCGCTAAAATTTCTATACTTGTTAATAAATACTGATTATAAGAAAATGCTCTTCTGAACCTTTTTCAATGCGTATACTCAAAAGTATTACGTACTCCAATACTTTCAATTTATTTCTCATGATAGGAAAAACTGTTGGCAAATCCCTTTAACTACATCTTTAACTTAACTTTTTGCAAAAGAATTCGAAAATTTATCTTCAGAGTGAATTGACGAGAACTTCAAAGTACAACAAAGATGTATGCTCCATGTGAAAAACTCCTTACTATCAAATACTATAAAATTTTCAAGTTGAACACTCTTATTCAGGAAACATCTGATACTTAACGGCCGAAGTGTGGCGAGGTCATATTTCCTACTTAAAATACAACAATGTATTTTAGAGAAACTTGGATTTCATTCTACAAGAAGTACTAAGTAATCCATCTTATACCCATGCTTCCCTTTCTAAGAAAGAAATTCTTTAAAAACGTACGTCAGTTTTGAATATTTTTAATATTCCAATCAACCAAAATGAATTATTATTACCATATCTATAATGAATTCCGAAAATATTTTACAAAGATACATAGGGGCTTCCAGTAAATGCTCAGCCAAGCCTTTTTGAAAATTTTCAAAGTCCAAAATTTTATAAAAGTCAACACCCTTAAGACTGATTTTTCAACTTTTTACACCGCTTTTCCCCATGAAAAATTCAAGTCCAGGTTTTTTAATATCATTTCTATAAAACATATTCAAAATTCACTTATCTTAAGTTGTCATTGGTCATTTGCAAAATTATTTTGTTAAAAAACATTCTGATTGTACACACAAGTACTCTGAAATTGACATTAAAAAGGTGCTTGAGTTTCTGATTGACAATATCTATGTCGTTTTTGGAGACCAGGTCTTCCAACAGTCTATTGCGATTCCCATGGGTACCAATTATGTCCCGTTATTAGCAGACGTATTTTTACATTCATGTGAAACAGAATGTGTCCAAAATCTTATACGTGAAATGAAGAAAACACTTGCTGTGACCTTCAACTCGACATTTAGATAATTATATTGACGACGTACTGTCCAATGTGTACAGGTGAGCGCTGTGGCCCCTGGGCCTCTTGTTTAATGGTATAATAGCCTATGCAAATGTAAAATGTCTCATTTTTGTATGCGGTGCTATCTATTTCATATGCTGTTTATCTTATGCCACTTTGACATAAGAACGATAAAGCGCTCTTATTACCTATCTGTTTACATTTCAAACATTCAGATTATATGGCTGGCGTATATTAAACATTTATATGTGTAATCACTTTATCATAAAACATTGTGTAATGTTTGTGTCGGTCAAGTCAAATTATATGGCGCATATATCTTATCATTATCGAATCATGTAAACTTCACACATCTTCGTTTATGCAAGTGCATATTATAATAGACTGGTTTAAAAACAACCTCCTTCAAAAAAGCCTGCATGGTCCTTGTCATGATAGGAAATACTGAGTAACGGAAAAATCCATCTACAATTCTGTGTTTAAATTATGGTGAAACAATTAGTACGAAAAACATCAGTGAGCATTTGACTTCACAATAGATTGTATTTGCTGACAAGGTCAGTGTATCAACCAACAAACTTGCGAAATTGTGACTTTATACTAAACTGCTGATATTCTTGTTTCACCGACTTGTTTGTCAATAACTTACCTCGTTTAAGAAATTGTTCATACATACAGATTCACTAGCATATCAAACAACAAAGAGATATAATCCCTATGTTTACATCTGATAAGGGTGTATATTGTTGCATAAGTAAGGGAAGTTGACGATTGAAAAGTTAAAGTCATCACCTTTATCAAAAAGTTGGGTTCTTCGATTACCAATACTTTTTTTCTAGTAAAATATCCAAATATGAAGCAGATGTGTCAGAATCTGTGGTATCTTTTATTTATGCTCACTGGGATATATCGTGTTGACATATGAATGGAAATAATTATTGTTAATTTACAATACGTCTCGATGTATCTAAATGTCGAGTTGAAGATCACATGTACAGCAAGTGGTTTCTTTTTCACGTAACCTATAATATAAGACTTTGACTTTCTACTTCATAGGAACATAAAAATAGGTCTGGAAATAACGGGACACAATTGGTTTCATGGAAATTTCCAATAGATTGTTAGAAGATCTAGTCTCCTAAACCCTACATAGATATTGTCAATCAGAAACTCAAGCATCTTTTAAATACCACCTTAAGAGTATTTGTGTGTACAATCAAAATAATGTTGCAAATGATCAATGACAAGTAAAGTTAATCATGAGTTCCATTTTTATTGAAAAAGCAAATCTCTATGATGTCAAAAAGCCAGGACTTTAAATTATAGTTGGGAATAGAGTAAAAATAAAATACATGCTCGGATTTGTGGTTATGGATATTGCAAAGCAAAGGCTTTTCGAACCGAGCTGTTTTTAAGTAAATGCAGCTGAAAAAAGTTTTTCTTTAGAATTCAATATGCCAACAAAGAAATTTACTCGGTTAATATAAGTAATATTCTTGATCACAAAAGGGACCAGCCTTGTATTCCACCATTTCAAGTTGAAGACTACACCTACAAAAATACATCGACCATTTCTACTAAACTTTTCAATTGCAATAAAAATGTTCATAGCCTGGATATTGAATTTTGAAACACAATCCATTATCGTGTTTATGTTCTTCTTCAACCTACAGCTAAAGTCCTGCTGGATATGTCCTTAAAGGTGAAGTTAATATTGTTAATCAATGAGGACCTTAAGTCATTGATTTGAAGAGTACCTAAATTTAGAGCACCCCGATATTTTAATAACTGGTGTCATAATATCATACATATATCATGAATTCAGTGGAAGATTACATCAGGCAATGGGCAAGACATGAAAAAGAAGACATTGATCGACACTTTTTCAAAATGGATTTAAAAGTTTAAAGGTTCACTAAATTTTGGCCTTTTTTAAAATAAGTAATTTAGGGGGGCCGACTGTGGTTTCCATTGCGCAATATTTCGCGCATCATAGTAAAATGAAGTGTATGTATTGTTTTAAAGCATTTTTAAAACTATATTTGCATCCATAACAATTGGAACTTACTTAAATGTTTGCTTTAATAAACCCGTTGTGAATTGACTTCATCAGAGACGTAATACATACATGTATTATATACTGTATAGTCTTCACTTTCCCATGCTATGTAATAATAATAATAATAATATGTGATAATAGAAACAAACTAGTGAGACTACAGATTATTTAATCTGCATTCATCATCAAAGTTAATTTAAATTTAACACCTGAAAATTTCACAACAATTCTAAGCTAAAAATTATATATGAATTTCAGAAGAATCCATAATCAATTAAGTCGTACGTGACCACTACTATGTATTTTAAAAGCAATTTCTTCCATATAAATACTTAATACATATTTTATGATACTTTCCATATATATCCATATACTTATTCCATGGGAGAATAAAATAATATCAAAACTGTACAAACACTACTTTCGATATGTGACGAAATCATCCTGAATACCAGAGGGAGTCCGATATAACCGGAAGACTTCGAATTCCTGGACTTATTCTTAATAAACCCGGAAATAATTCTTAGGTAAAAGGATTAAATGTAATGCTTTGTATTAGATTTGTAACGTTAAATTGCATGCACGCTTGTTCAAAATAGTATACGTAAGCATTAGTAATTTATAAATATGTAAATAACACATTGATTTTATTGTGATGGGCATTCCAACCCACCGATGTCATTGGATAGAAAACACGTGTTCGCTCGACATCATAAATACGTGTAGAATGAAACAATATTAAAAGTACATATATTCATATATGTTCAATTATTGAGTGGGTTTGAGGGCAATATTGATTATGTTATGAATAAAATATCGCCCAGTGCCAAGCCTGAAAACGCAGACAATATTTGTATTTCAAGGTTCATTGATACTCTGATAAGAGAGATAACTCTTAATGACATAAATGTCTATTATTCTTTTCTAAATTTGCCAAGTTGATGTGTCTATGTTAGTATCTCGCACTGATATTTTCTTTTGGGACAGATTCCCATAATTGCAACGGTGTGTGCAAGCAAAAACACGTGTTAATGCATTATGGAAATATTTGCACACACAGTTGCAGTTGATGAAACTATGTCGTTCAAAAAATGTTGATTTACTGCTTAAATGTACAAGCATATTTAACTCCTTATTTGCTTAACAGCTATAATATTTACCATGATGGCCACTCAGCACGGCTTTCAGGGGTTAGAAGAAGAAATTGTTTGCAATGAAAGCACTTCCTCAATGCGGTTTGAGTGGATGAGGATTGCCTCATATCACAATTTCCCCGGTGGTCTACCGGTCAGCACACTCCGTCTTGCCAGAGCTGGACTTTACTACACCGGGAATGGAAGTGAGTGTTGGTGTTACTTTTGTGGTTATAGTATTTGTGATTGGAGTAATGGGGATACCACACACTGTGATCATTTGGTTCACCATAGAAATGTACCTGTTTCTCGGGTGGATGACTCTACACCAACACAACAAACTTCTGCAGTAGAGTCAGAGGAAGACAGCTCTGTGACATCTGAAAGGCCTGGACATCATACAGGACAAAATCAAATTGCTGGTCTCAGCAGGTCGGTTCTACAGACTAGCGATGTTAACAGTTACATAGACAGATTGAGTACTTTCGCAGACTGGCCAAGACAAATGCCCCAGAGGCCGGAGGAGTTGGCAGCAGCTGGATTTGTCTACACTGGAGTTGGAGACAGAGTCCAGTGTTCTTTCTGTGGGTTACAATTGCACAAGTGGGAACCGAAAGAAACAGCTTTTCACGAGCATCTGCGTTGGTTTCCTCAATGTCCATTCATCACAGAATATTTTCAACAGGTGACGGCATTTCAAGAAAGGGAAATAATTTTGTATAATACAATTTTTATTGTATTTTTAAAAGTATTCTCTCTTTTTTGAGGGACTTTGAAGATCCTTCGGTTGAGACCTTAAAAACCAGCGCTCCATGTCATACTTAGTAGACGTTGGCATGAAAATGATCCCTTGCTGTACAATGGCCCTGAGTGCCGAGTAAAGGTCTAAATTTGAACCCCTTCACCGGTATATGGTGACGTCTCTACTTGATTGAACGGGACGTAAAACATCAATCAAACGATTAAATTCTTAACTCATTTCTTTGATTGTTGCAATAAACTCAGAAAAATTCTGAAGCTCTGATGCAATCGATAAAGTTTATTTCTATTTTATATCATAATTGAATGTTCATGTTTAATTACTTAATTTACAGCCATTAAGCATTATACCAACAAGTGGTTCATCAGTTGTTGACCCAGAGGTGGTTAGAGAGGTCTTGCAATGTGGATTCCAGCAAAGAGACATTGAGAAAGCAATAAGTGAACTTAACATCAGTAAGTATAAAACATCAAACAAAGTTCTCAAGGGAAGATATTCGAAATTCCTAGATTTTCAAACTTGTTAAAAATTTACATTCAATATATATATAAAATTATGTAAACATTCTG
The DNA here is from genome assembly GCA_003671525.1 of Saccostrea glomerata. Classification (NCBI taxonomy): domain Eukaryota; kingdom Metazoa; phylum Mollusca; class Bivalvia; order Ostreida; family Ostreidae; genus Saccostrea; species Saccostrea glomerata. The sequence continues at coordinate 113,674 of PRKT01000815.1, forward strand.
AGTAAAACTGATAAAAATATTGAGCCATAAAATATTGATTGACGCCTTAATATCTTTGAATTTAAAAAAAAATAATACGATGACAATTCTTCTTTTTTCTAATTTAAAGACAGAAAAAAAATTGTTTCAGGACCCGTGCGTATCACCAGCGTAATCAATTATTTTCGTTTTTATATGTGTATTTAGGTAACGAAGAAGAGACTTCCTCGGAAATTCTTAAGTATTTCTTTCAGTTGGACCACATGCTTGAAGCTGATGATGTTCATTATTCACGTAAAAAGTTTCAATTTGTCGAAGATTTATATTTACTACTGTACAAATCTTGTATAATAAAAAAATCATCTTATACTCAGGAAAACACCTCTTACGTTAATGTTCGTTTTTATTAGCTCACCTGAACCGAAGGCTCAAGTGGGCTTTTCTGATCACATTTTGTCCGGCGTTCGTCCGTCCGTCTAGCGATCCGTCTGTCTGTCTAGCTGTCCGTCTGTCTGTAAACTTTTCACATTTTCGACTTCTTCTCAAGAACCGATGGGCCAATTTCAACCAAACTTGCCACAAAGCATCCTTGGGTGAAGGGGATTCATGTTTGTTCAAATGAAGGGCCACGCCTTTTTCCAAGGGGAGATAATTATGAATTAGTGAAAAATTATTGGCATTTTTAAAAAATCTTCTCAAGAACCACTGGGCCAGGAAAGATTAAAAATCATGTGAAATCATCCTCAGTTAGTGTAGATTCAAGTTTGTTCAAATCATGACCCCCGGGGGTTGGGCGGGGCCACATTGGCCGACCAAAGTTTTACATAGAAATATATAGGAAAATTCTTGAAAAATCTTCTTCTCAAGAAATACAAAGCCATGAACGGAAGTATCCTCAGGTAGTGTAGATTCAAGTTTGTTCAAATCATGACCCCCGGGGGTAGGGCGGGACCACAATGGCCGACCAAAGTTTTACATAGAAATATCTAGGAAAATTCTTGAAAAATCTTCTTCTCAAAAATAACAAAGCCATGATTGGTCATATTTATATGGAAGCATCCTCAGGTAGTGTAAATTCAAGTTTGTTCAAATCATGACCCCCGGGGGTAGGGCGGGGCCACAATGGCCGACCAAATTTTACATAGAAATATATACATTTGTAGGAAAATTCTTGAAAAATCTTCTTCTCAAGAATAGCATAGCCATAATTCTTCATATTTATATGGAAGCATCCCCAGGTAGTGTAGATTAAGTTTGTTCAAATCATGACCCCCCGGGGTAAGGCGGGGCCACAATGGCCGACCAAAGTTTTACATAGAATATATAGGAAAATTCTTGAAAAATCTTCTTCTCAAGAAATACAAAGCCATGATTGGTCATATATATATGGAAGCATCCTCAGGTAGTGTAGATTCAAGTTTTTCTTCAAATCATGAACCCCAGGGGTAGGGCTGGGCCACAATGGCAGACCAAAGTTTTACATAGAAATATATAGGAAAATTCTTGAAAAATCTTCTTCTCGAGAATAACAAAGCCATGATTGGTCATATTTATATTGAAGCATCCTCAGATAGTATAGATTCAACTTTGTTCAAATCATGACCCCCGGGGGTAGGGAGGGGCCACAATGGCCGACCAAAGTTTTACATAGAAATATATAGAAAAATTCTTTAAAAATCATCTTCTCAAGAATAGTAAAGCCATGATTGGTCATGGGACTTCTTTTGGATTAAAACTTTTCAATAATAAACCAATTTTCTACTTTATCCTAGCCACAGTGCTCAGGTGAGCGATGTGGCCCATGGGCCTCTTGTATTTTTCAGATATGGGGCCTTGCATGGTTTGTGCCAATGAGAGAAGAGATACGCTGTTCTTACCTTGTACTCACATCTGTTGTTGTCGTGGGTGTGGACAACAGTGCTGTCTATGTCCACTTTGTAGGGCCTGGGTAAAGGCGCGGATCCAAGTATATATTTCTTAACGAAGACATTCCAAGTTCTACAGACCAAAGATATTTTGCGAAAATTATGCATAATTTATTTTTTTCAAATTGTTTCAAACATTTTTAAAAAAGAAATCTCATCCATCTTACAAAATAAGCTGGTAATATATTATTTGGCACATGCATATACATCTCTGAACGAAGAATTTCCAAGTCTACAGGCCAAAGATATGTACCTGTCATGTGTATTCTGCTAATCTTATACCTATTCATATATATTTAATTGTTTCAACATTCCAAAGAAATCTCATCCATCTTGCAATTAAGTTCTAAATATATATATTGTTTGGCACATGCTTAGTGTACTTGAAATTTTATTTCTGTTTTGACATGTACAGAATTATTATTATGATTTAATTTTAATGTGAAAGAAATGTCCTGTTATATCAATTTATAGTTACCTGTACTATATGTAGTTGAAATGTTTTTGTTTAATTGCATAGACCTACAGGTGTGATTCCTTTATGTATCTATATCAAGTTGTTGAACTGTATCTATATACAGGTATTATGCTACATGAGTATGCTCAAAAACCAATTGTCTTTCAATATGCTGTTATAAGCATTTTTAGCTCATTTTTAATGTAGCAAATTTGCATATTTTTTTCTTTTTGTTATTATATTTACATCTCTTTTAAAATAAAATGAAGTTTTAACAACATTATGTGTGTCTTTTATTTAAAAATAAATAGAAAGATGAAGGGAGAGGGAAAGAGAAGGGGAGAGACTTGGAGAGGACTTATAATAGGCCATGCCTGATCATCATCAAGAGTGCTTACGGCACAGATCTAAGAAATTAAAAAAAATCCTTCATCTTCTTCCCTATATGGAGTGTGTTGCACTTGGTCAGTTCAGAAATTCACACCGTCATGTAGTAACATTTTATTGTTTCGACCTGTTAATGGATAAATATCTATTACAATAAATAACAGTTTGTTGATAATTATAGAGGGCGGAGCCCTCTCACGGGCCCGAAGAGCCCGTGAGAGCGAAGCTCTCCCTATAGGTAACACGTATGTATATGAAAAATAAAAGAAATCTATTGTAAACTATATGTCAATTACAATACCTATGGAACTGAGATTCTTGTCGCCAATATGGCGTCCTGTAAAATGGCGTCGTTTTGATTCACGCGCAAATTCTCGTTGTTGATGAGACTTTCATCAAAGTGAAAACCATTTAATCCAAGGATAATTAGTAGTAATGGTTTTTTACTTAAAATCAAATCCATCTTCCAACTTTCGGTTTAGACGTTTAGATTTATTTATAGTTCGCGCTTCACAAGTATAACGGCATTTGATTGGCTAGAAATTTCCTACGGGCGGAGCTGTCGTCTGCACTATTGAGGAGCGGATCTATATGTGGCGCCTTTCACTAGACTGTAGAAGGATATTTGTTAATAAAATTTAATAAGAACGAATGTCTTCAGGATTATTGTCAATACATACCAAGCTAGAAATATAGTATTTTTTTAGACATACTGTACAATTTTTTGGAACAGTTAAATATGTTTTAAAAGTTATATTTAAAATTTAATACCCTGTGAAAAGTCTAAATATAGGGACTCAATAAATGTGTGGAATATTTTTTTTTTTAATTTTTAGGTATCCAAATTGTTTATGAATATCTACTTGTACATAGATATATAAATATTTAGCAGATGGAAGTCTGGGTCTCATTTTTGTTGTGATTTTTAAAATTCAATATTTCATTTTATGAAGTTTTTCAAATTACAAAATTTCAGTATCTTAAATATAATAATCAAAACAAAAATCTTAATTGATATATATGAATTTTAAAAATAAAGAAAAGATTTTTTTTAGACAATTGGAATTACATATATACTGTAAAGTCTAAAATTAGGAAAAACTAAGTTAGACAATGTATGATGTACAGTCTGGAGAGGTAGTTGTTCAGTCTGCATGTATCAGTAAATGCATGTAAATATACAGTCACGAAGTTATATGACTTCAATGTTGCGGTGCATGCTGTTAATGTAATACACATCAAGCATATCAATATAGTTTTCTATCCTAATAAATGTGCTTTAAAACTTTTAAAAACATGAAGCAAATATTCAGAATTTTTGTTTGACATCAATAAAGTTATTAATATTCAATTCAAACTTCTCAGAAGTGTACCCTACTATTCACAAGTTTTGGTTTTGAAATTATATGATTAACCAAGTCTTAAACGACAAAGATACCTGAAAAATTACTTTAAATTTCGAAGTTTTTTTTCTTCAGATAATTAAAAAGTATAACTGTTTTCAAAACTATTGTGTTAATGTTAGATTTAGAAAATTCGAAAGACTAATAATAGTATTTAAATCAGATTTGTTTTAACAACATCAGCCAAAAAAAAAAAAAAAAACCTGAAAAGTGAAATATACATTTTTCGTTAAAATAAAGAAAATAATCATTATAATTAAATTAATGGGTTACCAATTAATAAATATAAAATAAAAAGAAATAAATAAGAAGAAACTTTAAAAAGATATATCACAACAGGGACCTAATAAACTTCGTGATAGTAACAGTCAAATTTGGTCTGATGATGAGATTCATCCAGGAAGTAGACCATCTGTCTGTATTTTAGGTCATCTGAGTTCGTCTTCTTATCGGGTCTTGACAATATTGTTCTTACTTTAGATGATGTCATAACTATGATAATGTAATGGGAGTAATTACAGTTGAGAAATGACTTGAGGTTTCCAGATCAGTGTTGTTAAATAAGCATATGAATTAAAAGTAGTGAAAGACAAAGAAATGATGCTCAGAAAAGTTTATGAGTTGATTATTGTAGGATATATTTGGGAACAAGTTTACTGTTACATGCATTAAAGTTTGAGGTGTCGTTGGGCCGAGGTGTATCACATTTCTTGGACCTCGGTACGTTGAATCCCTTACTGGTCCAGTGCATGCTGCTCCCGAATTATGGTGAAAACGGTACCTGGTGAAAACGGCACCTAGTGAAAACGGCACTTGGATATGCAAAACGGCACTTGGTCAAAACGGCACTTAGTGAAAACGGCACTTGGTCAAAATGGCACTTATAGAAAAAAGTATAATTATATGCAATGATAATTTGATACATAGATTGATATATATTTGTGTGAGTACATGTAAACACATATAATTTTTGTTTTCTGGGAGGGTCCATTTCATTTCTAAGAAAACAATTCATGTATACACAAATAAGTTTTTATGAAATCTATGTGATCCTGTATAAAATTAAATTATGTGTGAGCCTATGCATATACATACTTTTCTCCACAGATTCATACATTTAAATACCGAATTTGAAATGACTTTTTTTTCATTTTACATGTTTTATTCCTTGAAATATCAGTATCTTCATCTTTTAGTCTCCTTTTTTAAATTAATGTAATAACAGCATAGTTTTTAAATATAACGTTATTTTCCAAAACAAGATTATAAACAATAACAGCATCATTTTATCATCTAAATAAATTATTATTTGTAACAATATCAAAATTGTTTCATTTTAATATTTAATCAATATAATTAAATAGAAATAAATTAATATTCTTCAGTTTAAAAAAAAAAAATGACCAACAAACAAATGTTGTTGTTCTTCTATGTACAGGTTTCATATTGTAAAAAAAAACTTATAGTAAATGTTGTGTATGGCTATTCAGATTTTATGTACAGTTTAGAGAGAAAAATCTATGTTTCAATCCCTTTGACATATTGTCAAGAAATACACAATAGTATCTGTATAAACAGTATATGATTGCAAATTGACGATCAACAGATTATTGAGGGGGAGGTGTGAAAAAGTCTTTTGTGTCTTATTCCTCCAAGTGTATTCTAAGTAAACATACTCTAACTGGCTTCTAATTAATCAACTGTGACTGCATGGCAACCCCAAAAACAGAGTAGTATACATATTTGCAATATTATAAATTTTTAAATTTCAAAGGATCATAATAATATAATTTGGATTTGATCACTTTTGTAGAAAATATTAGACATATAATTTAAAGAAGAAACACATAAAAAAAATCTAACCACTGTACAAAAGTACATTAATTTTCAAATGAATTACATGTAGTCTATTTTTTCCCCTAAAATATTTTTTAAACAATTTTATCAATAATAATGTACACATAACTATTACTATTACTATTACTATAAATGTTATGTAAAGATCCATTTTCTGTATAAACAATATCAAATTCTGAAAATAATAAAAAGTGCCGTTTTGACTACTCTCAAGTGCCGTTTTGCATATTTCCTAAGTGCCGTTTTCACCAGGTGCCGTTTTGACTTGTACCCGACTTTCCCCACTACATTCTTCGACGTTTAGTGCACTGGCTAGACAACCCTTTGTCTCATGATGAAATATCTCAGTTAGTTCTTAGATTTATTACATGCATTTGAATGAAAAGTTTTTTGTTATGATTCTCTGACACTGACATACAATTTCAGAATTTAACTGATTTGTCATTAAACAATAAAAGGTAGCAATTTTCTCTTCATGGCTCCGCCCTCACTAACGGTCACACCGTCTAACATATTACAATTCTCATTATTATTAACAGTCATTTTAAAACATTAAATAACTCACACATTGACGGGCTAAATACATGACTTTGTTTCGCCGTTGAGGAAAAAGAGTACCAAAGACCCAGATTTTTACATCATTTCCTGGTTGAACAAGATTTAGCAGAGTAAAAAATGGCTAGGCTTTACCTGATTGGCTGAATTCAGGTATGTAATTTTTTTCATTTTAAAGCAAAAATATTAATGTTTGAAATAAATGATGGAATGAGGAAATATTCTAGTAAGTATAGAAATACCAGGGGATAAATAAAGGAGTGGGGTTGATTTTGAAAGTAGAGTGCCATTTACTGCCGATCACTGGAAGTTGAAAAGAACTGCAAATTTGACCTATAAACGCCACGGCACGGTATGTATTTTTCATTGTTTTTAAAAAGTGCTTAGAATGAAGTTTCAAATGATACCAGGGATTTGTTGGAAAGGGAAATAGTATAGCACTGGGAGGGCAAGAGATTTGTATAGAGTTCTATGGGAAAATAATTGGTACTCTTTTCCCTATATTGAGGAGTCCGTGCATCTCAAACCGGATATTACTTACGAAATAATAAAGATTTACAGTCAACTCGTACACAAACCGAGTCGTACACAAACCAACTCGTACACAAAAAGTCAACTCGTATACAAAAAAAAGTCAACTCGTACACAACCCAAAAGTCAACTCGTACACAACTTTTAAATAGGTTTTACTAGGTTATTTAATGTTTTCCCCAGTTACAAAAAAAATTTTTTTTGAGAAGTCAACTCGTACACAAATGTGCTTCCTGAAGATTTTGACTATTTTATGCTTTTGCCAGACGATGTGCGCTATGCATAAGAATTTTGGAACATTAGTTAAATAAATAAATCAAGATTGTCATATATTGTCATATTCATTCTTGATTCTTCAATTAATTATAATATTAATTATAAAATGAACAAACTCATTTATTAAAAAATGTATTACATCTAGAAATGACTGCTTAACATAATTATTTTACAAATGATGTACAATTTAGCTATGATTATATATAGCCTTACATTCTATACCAGATTATTGTTTAAATATAATGAACAATTGATGATGTGCCTTTGCCAATTATTGTAATTGTGTTTGTGCCAATAAATATTTGTATTTTTTTTTTTTGTAATCTTAAAGAAATCTTTCATTCTTAAAATACTTATAAATCAAAATACAAAAAAAAAAAAACTTACTTCAAATGGATTTCTAATTGTCAAGAAAATTGTTATACGTATATTTTAAAATTTTCTTTATACAATTTTCTATTTGTAGAATTCATATATAATATTTTATAGCATCCTAAATTATTTTCTTAAAGATATGTATAGAGTAATGTAGTAATTTTAGATAGTACATGCGCTGAAAATACATGGTAAGAATTTAATGGTATATTGTATTAAACATGTTTGTCTTAATCTTATCTAGACTACTAGACTACTAATAAAAAAAAGTTTTAAAAATTTACCGTCTTGCTGCAGGAAAGACAACTCTCACGAACCATGGTGAAGTATAAGGAATGAAGAAACTTGGAGACGTTTTCCATACATATAGTATCTCATCATTAAAGGATACCGAATTATGAGCATATCGTAATTAGCGTTTGTCGCAGATCCAAGAAACCACCGCGCGTGTGTTGGTTACATACTTCTTTGATGTCTTTGATGTTCCCAATCAGGGAAGTTAAATTATTTCAATATTTTTGGAAAAAAATGACAAAAACTACATTTCTTTTTAAAAATTTATTTAAATATTTAATAATCATTCCTAAATAAAACATTATTTGAATAAAATTAAATGTTGTGTACGAGTTGACTCCTCGATTTTGTATACGAGTTGACTTTTTGTGTACGAGGTCTGTGTACGACTCGGTTTGTGTACGAGTTGACTGGACACCATAATAAAGTCCGAAACGATACGGACGGAATGTACAATTCCGAAACGTACAGAGTGTACTCAAATTGAGTGTCAGTACTTCAGTATTATGATAATATTCAAAGTGCTATATCCCTTCGGTTTACATTTTATATTTATACAGCAAGATGTATCGAGAAACCATATATGCTGCAATATCAAATAGGATTTTTAATATGAGACACTTAACTTTATTAAAAATTGTGGTAAGGAAAAACTAGAGGAAAAGATGCAATGTGTTTTTCTTTATATTCTCCCCCCCCCCTTTTCTTCTTATTTAATCAATATCTTATTATGTAAGTAAGATCACATCTGGACATCTAAGTGAGAAGAGTGCATACGGCGCGGATCTAAGTTTTATTTTACGCGTATCACTTATGTTTGATTTAAATTTGAATTAATCAATTTTTTTCTGATATATGTTTTTTTGTATGTTTTGAAATAACAAAATGAAAGTATTCTCAAGGATTCATTCATATCGATATTTTTTTTTATTCTGGACTAAACAAATGAAAAGCTTTCCGGATTCTAACTTAGTTAGTTTGACTATTACTAGTTTTCCGGTTTTATGTACGCATGTCCCAAAATTTTTTTACTACACGTGAGTTTTGTAATAAAGTGCCGAACGCAAACAAACACATCAAATAACGATGTCATGGCTTTTTGGAATGGGAGGTGGGGGCCAGGGACCCCCGCAAGTCCCCGTGCCCCCACCTGGAGGCGATGGAAAGGGAGGTTCTGAGCCGCCGAAGCAAATGACGAAGTCTGAGATGGAAGCCTATAGATTTGACTCTGCAGCATTAGAAAGGGCAGCTCAGGCTGCTAGAGAGCTAGAAAAATCAAGTTAGTGTCTCTTATTTAATTTTGTGGCTTGTAATATGATTTTCTTAAGTTTTTGATTGGAAAGAATGCATATTCTTCCAAAAATTGTGGAGAAATATTTTTCTGATGAAATGGTTTCACTCCTGTCAAACGGTTCAAGGTTATCAAGTAATCTGCAAATCTTTATGATACTTTAAATAACATTAAGTACTTTCATGACTTAGGAAATGCCAAAGAAGCATTGGATTTGTCAAAAATGCAGGAAGAAACAAAACAAGTCGAGGCGAAGGCCAAAGCGAAGGTAAAAAAATCTAAGTACTTATGTCTACATGATGAGTACATGTGGACAAGTGATGTCAAGAACCGCAGTGGGAGAGCTGTGTGATGCAATGGAGAAAAAAGTTCAGAATAAACATGAAATACTTGAAAAAAAGTTACAGTTGCTTTTGATAATTCAAAACATGGCAAATAAAACAGAAGTAGTAGAGTAACATGTTTAATCCGAATTTCCTTAAAGTTTTTATATCATTTTGCTCAATATAGAAAAAATAAAAAAGGCACATAAAATTATGCAAAAACAGAAAATTTATACTATACTATAATCATTTTCCATGCTGTAGCCATTTAATAGTAGTGTTTGGAAGTGTTTGATAAAAAATGCATAATCTGCACTTTTAGGAAATGGAAGCTCACATTGAACAAATGAAACTTCAAGCAATAAAAGTGCAAGAAGAGGAGAGGAGAAAAACAATGTCTAAAGAAGCTGAGCTTCACCAACAGAAAGCCCAGTACCAGGATCAACTGGCGCGCCGGAGATACGACGATCAACTCTCACAGCAGGTAATTACCATCAATATAGGGAACAAGTATTTTTAGAGAAACTGACTTAGAAATTTCTTAAAATTTGTGATAACAAGATTATATAGCATAGAAAAGGTGTTTGGGACTGCAGTTCTATCAGGTATATCCCTGGTTCTTGAGATATTGAAAATATATTCATTGCATCATTTAATTGTGTAAGTTGTAATTAATGGCATAGGAGAATGGTATGATTCATGTTGGCATTCATTTTTTAGGCAAGACTGCAGGAGGAAAATCTTAGAAAACAAGAGGAATCTGTAGCTAAGCAAGAACAAATGAGAAAAGGTAAGTATTGGAAAGGGATTTCTTATCACAAAGAATTAGTAGAACAGTTTTGTACGAAATGAAATGAGTGAATAATATAATTTAAAATTTGCAAATAAACTGTGATTAAATGTTTTTATGTAGCCACACTAGAGCATGAATTTGAGCTCAGAAGGAAAAATGAACAAGCCAGGATAGAGGCTGAAATGAAGGCGAGGGGTCAGATGGAGCGAGAGAACATCGATCTTATCAAGGAACAGATCAGGCTGAAGGCAAAGGAGAAAAGGGAGACTGTGCTAGAGTCCATCAAGTAGGACTTCAATCCAAAATTTAAAAATTCTGATTTCACGAAGAATTTTATATAAATACCTGAACAGTTTTGTATTGAATAAAACAATTTTCTATTTTACAAAAACAAAACAAACTAATAGCCTAAACGTAATGGCAAACTTATAATTTGACTTCAGGACAGCGGGCTCAGTGCTTGGTACAGGATTTCAAGCCTTCATCACAGATAAAGACAAAGTGGCAGCTACGGTATGTTTATATTGTCATTGATCAACAGACTGGGGAATTGAGATTGGGACAAGAGTACATAACATTTTATGTATGGTTAAAGCATTTTACTCCAGCTGGAAAAAGGCTTAATATAAACAAAGTTTTAATTATTTTTGACTGCTAAAATTTTGCTTGTATTCAAGGTGATCAAATATTAAAATATAAAATGATAAATGACACAATTATTAATATGTTTATACATGTAGATTTGCCTATAGTTTACATAACTTTAAAAGAAAAATTTAGTATTACTTTCTCTCTGCAATATACTACCTCTAATTATCTAACTATAAGAATTATTAGACTTTGTTAAACTAGAATCCTTGCCTATATTTCTAGGCTGTTGGTTTAACCATGGCAGCAGTGGGTATATACGCAGCCAAACATGGCACTGGTGTGGCTGCCCGGTACATTGAGGCCAGGCTGGGGAAACCATCACTGGTCCGAGAAACCTCCCGATTGACCGTAGGAGAGGTCATCAAACACCCAATAAAGGTCAGAGAGACAAGAGATCATTCTTATTATTGTTCCATCCAGTTTTGACTGGTCATACATTACATGTAATAAGAAATAACAGTGAGAGTGTTGTACCCTCCATTTCTGCCAGTTAATTTTATTTTTCAGTATAGATTTGTTTGTATTTTTCAGACAGTCAAGAGAATTGTCAATAAACCTGAGGACGCACTGAAAGGAATTATTTTAAAAGTAATAAAAAAAAATTTCATTGGACAAAATAAATTAAAAAAGATTTGTTTCTTTAATTTGTTTTACTTCAAAATCACATAATTATGTACTTTCTGCTGCAGCCAGAACTTGAAGAAAGACTTAGAGATGTTGCCATAGCAACAAGACATACAAAGAAAAACAAGGGATTTTACAGAAATTTGTTAATGTATGGTCCCCCTGGAACAGGAAAGACAATGTTTGCCAAGGTACGCTTTATTTTACATGTATGTGCATGACAGAGTTATCTTTCTTTCCTCTAATATTTGATTTGAATATGAAGTACAGGTGGAAGCTTTTAAATATTTTTGTTGTGGGTATTCAGAGCCTTGCCCAGCACTCTGGTATGGACTACGCCATTATGACTGGGGGTGATGTAGCCCCCATGGGGAAGGAGGGGGTCACTGCCATGCACAAAGTCTTTGACTGGGCCAAAGCTAGCAGGAGGGGGTAAGATAATTATAAGGGGAAAAAATGAAAGGGAAAATGAAATGTGAAAATTAAGATTAGAAATAAAGAATAATTGTCACAGCTATTTTTACTATGACAAAGTAAATGTTTTATTTTATAATTGTTTGAAGCATAAAAAAAAATTTAAATTTAATAATGAAAATAATAAATCTAAAATAAAAAATAATGGCAGGAAGATTTAACCTGATTTTAGGTGTGGTATTTATTATTTAAACATATTTTTTTCTGATTTGAAGCCAAAATAGAAAGGCTGGTTACATAGTACCTTTTTGAATTAACGAGATAAAAATTATATTTATAGGGTGCTTTTATTTGTTGATGAAGCAGATGCTTTCCTTAGGAAAAGAAACAAGGTACACATACTAGAGCAGTAAAGATAATAAGACATTTCGCCTGTATTGTTTCCTTGTAAACCAATACTCTGATGTGCTGTATTAAATATAAGTCTTCTCTTTAAAGGAACTCATCAGTGAAGATATGAGGGCCACCTTAAATGCATTCCTTTATTGTACCGGAGAACAGTCTAACAAGTTTGTATCATTCTGGTTTTGTGCTGGGTCTGAAAAAGCAAATGTCTCTTATTAAAAGAATGGATAAAAAATTTATTTATATATGTAAAATCCAACCTTTTACAATTGCAAAAACATTAAGAAAAAATCCATGTAAGAGTAGGAAAAGTTGCTATCTTCAGTAACCGTAATTTTTAACAAAAAAAATCTTTAATACTTAAGTACAAAAAGAGCTTTGTGAAACATAACACAACAAAATTTGTTATCCAGATTGATACATATTTTTTACCCCCCCCCCCTCCCCATCTTTCAAAGAAGGGAGGACATATTGCTTGCTGCTGTCCATTAGTCAGTTGGTCAACCAAGTTTTCGCTCATTTTCTTTGCAGAGGTTGCAAGTACTGAAATGAAATTCGGTTTACAGATTTATCATAAGAATATCTTGAAGAAGTTTTGCTTTGAGTGCAGTCAAGACATTTTTGACAGAGTTATGTTCCATGGACTTGGGAAAAATCCAATTATTTGCATTTTTCGTTAATTTTGTTTGCAATGATTGTACAGTAATGGTATACAGATTTATCTTAAAAATATCTAGGTCAAAATCTGTTCTGGGTATATTTGAGCCAATTTGGACAGAATACTGAACTTGGACTTAAAAAATTTCAATTATTTGCAGGTTGGGTTCATTTTCTTTGCATGTACAGTATGTGCAGGGAAAGGGGATATAAGCATTTCACAAACATCATTTGATTTACTGATTTTACATAGAAATGACATAAATAATAAATCCCTAAAATATTAAGAAATCCTTAGTTTCTTAGTGCTTAAATGTGTGAATAGATGTTTTGTATTCTGTATAACTCTATGAAAAATTTTGCTTATATTTTTAAGATTATGATTCATAAAGAATTAATTTTTGTGTGTAGATTTATGTTGGTACTGGCCAGTAACCAGCCTGAACAGTTTGACTGGGCTATTAACGACAGAATTGATGAGATGGTGGAGTTCAGTGTCCCTACGCTGGACGAGAGAGAACGACTGGTCAGACTTTACTTCGAACGATTTGTCCTTAAACCTTCCATGGAGGACAAAAGGTAAATTTTACAAGTTTTATTATACTTAGTGTTACAGATGGGCTGTAGGATTCACCTTTCTATCGGAGTTTGTTACACTAGAATAATGATTATAATTCTTTTGAAAGAAAAACTTATTCTTTTTCTTCAATTTGAGAGAAATCTTGTAAAATTTAAATATTTTACTGGAGAGGAAGGTTATATCTATTGCTTATGTGGTCCTGAGAAAGATTGATTCATTTTTGTCAGATTTATCAGTTGAAAGAGCACTTATTGTACAGTTCAAGGAAGACTGGGCTCAAATTGTTTTCTGCCTGTTACCATTCCTTACCATGGTCTGGTCAAACAGTTGGAACAAAACACCCAGACAATAAATAATATATAAGGAATGAAACTTATTACAACTTATATTATACGATATAACATAACTTTGGGCAGTTTAGGCTTTATAAACTAATATAAAGTAATACGTTTTTGACGTAACTCATTGAAACGTAGGCAAGTTATGTTATACAAAATGTATAAAATCTTTTATCCAATCAAATGACGTGTTACAAGTATTAGAATTAGATTATTTTTATTTAGGGGAATGTGTCAATAGGAAAGATTTACTTGGGTTCAAATCCTGATCTGGTCAATTTTATTTTCTGTAACACTGAATGTTAATATTAGAGGGTTGATTTTAGGTTAAAGCTGGCCGAGTTTGACTACAGTGCTAAGTGTACAGAAATATCATTAAAAACAGACGGTCTGTCGGGGAGAGAGATTTCCAAGCTTGGTGTGGCCTGGCAGGTAAGACACAGTTATCTTTATACATAAGTTCTAAAACTGAAGACCTGTGTTAACAGCTATTGTTCTATTACTAATTATCAAATGTGTGCAAAACGGGAACACACTGATAACAGTAGCCAGCTGTAAGTTAACTTTATTCAGGATAGAAATGGCTTCAAACTTTCCAGACCTTTCACTAGACAGTAGACACTAACTATTTATTTGATTGTGTATTAACAATTAACATGTATGTCTAATTTATTCTTTAATTTAAAAAAAAATAAATTGTTAACAGATTGAAAATTCACTGGTACCACAGAAATCAGCCAAGTTAGACAATCCTTAGGATAATACAAGATCAAATCAAATGAATTCATTGAAACTCAAAAGGATTTAAATATACATCATATTAACTCAAGATTCTGGAATATACTACACTTAGATATGGAAAGTTTCACTGTAATATAAAGATTTCCCTGTTATCTAGGAAAAAAGTCTCCTCCTGGTATTGAAGTAGATTTTTGTTATTCAGAGGATGAATGACATGCAGATATTTACATGTTTGTGATTATTTTGTAGGCCACAGCGTACGCTTCAGAAGATGGTGTCCTAACAGAACAGATGATTGACGACCGTGTCGACGACGCAGTCAGACAGCACAAGAAGAAGGATCTATGGCAGCTGGAACAGGAGAAGAAAGAAGAACTAGAACTCGGCAAAGCGTACACCTCAGAGAAAGACATGGCGGCCGATTTAACGGCACCACAGAGTAAGCCAGGGGCTGACCACAGTAAAAAATCAACGAAAACGGAGGCCGACCAAAGTAAAGGACTGTTCCATGAGAAGACAGACAAAAAACCCTCTAAACCCAGCTAACATCAGTGTCACTATAGAGGAAGAAATTTATCTTAGAATTTATACAGGGACATAGAGAAAGCCAACAATGTATAGCAACCCTAACTTCTGTCATTTACTGCAGAATGCATGGCAGCCTCTATTTCAGTCCAAAATAAAGAATGTTGGCAAATATTCAATAAAATCATCAATTGAGGTAATTAATGAATATTTGCCATACACTATAAAAAGCTATTTGATTTGATTATAATAGACAGTTTTTGTAAACTGCTACAGACAATTTATCATTCAATCCATTGAACCTGTTGCAGAATCCATTCTATTTAATGTGAAACATGAGTGATGTAAAAGTTAATTTTTTCAGCATTTTTTTATTGAAGAAACAAAAAACCATAAAGTATCAATTTCGTGCAATTGCATTGATAGGTATATACATTGTAACTGCCAGGTGTTTTTGAGTGGTTGAGTAGGTTTTAGTTGTTTTGAAAGATTGGTTGTTTAAGGGCAGGCATTAGAAAAATGTGCTTTTTATACGCCCGTCTTAAGACGGGACGTATTATGTTATAGGCTTCATGTCCGTCCGTCCGTCTGTCCGTCCGTCTGTCCATTCGTGTCCTTCTCATAACTTCAATACTATTAGGCCTAGGATTATCAAACTTTGTCAACTGATACTTCTTGGGTAGACGGTGTGTCGCGCACAAAAAGTAGGTCGCTCTGACCTTTAATAAAGATGCTATGGCCAAATATGGAAAAATCCTGTCCGGCTCATAACTAGAAAACTATTAGACCTAGAGCTATCAAACTTGGCAAAAGTATACATCTTAGGTAGAAGGTGTGTCGCGACCTATTTCAAGGTCACTGTGACCTTTAATTTTAGTGAATTTTTAAAAAAAACTAAGTTTTTTAAATTTTAAATTTCATAATCCTAGAAATGTAAAAAATAGAGTTGTATCCTTATTAAAAAGTATTAAATCAAGTAAAAACTTATTTTTTTCATCATATACTTTACAGCAATCTTTAACAAATGTCAATGTTAATGAGAGGAATTCAGTTTGTCCCATGGGCATAATTATCAAGCACTGGTCAAGAAGAATTTTGATAGCAGAAAGTTGCATGTCAAATTAGAGAGAAATTAATGAGTTTAGTGTGAGGAGGTTACTAGTAGAGCATTGGTGTTATCTATGTCCCTTGAGTATTGGGCAAATGGACAGCCAGCCTAGCTGTTAGATTAAAAATAGCTCTTGTTAGCTAGCCTAAGTTTTAAAATGAATTTGATGAAAAGTAATTAAAACTTATTTGATATTGCATAATAAACTAATAATCTGATATTATATAATATTAATTAATTAAAAACTAATTTTAAGGGGTGGGGTTGAATCAGCATGCCTACTTGTCCATATGAATTAAATATAAAACCTGTCTGGCATTAAATCTAAAAAGAAATCATGGAGTATTTTATATGTTTTAAAAGTGTTTTAGGATAAAAAGTGCAGATCCATTAATGTTTAGGGAGTAATGAGTAGACAAGCATCCAGTCAAAGATTAATTAATGAGTTCAATGTAGGAATGCTATCTGATCAAGCGCTGCCTTATCTGTATCCTTTGGGGATTAGACAGAAGAACTGCTGGTCAGTTTATAGCATATGTCATTTGATGGCTAGCCTTTCTTTTCAAAATTTATTTGGCATAGATTAAGTTGTTAAGACTAATTTGATATTGTTTATTATGATGGCTGGCATTTGACAAACAGTATAGAAATCTATCAGTAATGTAATATTTGTTATAATTATGCCTACTGGACAGGGGATGGGTAAAGAAATATTTTTTTAAAAAATGGAAAAAATCATGGAAATCTTAGAATCAAGGTTGACGTGATTTTCTTGCACTCTAAACTGTTAAAGATAATTGTGTAATTTTTTGATGGGCGTATCATGCTGTGGCGTGGCACTTTATTAAAAATCTAATGTACATGCATTACTCATGGTACACTTATTAGAACTGATAAATAAAAAAATAATACTGATATATGTATTATATATTTAGAACATATATTGTTCCCTTATTTTAAAAGTTTTAAACATCAGTGCATGGAACACATATATTTCTTTTGTCCTTAAATGTTGTGTGACTGACAGTGAAGTTATTCATAAAACAAATTACAATGTAACCAGTCCTTTGTTTTTATTTGTTCACTGCTCATACATGTATTTCAGGGGCAGACCTATTTTGAAGTCACAACAGATATGAAAATATTGCAAATAAAATTATGTGTATTGGTTTATTTCAATCTTGACTCGAACTGAGCTGAAACCCTCAAATCAGCTGTCTTGTGTTTATTCATCTAAATACAGATTACATTTTAAACTTCCTTAAAACACAAGGCCATGTTGATCAAAATTTGCACAACATGTTCATCTACATGTATAACAGTTTGGACCCCTTGCCCGAATGGGATAGAATATCCTGTTTTGGGTATAATATCCCAGGTGGGATGTAAATTTATTGTGCAAAAAAATTTGCAGTAAATATCAAATCTGCATCAAAATAAATTTGGCAAGCAAGTTTTCTGCAACCCTACACAAATTGTTAGATTTGATCCCCAAGAAGTTTAGGAACTGCTGAGAGATCAATCTCCTAATCATTGGGCATATAGATAAATTGCAAACCAAAAGGTATTCCTCTATACATGTTAAAAGTAAAGTATTTTGATGCGATTGATAATTTTTATAGTCAAAACAAGAACTTTTATTTTTTTGCACAGTAAATTTTTGTTATTCCTTTGAAAATTTGTTCCTGTACAAATCTATACCAAAAAAAGTCTAACATATCTAAGCGGGCATAAAAAATCAATGTTAGACCGCTGAGTGAGATGTTGGACCTGTCGATAAGATGTTCAGTAGTGACGGTCCTGAGATTACATTACGGAAGACGGTAAAAAACACATGTTGGTAAAAACAAATAAAATGAAAGGTATAACAAACCAGTTATTGACTGAGTTCTCAGGCAGACAGTTTGGTTCTTGGGACCGACAAAATGCATGTTGCCCTGGAACTCCGTCAATAAATGTATAATATTTATCCCAAACGGGCTTTTACATATTGTATATCCCATTTGGGCGAAGGGTCCTAAACTGTATAACAAGAACCTGTCATGGGAGACCCTGTCCCCATCCATCTATCTTTGTTTATTTCAATTTAGTTATCCAAACAAAGGTAGATGTAACCAAAGGAGGAAAACTATTAATAATAAATGACCCACTTTATTTAGTCTACATGTCTTGAGTAACTTATTCGTATTAATGCTGAAATTCTGACATGGAGTCGAATCTATTTGTATTGATTACCAGGTTTATGATAAAATTTAATTGATTACAGATCTTGAAAACACAATCTGATTCAACTGTAAAATTTCCCAAATTTAATTAAAAACCAGAGAGAGGGCAAATTTAAGGGCATACATATCTGCAAATACAAAAAAAACCCAACTAAATCTGTCCTTTTGTTTACTCATTATTTCTAAACTTGTAATCTAATATTGGATTTGAAAGATTATAAATAAATCAAAAAGAGAAATAAATATGCCAGATGATGAATATATAAAGGGTTCCATGGTAATTAGACTACGTTTTTTTTAAGCATTGTTGGTCAAGGTTATACAAGATGAAAGAAAATGTTTTGAACAACGGAATTTTTTCTTGAGGTTATATAGCAACAATACATCTAAAGGCGTGATTAATTATCTGAGTTCAGGTAGTATGCATTATATTGTACAGCTTACCTGAGAAAGAACTAGGAAGTGATTTTGAAAATTCAAGTTAGTTCACACGGCCCTAGACAGATTTAAGAAAGTGTTAAAAACGGAGTGCATAATAAAGCCAAGTATGTATAACAAGCAATGGGATGAAAATAACACAGGTTTTGTGAGTAATAAAAAAAACAAATTGATTTTGACTTCACTTTAAAGTCTGGGATCGACATTGATATCTAGGCCCCAATGTTTCTTGGTCACCCCTAACCATGTTACATGTAGCCCTGAAATTTTGCCCACACGAATGAGTGAAAATTTGGTAATCCAGGAACATAGAATCAAACAAGTAATAACTATACTTTAGAAAATGATTATACAGTATATATTTAAAATGGTCTCCTCTTATTAATTTACTATCCATAAAATGTTTTGTGTTTTTATGGATAAATTAAGAAAGACACCTGGCCTACTTAAGATCATGCGATTTTAGCATGTCAGTAGACAGTTTCCGGTCCTCCATTAGTGGAGCTCTTTTGTGCCACTTCCGGGGACCACTCAGCAGTTTATCAGGGGCGGCATTATCGCTAAGACGCACAATCTCCTATTTCACTTCCATGAGAGATCTTTATAGAATTTTGAATATTTGTCTGACCCAATGCAGCAGAAATCGTGTTTAGCATTGCAAAAGAGACGTTATTTTTCGTGATTGACGTTCTCCTTCCCTGTTAAAAATATAGTCTTTTTAAGGGAACATTCCATATTGAAGGGAGCATTCCATCTTGAATTTGCTAAATAAGGTTCGATAAATTGTCAATCAAGTGTCTTTTAAATTGTATATATAGATAGAAATTTATTGATCTGAGAGAGAACATAATGTAGGAACAAGCTTTCAAAATGGCATGCATGTCGGTGCATATTGTCTTTTGAGTCGATGGTGGCAGGGTAACATTTATATTATAATGTATAAATGTAAATATATATATATATATATACAAATGTAATTAGATTTTTTCTGCCTTTATTCCTTCATGGCACCTGATCCTATCTCTTTTTTAGAGGTCTAGCTGTGTTTCCTTTCATCCTGGTTTGTATTGTTTAAACGAACTTTTAGCTTGAACACTGTTCGCTATCCCCGTATCTCATTTCATAAAGAGTAATTTAGTTAAGTAAATCAGCATGCCTGACACATTATTTTAAAGATGCACTATAAACATGAAAAATGCACCGTGCATGTAAATATGACATGCAACCTAGACCTTAGCTTAATGGTAACCTAAGAATAAAGCTTTTTGATAAACGTGATGACTTCAACTTTTAACTTATCGACTGCCCTCACTTATTACAATAGATCTTCCTCACCTGTGTAAGAAGTTTAGGCCTATATCTCTCCCGTTGTTTCGATACGCAAGACCAAGTTCTACTTACATGTATAAACAATCTCTTTAACTAGATGAGTTATATATTTAAACAAATTGATGAAACAAGAATATCAACCCTCTTGTTTAAAGTCATCATTTTGTAGGTTCGGTGGTCGATTCAATGACCTTAATTGTTAGCAAATACAATCAATCATCAAGTCAAATGCTGACTGAAGTTTTCCATATTTAATTGTTCCAGACAATAATTTACAGACTAAATTACCCCTTTTTTCCGATCATGACAAGGAGCACACGGCATGTGAGCAGCTGGCAGGCGATGCTTCCTTCTCCGTGGCACCTGATCCAACCTTTTGATGTTTTAGAGGTTTGTGTTTCCTTTGATCTTATACAATTATTGACTTTTGATGAGGTCTACTCGTGACTATACAGACCTGGTCAGGTATTGGTTGACCGAGGCCGGAGACCGAGGTTAACCAATACCTGACCAGGTTTGTATAGTCGACGTCACGAGTAGACCGAATTTAAAAGTCAATAACCGTTTTATTAAATGATCAGGAATTTTACAACACGTACTTTTGACACTTTCATTCTTGTCTCCATCAAATAAAAACACCCGACCAATCTAATTATCAACTAGTAGTTAAAAATTGAAAAAAATATATTATTAAACAATGAATACTCAACCATTTACTTTCAAGAGCGTTTAATCTCTTTGGTACTGGCGTCTGACATGTTTACATTCACACCGACACATGCTTAAAAACACGCAATCTGATTGGTCGAAAAAACTGTAAGCAAATCTATGGTTGGTCAAGAGGGAAAACCCGAATAAACCTCCAAGAACGTCATATGAGGCATAGACCTAAAACGAAGGGACCGCCGACTCCTATGACGTCACAATTAATAGATATCACTATACGATCTCCCTCCGATTGCAGCGCCCTCACCGGGATGCATAGAAAACATCCGGCATTACACATGTTACAAAGACAACGTTATTTACATCTACGTTGTCGAGATATTATAGCATTGAATGAATTAAACTTTTGCCGAATGTACCAAATTCTTTTTACTTATACACTAAAGAGTTCCTTGAGCAGGTTTTGAGGTATTTATCTTGTTTTTAATGTGTAAAAAAGCTATACAATTTGAGTATTTAACATGACAGATGATCACGTACCATGATCACAGAGAAGCTGTTAATAAACTGCATGCGAGGTTGCTCAAGATGCTGCTCGATGAGTTCATATATAAGAAACAGATAGGCCTATAAATACGTGGATTTTTTAAAGAGCAAAGATCTTATGATTGATAGCAGTGTTTGACAACGCTGATAGTTCGCAACAGACCCCTCATGTGGCACCTATCATGACTATGGTACAGTAACACGAGTAAGGAGGTAGAAATTTATAATCAATACGAGTATTCTTTGACAAGCCTATAGCCCCCCCCCC